>JAEQBH010001776.1:0-600000 GCA_016808115.1 Tetrastigma voinierianum
TAGAGGAGATTACACTAAATCAAAAGACATCATTTCAAATTCAAATTGCTATCAAAAAAAATTTTAAATTGCACTATTTAAAACCATTGGTAGAAATCAATAGCCTGGCTCCTATCCCACCTGTTGAGCTCATCAGATAGGCCATGTTATATCAAACTCATCCCAGATATTACCACATTCCTCAGACTCTTACACCCATCCTGAGGCTTATTTCTTGACCTGTCATTTCCACAACCATCACATTCCATATTGATGCTACTTAACACTCCCAAAGATTCAAACGTCTCGCTAAAACCAAAACCAATTGACTGCAAGTCATCAGGTATTCTTCTCATGGCATTTCAAGTGACACTGATCAAGGTTCTCGGTTTGAACCAAATATTTTGTTGAAAAAAATTCTAAAATTAGTTTGGAAACCAAATTAAAGACGAATGTAGTGCGTAATACTGCTGTCATGGATAGCGGCAATTGGCTAATCAAATGTTCTAGTAAAACAGCAAGTAATTTGAAAATTTTAAGCTTCAATTACCCTTTGTCGTAGACGTGGCATTTGGCTTGATTCAATTACAGCTGTGTAGCGGAGGCATTCTGTATTTTGGCAATTATTTTTGATTTTTCAAGCTAATTTAATAATTTTTTTCAAACTAAATGAAACCTCGGTCTAAAACACAGAGTTCTCCTCACACTCATAGTGAGAATAACACTCATGCATGGCATTCTGGAAGCATAAACTCGTCTTCATTTATTGAGCAATTATTTCCCATTGGGCGGGTTGTTGGATTGTAACAGTTAAAGTCAAATTAAAGCATACATCTCCATCATGAACAATTCAAACCTACCCATATTCCTATTAGGTAAGAAATTCTACGAAAATCCCAAACTGACAAAATCAATAGAAGCAAAACCCACATGGAAAAACCGTCCGTATACCTCTTCCAAGTCCAGAAGCACTGATCAAACAAAGTCCTTGAAACAGCATTTCTAGAGTATATGGCAAAATTCACCTCGTCCTAGCAGTTGCACCCAACGGGCGGGACAACCCTCGAACACCTGAAGCGCCGCAATTTGGGCTTCCCCGACCACAGTCTCGGCCTGGCCCCACCACCCACAGCACCAACGACCGACTTGGGGAAACTCATGTTGGAGGGGTTTGCAGACCAGTTGTTTGAATTTTGCCCCTTGAGTCGAATTCCACCATTGAGGAGGAGAGGCAACTTTGGAAGAATGTGGTGGACTAAGAGGTACAATGGATTAAATCCATTTGTCAAAACGAATCAACAAGATGAACAACAGGGACAGATCACTGATTGAGGTGTGTGGGGCAGGAAGTGATAGAATGCATCAAACCAGAATCCTTTTTCATCCACCCACACTCACAGTACGTCCATCTTTAAAAAACTTCAAAAAAAATTCACCTTTATTCTCTCCCTAATCCCATCTTTATTTTTCTACTCAGGTAGTAGTGATGATAATCAACACAATGGTAGAGATTCATAAGACTGTTTAAGTGAAAAATCAAAAACTATCATGCAGATAAGAAAAACCATAGAAGTCACCATTAATCAAATTATCTTTTGATTTCACTAAGAGAGGTTACATATCTGTACTTAAATATCTATTGGCATCTAGTTTAATATTTTTAAAAATATCTTCTTGTGATTAATCTTCCTCTTTTTCTGTGTATATCATCTGCTCCGTATCAATACTCTTCTGCGTCATATGTCTCATAAATCAGAAATACAGCGATATAATCGAGAGATTCTTGCTTAAATTTTATAATTAATAAAATAATTTATATAATATAATTAAATTTTATAATTTATATAATATACTTAAATTTTTCAATTTATATAATATCTTTTAAACTAATTTTAGAAAATTTAAAAAAATTCGAAAAATTAAAAATAGAAGTTTGTAAATCAGGAATGTTTGGTTATAGTAGAATATTAAAATGAAAATTTACCACTTGATCAGAAAATTTAAGAAAATAAAATGGTAGAGATTCATAAAACGGTTCAAGTGAAAAATCAAAAACTATCATGCGGATAGAAAAACCATAAAGTCACCATTAATCAAATTATCTTGATTTCTGCTTAGAATTAAAGACAAAAGTAGTACGTAATACGTATCGTATATAGCGTGGTAGATTCGTAAATTGTCAAATGCGGAATTAATCAGTAGCAGTGAACACTGACGGAATCTTAATATAATAAGTTTATTTAGTGATTGTCGTTATTATGAGCAGTGTTATTTAATAAGCTTGATGCAGATTAATACACATAATACTTGATTTTTAACGATTTAAATCCATATTTTATATTTCCAATTGTCATTGTTTATGGCAACTGGCGATTCACGTCTTATTTTGTGATTAATTTGATTCTCAAAACGGAATTTAATCATTTTTTCAAAAAATTATTTTAAATCTATAACTCGTAAATCTTAAAGTACCTTTGAAGTAAACTCATGTTTCGAACTCAAAAGTATTAAAAATAAAGTAAAAATATAAAAGGAAGTAGAGTGGAAAAATATATTGAGATAAAGAAAGAAAATGCTTTGGATAAAAAAATATAAAGTTTTTGAGGTAAATTTGAAAAGTGTAAAATTAAATCTATAAATACTCATTATCCATTTTTTCTCTTTTTGTAATAAATGACAAAAATAACTACTATTATAAGAGATTATGGTGATTTTTTTATATCGGTTGTGTCGTGCTAACTTATAAAAGAAAATACATAGAAAAATAGAGTATAAAAGTTGGAATTAAATAATTTTGAAGAAAAAATTAGTGTGAACCTCGTGGATGACTATCCAAGTACAAGCTGACCATTCGAATTTTTAGATGGAAGTTGTGCGTAATGATCTTTGTCGTAGGCAATGACAATTAAAATTCGTAAATTTGGTTGTTTTTAATATAATAAGTTTTAATATTTAAATTTAAATTACTATTGTCATTGGCGTGATATTTAATGGCTTGATTACCGTTTTCATGTGGCGGCTTTATAGTTTTAAGTTTAATTGCCATTGTTATGGATATTGTGATGAAATTTCTTATTTACATTCTTGTTATTCATGCTGTGGTGTGTATTATCTTAATAATTAGCTTGATTTATAAGCTAATTGTATTTTTTTATCAAAAAATTATCTCAATCTAAAACTCTGATCATTCAATAGGAGATTTCTTTTGATAATCGATATAAAATGAAGTTTTTATGGTTTTTATTTTAGGCTATTCTCCTAGAGATAGGAGGACTGTTTTTTTTTTTTTTTTTTTTTTTTTTGTGAAGAAAATACAATAGACCTTTCATTTGAGGTTGGCGGGAATCCAGCTTGCAGGCTAATCACTAGGGGTAGCGGTGTTCTTATTCTTGGATTTGGAGCTATGGGCGTATTTAGGTTTTTTAAATATTTATTAAAATAATTTGAAAATAAATTAATATCCAACAATATGTAAATAATAATACCACATAGTTATTAGTTATGGCATTGAAAAGAATTTAAGTTAATGCAGCAAGACTAATATCATTATATGTTTTAACAAAAATTTTGTTAATACCGTTTATACACTAATTTTAACATTTTTTTTATTTTAAACTATTTTATTAATTTAAACAAAAACTATATCTTATCCAAAGCTCAAAAATCATTTTTATGGGTGTGGTTCTAAGGCAAACTTCTTTTTTTATGCATATATATTTTGTATTATTAATTTATTTGAAGTTTTAGGAATTGTTATGGTAGGGGTGACAATTCGTGTCGATCGGTCGTGTTCGTATCGTGTCAATATATGGATCGTGTCAATATTCGTCAATCAGGCAGAAGCCTTGAATAATAAACGTGGCAACGTTATTAATTCAAACTCAACTATTGTATTCAAGTGGTAGCGGTCAAATACAAATATGACTCATTTAATTTAATTATTTAAAATAATAAAATTATAATTAATCATCTATTCATGTTTAATACAAAATGCTATTTTAAATTTAACAAATTTATTAATTTTATTATTTAAATTAATAGGAATTATAATTAATAATTATTATTCTTACAAATAAATTACTCAATCCATTAGAAATAGCGTCGTTTAAGGTTTTTAGTATACATATTAAAAAAATTATTAAAACACACTCTCTCGACAAAATAGACTAAATTATCATCTCTTTTTCTCATTAACTGTTATCTTCTCCCAAAAACTATCATTTTTCTCATTTACTTTTATGTTTTTTCAAAAATCTATAAAGCCTATGTAATCATAGCTATTGAGACGTGTAAAAATGTTTAGTATATTGGAAATAACTTAGAAAATTAAAAAATCAATTAATAAAATGTAATTTAGTAGAATAAGGGTAAATTGGAAAAAGTAATAAATTATTTCTTGATTTTTAAAATGATAGATAAATAAAAAGCAATAGCTTCTAAAACGTCGATTATTTTTCAAGCGAATGAGTATTAAATAGGTTAATTAATTAATATAACCATTAACGTATCTGGTCGGATCAGGTCGTGTTGAATATATCAGCCTTGAATATGTGGAATTTATTAAGCAATGTTAGGCAGAGTTAGCATGAATATAGCACTGAAACACGATTATATTTAATCAAAATTCATAAAAATCGTGTTGGTCAGTCTATCGTATTAAGTATGTGGTATTAAATTTTCTTAGTTTTAGAGGAGTTGGGTTAGCACTTTCATAAAAGGTGTTTGGGAGTCGTGTAGATATTGAAATCCATGTATGGGTTGTGTTATGATAAGATATAGATAAGAAGATGTGATTATTATTTATTGAAATTTATACCTCTTTTGTTTATTATCATGTTGTTGTCAGTCTGAATCATCTTATTTTATTTTGAACCTGTGCTATTATTTTATTTAGTTTATTTAATTAATACTATTTTATTTTTATTTTGGTTTTTCTATTACTAGTACTATGATTTCATCTATAATGACTTGACCTCTATTATTTAGTGTACTATTATTAATTTAATATTGTTTGAGTCTCTTCCTCATCAATTCATCTATTATTAATGTATTTTCAGTTTATTTATTTATTTGTTTTATTTGTTTTAAATGTGTTTCAATGCTTTTATAAAATGAGAAAAAAAGAATGAGTGATTGAATGCTAGTACTGGCATGCATGGGGTGGATTTAGCACTATCTATTGTCCATTATTTACATGTTAGAAATTCATTTTAGTTGAAATGAATCGTAGTTTTTAATTTGCGGTTTTTAGAATCTATTTTTGAATAAAGTTTTAGATATGACTTAGAATGATATTTTTAAAATGAAAATATCATTTAACTAAAACTCACAGTAGTTTATTGCATTAGTATTTATTTTAGATGGTGTTTATTTTTGACTTAATCTTTGAAAATTTATTGACTTTCAGTATCTTAAGGATATTTGTTTTTAAAATTTAGAAACTGTTGTTGAATTTTTAAAAAGTTATGAATAAAATGAAAATATTTAAGCTTACATTGAGAAAAGTCGTTTCTCCAAAATGAAAAGCTCGATTGATTTGCTTTATGAGGAGAAGAGTGTGATAAATACTTCTTGTAGATGGCATGTGAGAGGGTTTAGGACAAGGCGGTCTCATCCGTCAGATTTAGTTTATTTTTTAATTCTCCAGCTTACATACCATTTAAAAATTAAATGAGACGGAGATAGAGATGAAAATTTTCAAACCTATTTGTTTATTTGATTTTATTTTTATTTTATTTATTTATATTTGTTTTTTATTTTTATTATATTAAATTAATATATTTCATAAAAATAATAATATTATGAATTTTTATAAATTATTTATTAAAAACATTATAATAATTAGTATTATTTATATTAAGTATAAAATAAAATAATAAAATAAATTTTAAAAATATATTATCGGGGCGGGATGGAATTGGGAGTAATAACAATCATATTAAAGCAGTTATAATTAACGAGCCGTATCATTAAAAGCGAGGCGGAACCAGGCCAAAATAAGTATCTTTGGTATCATCCTTGAGTGCTGATATTTAAAAAGCGATAAACATCTTGTATTTATTAGTACTGTCGACATTAATTTAAAAAAAAAAGTTATATTCGGCGTTAAGTAATAGTTTGTTTGCCTTTTTATTATTTGTATTGTTAATTATTTATTGTCACTATTTGCTATGGATTTGTTATTTATTTATTTTATAATTTATTGTTTAATGCTATGGGTGTGGTATTGAGAAAGGGTGATATATGAGTTACTATAGTTTGTAATTTTTTTCTTCTGAATCAACTTTTAGTTTCATCCATATAATTATTTTCTTATATTTTATGTATGTGTCCCTTTCTCTTATCTATTGGTTGTATTATTGAATGATTAAAGTTGTCGCTCATTCTTTTGTTAACACATCATCCCTATTTATAGTCAATTGGGCCATTTTTGATAAGTTTTTTTTTAAAGGACTTTCACTGAGTCATTTTCATCTTATCTTATTCTAAATCCAAAGCAACCTTATAGGATTCTGATGAGATTCGATGCATTATTGCTGGTATGATTGTAATTGAGCCAAGCTTTTTTCACCCATCTTAGTATTATCCTCATCAGCGTTTAACTATGGGGTTCGATGAGATTGATAATGTGCAGTATGATAGTATTAAATAAAGCTTTATTTATGTATTTTTGATAAGTTTTTTTAAAAGGACTTACAGGGAGTCGCGTCTTGTCTTGTCTCACAGAACACAGCTTAGGGTTACGTGAGATCAGATGCATTACTACTGAATACATGAGTTATGAAATTTTGGCCAAACCTTTTTGCTAAGCAGTTCATCCAAAATCAATTAGAGCTAATTAGTGCGAAATAATTCATTAAGCCATTTGATATATTCCTTTGTATGCTCTTCAGCCCATCAAACTTCCACCTTTAATTTATTCAAAATTTTCAGGTTTAAATTCATCAATTTTCTAATTCCCAATTTATAAAAACCAAGTGTGCATAATTTTAAATCAGTCCCTCATTTTCCAAGTTCAATTTTCAAAAGTACAAATTCTCGATTTTCGAATTCAAGTGCCTAATTTTCAAAAATTCAATTCTTACAATTTTCAAATTTTCAATTTTAAAATTCACAATTCAATTCAAACTTTTCATGATGTATTTAAATTCAAGTTTCAAAATTCTCCAAATTCTTAATTTCTAAAATTAAGGTCCCAATTCAAAATCCAAGTTCATATTTCAAATTTCGATTTAAAATCTCGTTTAAAATTCAAATTCCCAAATTTCCAAATTTTATTTAAAAATCCTCAATTTCCGAAATTTCAATTTCAAACTTCCAATTTTCAAAACATTAGAACAAACCAATTTTGAACTTATTCAAATCACATGATTAATTATCTGATTCAATAAAATTGAATGTCGTGGAGTCGATTTATGTAAAAGAATAAATGAGCTTCCAGGTGGGACTGACAATATAGATCTTGAATAATAATTGGCATCTATTATGACGATTTAATTGATTGTGAATATTTTGTATTTTATTATTGCATTAACGTTGTTTAGAATTGATAGCACTTCGAAAATACCGCCCAATTACATTTTCTTATCTAATTCCCTTATTTATTTATTTGTCTATTAGATTTACCTTAATGTATGATGTGTTGTTGTGTGTATTATTTGTCTTTGGTATCCATTGATTGATTAATAAAATTCGTATCTTCCTTAGTTTATTTAGTAGATACCCGATTTTAGGAGCTTAGAGGTGTTATGCTTCCATCATTACCTTCAGATAGTAACGACTCCTCGAACCTAGACTCGGCTTTTCTCGGACTGCCTTTTCTTATTGAAATCCACGTTTAGGGTTTTCTCTCTTATTTGTTTTCCACTTTTAAAAAGCCAAACAAAATTAAGTGAGGTGACTCCAAATTGTTTTTTAAAAATTATTTTCAAAGTATAAAAACAAGTATCTTTTATATTGAGAAACACATAATAGCAAAATGCAAAATCCACAAATAAGTTTAAACTTAATAAATTATTATATATACATTCAAGCTTCGTTTGATGTATTTCTATTGATTTTCACACACCCGATAATTTGGAAACTCTATTCGAGTCCAAAAGTATAAGGAAATGAAATATAGAGAAGAATTGTAGCGCCCGCTTCTCGGATCCCGACCCGATTGGTGGATCAGGAACATGATAAAGTGCTTTTGTTACTAATTATAAACTTATAAAAATTAAGCTTTTTCATTATTATATAATGTGAAACATTTAACTTGTATTATATTACATGCGGCCAATTACAAAATATATAAGTTATATCTGGAAGTGTTGCGTTCTGATATTCCCGTTGTTCTGAAAATAAACGAAATTACATATACAAAATAGACCAAGGTATTCGGTGGGCACTGGTGATGTGTGGCCTTTGGCTGCGTGTGGATTGTCGTCGCCGTTTCATTTTGCGTGCTGCGGATGAAAACACCAGGTCTTCCCCAAAGCTTCCGCCGCTTGGTGAGATTATCTGTGTGGTTGTTTTCTTAGGGTCGCGCAACTATACTACAAATGCATATACTTATCCATTTCTCATATATACTTTTTTCATAACATGTTTCAATTATCATATTTCATATACTTTTCATTGTCATCTTGTACTTTACTTCTTGTTTTTATAGCGTATACTATCATAGCATAAGCGATCTTGTAGCCTCTTATCATGTCATATATTATCACATTTAATTTGCATATCTTTGTCATTTTCTTTTAGGTTTCATATAGCAATCTGTGGCGGATCGAAATAAGCCTTAAGTACAGAAGGTATCATTGTCTGAGACGGTGATCACCCATCTGTATATACCGAAGGTATATCGTCAGCATGCGAGGGAGACAGTGACACATCTGTGTAATATGTGACCCAAACGAGGCGTATATACGAAGGTATTATCAACATGCGAGACGATGACCTATGTATAATCCAAAGCGGGATGCATCGTCGGCAGCAGGGCTGATATCATGGCTTGTATCTTTGTAACAAGCGTATTAGTATAGGCATGCTATCTATCCCTCTACTAGGTTAAGCGAGCCAATCCGTGTATATTTTATGTTATTCATCTCTCGCCTTGATATTCTCGTCATAGGTAATCATATCATGATGCATTATAATCATTTAATTCGAATCTTTACATTTTAAATATCTCATTATATATGAATAAATATAGTTACTAGCATATCTACTATTTTCTGATTTCTAGGACCTAATATGATTTTTAAATTTTATCACGCATATATATGGATGGATTCTTGACTCAATGGGCTTTCCATAGGTCAGCACCGAATCGGAGTTTGGGCCGAAGAGTTATGACACCAGAAGTTGGAGGTCTCACGGGTTTCTTGACCTTACCCGACTAGCTCTGCCCGGCCGGTCTTTCGATTGGCTAACGTATCCGGCGCAATTCCATCCCACATGCATATGGATGAAATCTTGACTCAATGGGCTTTCCGCGGGGTTGAGAACACTGGCATCAGATTGAGCGAAGAAGTTATGACCTTAGGGATTTGGAGTCTCACGGGGAACTTAACCTGGTGCCACGTTAGCTCTGCGACCAGTCTTGCCCGACTGGCCCTAACAGCCAGCTCTGGCACTTGATGATGCCCTCCCACAGGCATATGGCTGAAATCTTGACACCAATGGGCTTTCCATGGGGTCAAGAACACCTGTCAGATTGGACGAAGAAATTGACAACCAGAAGTTTGAGGTCTCAGTCGGACTTCAGACCCGGCCCGGGCCGAGCTCATGGATAACCCGACCCTAAGGATCTAATGGATGGACCAGTCAGACCGACCCAATTTGGATGGACCCGTCCGGGTCGACCGGCCGGATGGACCGGCCGACGGACCCCAGCCCGGACGACCCGGTCGGATGCCTTTCCATTTAGGCGCTCCGGGAGTAGCGAACCATAACGATCTGAGGTTTGGGTCAAATTAAATCTAGCATCGACTTCTAGCGATGTAGCTATAATTTACCTGAAGGACTTACTACGAGATTCCCTTTCTTTCTTATCCAAAAGCCGGTCCTAAGACCAAATTTGCCCTTAGGATCAAGATAGGGTAGCTTTCCTTAGTTCAAATGCAACGAGCATTTAAAAACACATATATAGGAGTCTTAGAGTTCTTACCATTCAAACCTAATGAGTTTGGGGTTTCCAAACGCCCATTACAAAATAGGGTTGAAACGTATGATCACATCGCTATGCAAAATGAACAATTCATCTCAAATTCCATGCATGATCTTATTTTCCTTCTTTCTTTCTTCTCTTCTCTTCTTCTTCTTATCTGGGTTTTTTTCTCTTTCTCAAGACCCAAAATGAGATATTTCTTTTGGTCTTATCTAGGTGATATTATCCTTCTTTTTGAGGTTAAAGCCATGTTTTGACTTACTCATTTTTACTTTTAGGTCCCTCCATTTCTTTCTATTCTTACTTTAACATGCATATTCCTCACAGCTGTGACATTATTAAATTATGACCCTTAGTCGCAATTAATCAAATTATTAATTTACCCTTGACTTTGTATTATTTCGGTTTCTTATATATTTTTGCTATCTTTATTTTATTTCGAAAATATACTTTTACTTTCTTATATTAAGTATTTATAAAGCGTATGACATAATTTAGGATATTACAAATATAGTGGAAATGTGGAATGAAAGAAAATTTGAATAAAATAAATAGGTTTAAGCAATAAATTAATTCTATATATTCAAACTAATTTTATTTATTTTTCTCCATTATATATAAGGATTAAAAATTTAAAAATATATGAATTTTTAGAATTTTGATTATATTTTATTTTCTTTTTATATTTTACACTTTAAACCAAACATGAAATATTTCATTAAATAGTTTTGAACCAAGTTCTAAGAAAAGAAGATAAGATGAAAAAGTGGAATGAAATAAGAATTTTGTAGAAAATAAAAAATAGTTTTAAACTTAATAAATTAATTCTATATATTTAGTCAAACTAATTTTATCTACTTCTTTTTCTTATATAAGGACTATATAATTATGAAAATTTTTGAGAAATTTTAGTATATCTTATTTTCTTTATATTTTCTACTTGATAAAAGGTAACATAGAAAATTATTTCTTACCATTTTCTTGTTGCTAGTATTTTTCAAAAGTCTCAAACAGAGCCTTGGTAATATATTTTTTATCTTCCTAGCACTTTCTAGGTTAGACCTTAAGAAAACAATTGGCAAATTTTCCTTTACCAGAGGATTCTAAAATCTAGAAATTTTTACTTTCAAGATTCTTTAACTCTAAAGAGTTATGAATGGTTTTATAGGATAAAAACCTAAAAGGAATTGGAAGTCTACATCTTTATAAAAATAAAATTTTGAAATACTTCAAAGCAAAAATTTCCTTTGAGTAAAATCTTGTAATATTTTGAAAATAATTCAATAAAAAATCCTTGATATAAATTAATGGGGTTTAAAATAATAGGCGCGCGGTCAATCTCTTGCTTGAATGCCGGACTTAAGAGGACCCCAAAAGCGAGCTGAAATGCAGTGTTGGGCCCTTGATGACATCACTAAATATAGGTACAAAATAAGGACCAATTCACCATTTTCAAAAATTTTGGTAATGTAATCAAAGAATTGTATTAAAGAGAAAAATACTCAATCTTCTTAATTAGGAAAGTAGGATATTTCCTGGTATTGTCCATCAATTATCCCTTATTAATTGGTTTCTGTGAAGAAAATCTCTGCGATGGGAGGAATATAAATCATCATCGACTAGGAAAGCTATCAATTATCACTTATTAATAAGTTAAAAATAAGGAAAGAAAATCTCTCACAAAATGAGAGAAATATCTGTATCATCATCAAACTAGGAAAGTTATTATGATCATCCATTATAAATATTAGGCCACCCCATCGGTGAAAGTCTGTGGTTTGCAGGCTTTCATTCCTTAAGCGTTGATATTCTCTTGTCCGGAAAGAGCCGGCAGGCATGAGGAGGAACGCGGGCGAGCCTGCGCATCCCATTTGTTTCTTGTTTTGAGGAGCCCGATGTCGGAGGCGTGAGCCAGGCCTAGCGATTTGTGCGCTCCGGCGAGTTCCGGTTGAAGAAGCATCATCGGTTTGAAATCGTGTAGGAGCAGCGGTTCCTTTACAAATAAAGCGACCTCTCAGTGATTGATGGTATCAACTCGGAACGGCGAGGAGCCCGCCAATCCTCCCCAAGGATGCAAGACCGGCTAGGCGGCGTGGATGGCAGGCCTCCGGAGGCATCTTTAGAAGCGGTGCGGTCGACACGGACGGAGTGGGCGCTCAGCATCCTGACGACACTTGCTGAAAGAATTGGAGCAACTCACCAAGCAAATACAATGCCCCCAGGAGACACGACAGGCTCGAAAAGGCCAAAACCTTGTTACCCGAGAAAAAAAACACCTCGACCCTCGTCGAGAAGCGGATAGAAGAAGGGGCTTAGCCACGCTAAGGAGCATGATCATACTAACCTCCCGGGAGAGACGCGGCGGAGAGGTCGTGGGAGCAAAGGTTAGGGGACATCCGGCAGAATCCAACCACATGAAGGCGGCAAAGGCAGAGCTCGATCTCCATGGGCGGCAGTACGATAAATGAATCTCCATTCAGTCGAGTCTTCACACTTCCCCCTTCCGTGAAGTTTAGAATCTTGCGGTTGATGATTTGTGGAAAAAAGACCCATGGGCCACTGTCACGTACAAAAATTAGTGGAACTACGGATGTTGCAGGAGCCCATTCTTTCGGTTCGCGCGGAGGTCTTAATCCCGGGCTGTGGCTCGACGCGAGCTTAAACAAGCTGTGAGGAGGATCTTAGCGCCATGGAGCCTAATAGCTTAGCCAACAGAGCTCAACATCGCAGATGGGTCTTGCGCCTGAGCTGATAACTCCAATCTGAGCTCAGCTGACTCGGGAGGTCTTAGCGCTGGGAGCCAGGTGCTTTCGGTTGCGGGAGAAGTCGCCGCCCGGGCCTAGTGGCTCAACACCGCGAGCTTAAGCAGCGCGCGGGGTCTTGGCGCTGAGCCCGATAAGCAGCAACATAGCTCAGCGGCGCGGAGGTCTTAGATCCCGGGCCCGATGGCAACACGCGGATCTTAACGCTGGGGTCTTAGCGCCGGGGCGGTAACCGGTTGGTCGCCGCGCCCTGAGGCCCGGTAGCTTCGGCTATGGGAGCTTAAGCGGCCGGTCTTAGCGCCGCAGGCCAATCTTCAGCGGCGCCTGGGAGGGTCTTCGCGCCCAGGCTATGCTTTCGGCAGAAGGCTCGCGACTCGGGAAGGTCTTAGCGCCCGGGGCCAGTGGCTCGGTTCGGCGCCACGGTGGCGCCCCGAGCCCGGTAAGCTTAGCACCGTAGGCTTAAGCGGCGTGGGGGTCTCTTGGCACCTAGAGGCACAATAGCTCGGCTCTGCGGAAAGCTGATGCGCCGGGAGGGTCTTAAGCCGGGGCGGTGCTCGGCTGCGGGCTTAGCGACTCGGGGTCTTGTGCCGGGGGCCCGGTGGCAGTTCACGCAGGGGAGGGTCTTGGCGCCCGGGCCCGATAGCTCGGCTTGTAGGGCTTAACAGCGCGTGGGGGTTTTAGAGCCCCGAGGCTGGTGGCTCGAGCTACTTGAGCTTAACGACTCGGGGGTCTTAGGCGCCCGGGAGCCCGATGGCCCAGTTCGCGGGAGGCTGCGGGCCCCCGAGAGCCTTATGGCTGGTTGGCCAGAGCAACGGCTCGCAGAAGGCCTTAGCACGGGGCCCGGTAGTTTGGTTTGCGGGCTTAATATCTCGAAGGCCTCGGCGCTGCGGGGCCTGTAGCTCGGTTTGCGGGCTTAACGGCTTAGGAAGCGACTGGTGTGGCTCAGTTTTGAGCTTAATGGCTTGGAGGCCTCGGCGCTGGGAGCTGTAAATTTCCCGGTTGCGGAGGCAATAGCTGGGAGGCCTCGTGCTCAGGCCACTGCCAGCTCGGTTCTGGCTCGAAGCAACTCGAAGGCCTTAGCGCGGGAGCTAATAGCTCGATTTGCGAGTTTGCCGGGGCTCGAAGCTGAGCACAGTAGCTCAGTTTGTAGAGTTTAATAGCTCAGGAAGGCCTCAGCGCCTAGGATCCCTATAGCTCAGTTTGCGAGCTCAGCGGCTTCGGGAAGGCCCCTCCGGCGCCGGGGCCCGGTGGCCGGTTTGCGGCTGAACCTTCGGAAGACACCGGCGTCGAGAGCCCGATAAGCTCGATTTTAGAGCTAACGGCTTCGGGAAGGCCTCGGCGCCCAGAGCCTGTAACTTAGTTTGCGGAAGCGCGGCTTCGAGGCCTTGGCTGAGGCGTGCTTCGGTTGCAAAGCAATAGCTGAAGGCCTTAGCGCGGGGCCACGTAGCTTTCGGGTTGTAGGAAGCGCGGCTCGGGAAACGCCAGCGCCAGGCCCGACAACTTTGTTTTGAGCTTGCGGCTCGAAGGCCTCGTCGCCCAGAGCCGCATGGCTTTCGATTTTAGAGCTTACTTATTTCGGGAAGGCCTTAACGCCCACAAGCCACAGCTGATTCATAGATAGCTCAAGCGTATAATATGGAACATAATAATGGTTTTAAATCAAGTACAAATGTGAGATGCAGCTGGGTTCAGGTTCAACGTCGATCAGCAGAACGACATCTCTCGTTAAAATAAACAATAATATCAACCTGCATCGCTCTGCGAAGTCAATGTAGTCTATCCCTTGCCGCGCCGCTTTGAAATGCAAGGCTCGGGCGATAGATGGGGTTTAAAATAATAGGCGTGCGGGCCACAGAACCACGAGCGAATGCGAGAGCTTAGAAGGTTAAAGAAGCGAGGCCTAGTGCAGTCTTTGGGCCCTTGATGACATCCCCGAATAGGCCGGACCTAATTCACCCGCCCCAGGTTGGTAATGTAATCCAAAGAATTACGTATTAAAAAATACTGATCTCCACAAATTAGGAAAGTAGGATATTTCCACAATTATTGTCCATCAATTATCCCTTAGTAATGGGTTCACGACAGGAAAGAAAATATCTACGCCCGAATGGGAGGAATATCGTATCATCATCGACTAGGAAGGTATCAAGGTATCATATAAATGGTTAACAATAAGAAAGAAAATCTACTTGATGAGAAATATCTGTATCGTCGTCCATTGAGAAAGTTATCGTGATGCGTAATTCATGAAATATCGGACACCCCATGTCGATTGAAAGTCGTGAGCTTATGCCTGAAACTTCATTCCCTAAGCAGTTGATATTCTCTTCCATCGGAAAGAACTAACTTAGGCATTAGAGAGGCAATGGGCGAGCCTCGTCGATCCCTTTTGTTTCTTGTTTTTCACGGGAGCCCGGCGTCAGGCGAAAGCGGCTAGCGATTCCGGCACGCTCCAGCCCGATTCAGGTTGAAAAACATCATCATAAATCAATTTACATGTTAACATTATAACATGGATATATTGTCTTAACAATCTCACCCTTTGACAATTTTGTAACACACACACACACACACTTCAAAAATAATTTCCTTTGAAAATAAAATCTTGTAATATTTTGAAAATAATTCAATAAAAAATCCTTGGAAATATAGAATCAATTTACATGATAACATTATAACGTGGATATATTGTCTTAACAATCACCCTTTGACAATTTTTTTGTAACACACACACACACACACACACACACACACACACACACACTTCAAAAATAATTTCATTTGAAAATAAAAATCTTGTAATATTTTAAAATAATTGATAAAAAATTCTTGATATAAATCAATTTACATGTTAACATTGCAACATTGATATATTGTCTTAACAAATATACCCACTTTGAGCAATTTTGTAACACACACACACACACACACACATATATATGTGTATACTCAAAAAAGTATTACAAGTGTACCAATTTGTTGTTTAAAGATAAAAATTAAGATAAGATAATATCAATCATTTGTTTCCCACTAAAAATATATCTCTTAATTAGATTATCTTACTATTTATATAAATATTTCCTTAAAAGATATCTCCACTTTTTATTTTCTCTCTCTCTCTCTCTCTCACACACACACACACACAAACACACACACACACACACACATATATATATATATATAATAGTTATATATTTGTAAAATCAACACAAGAAGTCAAAGCAACATATTGTATCGACTAAAGAAAAATTGGAAGCGGCAGACAAAAGAGAGTCAAGTCTTATGTGAGTCCACAATCTCTTGAAAAATAGATTATGTTCTCCACTGGTGCCTTGCCAGAGATTTATAGGAGTTTGTTTCCCATGATAAGATTGAAGGAATGGTCTCTGATAGCATTTTAAAACATATGGCGGGTGGTATGCTTGGAGAGCTATCAGCGACGAGGAGGAGAATAAAGGAAGGAACTTCGAGATTCGTGTATTACGCTTATGAAGATTTTGACATCCTATATATAGACTACTTAAAGGGGAAGAATGGAAATGGTCTGTCGGTTATAGGTTCAACGAATAAGGAGAATCAATTAGCTCATAAATGGTATTAAAAGATCTTAAAACCACTATACGTATGTTTGAAAATTTTAAAAGCCTAATAGTTTCACCATACATTAATTTCACTTAAAACAAAAAAGAGAGAGTAAAGTGAGTTGATCCAATCGGAATCCCGAGCATAGTCTAGGTGGCCTTTCAAAGCCTAATGTCTTAAACCAAGTGGTACAAAGTCATTGACTTCATTGCTCAGATTTCGTGGGATAGAAAGATGAGTTGATCTCACAAGTAAAGTGCTTTGGTTTTTAGTTGAGGATTGTTCAAGGTGAAGTTCAAGGAGAACTTATGTGAACTCGAAAAAAATTGAATTTTAGAAAAAATGGCAAAAGCGGTAATTTGATGCAATAGTCTGAGTTGAAAACACAGAAATTTTATAGATCTCGGATGAAAAATGGACCCCTTACCATTGGATTAAGATCTCATAAAATCTAGTTACTCGGGCAATTTCGTCGGAATTGAATAAATGGAATTTTGCCTTTTTGGGGTGGCAGTATCAATGACTCGGGACAGAGATTTTATGAAAATCTCGGAAGTTAGGAAATAACTTGAGTTAAGTTCATAGAAGTAATTTGGACTTGGTAGCAAACGAAATAAATTGCTTGTTCAAATCGGACGGCAGGTGAGCATGTGGCGAGGCGTGGGCCTCCTTAACTTAAGAATTATGTTAAGCAAAGGTGAGGCGAAAGAAGGGATCCCGTTTTCCTGGTTTTGTTAGTAGAGTGAGATAAGAGAGAAGAGGAGGAGAGCGAGGCTTCCTTCAGATCTCTGAATTAGTCGATTGAGATTCATCGTGCGAAGCGAAGTTCGTCACATCGACGAGAGCTAAGGGTGGGTACCAAAAACGCGGGATTTCACCGAGAATCCAAGCAAGGAGTTCAGGAAATCAAAGGTTTCGGGTTTATGAAGTGTCCATGAGGCTTCCTCAGGATTCTACTATGCTCAAAGAGGTAGGGAATTCTTCTTACTTGGTTTATTTTCCATTTTTGGGCTGAAAAATGGTCGGATGTTCGAGTTCCTGTCGGGCTTCCTTCGCATAGGCGAGGACATGGAGCTTCCCCCGAAGAAGGGGGTCTCACTTTGCGGCGAAGGAAGGTTAGCCTAAGCGAAGGTGTCGCTAGGCGCACCCAGGATATGGTGGTGAACTTTCTGGTTCGGCTTAGGCAAGGTGTTGCTTGCACAGGCGAAGTGAGCTATGCCTAAACGGCGTGATTGCGTGAACTGTGTTTATGGCTTGTTTGGGATTGATCCTTAGCCGGTTTGTGATAGTTGCTGACTGCCGGGACCATTGTATGACTTGTTTGAGAGTGTCATTACTTGACTAAAAGTGACATATTTGGATGTCAATATGCGTGTTCTAATGTATTTACATGTGATGAGTTTATATGTGCAAATGGTCATTACATGGCTTGATTGTGCGTGTGTCATTGTAGCATAGATGACATTGTATGTGCTTGATGTTGATATATGTGTGCATATGTTAATATGGGCCGAAATGATGTATCGTCATATGCAAGTGATGTGATTGTCATGACACCGTGAATGGTGTGATTGTGTTGTTCATGTAGCATTCATTATAAAACAGCATGATATAACATCACGTGCAGGGACATCGCATTGAATGGGTGTGAGTGCATGGTTGAAAAGAATCAACATTGTGTTTGGTGTTTGATTGTGTGGGCTCGTTAAGTGGGACGAAGTCCAACAAAGTTGAACGGTTGAATAAAGTGGTAAAGAAAACTTGTGTCGGGTAATGGCTAAGCGAGGATAGACACTCTCTCCGGTGGAGCTCGGTAGTGTGGTTGAAATAATTCCAACTGGTGGGCTTGCGTAAAAGTGTCTAGGTGTCGCGGCCTGCGATGTGACACGAAATTCGCCACCTACATAAAGACTTTCGAGTTTGTATAAATGGATCATTGAGGTGTAATATTCAAAAGCTTTTTGGTTTGAAAACAATGAATTTGTTTTGTAAAATGATCACTAGATGTAGTCCATAAATTATGGTTTATCAACATGGGCCTCGACATTGTGTGTGATAGTCGATAAAGACTTAGGAACAGTGGAGTCGGTAAGGACTTGGGGCATGGTGCATGGTCAGGTCTCATCTCATTTTCATGGCATGACGTACTTAGGATTCCATAGTAAAGAATTGCATGTTTTTTACTTGAAATCACGAATGTGAATTGTGGAACATGACCGTGCGTGTGCATAGGTGGGGAGTAGCCTTTATAGGAAATATTCTCTGCGGGCGTGACTCACTCTTTATGAAAACATTTAGGTGCGGGGTGTACAGGTGGACAACATTCATTCGGCTAGGAAATTGTGAAGGCGACATGTAGCTTTGATAAATCCTTTTTGTAAAATTGTGGGACAATCTAGTTCCGGTATGTAATAATGGTAAAAGAGTCATGATCGAACTCTTACAGAATGTTTTAAATGTAATATTTGCATGGTAACTAAAATATGGATGAATGGATCTCAGTAAATGAGACATATTGAAGTGGTATCGAGTCACTCGGTATCCACAAGTATTTGATACCAGTTTGATATCAAAGCTTAGGTATAGATTACCTAAGGTAGTACTTCCGCGGGTTGACGGTTGGTCAACAAGACCCTCGGGTTTTAGGGTGTCACAACCAATATTAGTGCCATAACAGGCGGTGGGTGGTATCAATGGATCCTAAGCTACATGGACCTTTCTTCTAAAACTCCTTAGCATTGCATCAAACTATTTAGTTTTAGTTTTTGAATAAAATGTGCATTCTTGGCCTATGTTAGTTTTTAGTTTATCAATGAGTGAGTATAGTTTGGTTAAAGGGTGCATTGGAACCTTAGTATATGTTGGAGATCTTAAACAAAATTTTTCACTATGTCCCTTTAGGAAAGGTCTCTCGAGAATTCGGGGGTGAAGTTTGTCTGATCACTCAACCACTTTGATGTCTCATCCTTTAGGAGATGATACTGCTTTTGGAATCCTAATCGACTCATTATATTTGTAAGAATATTTTCAATTCCCCTCTCTTAATTAGTTTCTAAAACCATGCCTTACTCATTTCTATCTAGTGTTTGTGCTTTATTTTACATGTTTCTTTTTTGTTTGAGGACAAGCAAAAATCAAGTTTTTGGTATTTGATTGTTGCATTTATACTAGCTTATACATCATTATTCACCTATAATTTACATGCTTTTGTGGTGTTTTCAAAGAGTCTAATGCTCAATTTTATCCTCTTTTTAGTTCTAGGTACATTTAGAGCAAAAGTGCATAATCAAGACCAAAATAGGAACTTTTCAATTGTACTTTGTTCTCCTATGGCTCTTCCTATGACTTTAGACTTGTAATTTTTAGTTGTTCTATAGAGTCCAAGACAACCAATTGAGCCAGATGAAAAGTAGTTTTTGAAGTGAAAATGGGAAATTTTCAAGTCATCTCATGCATTAAATAGCAACTTATCTCAATTTTTAGCCTGTATGATGACTTTCCATTGCCTTTTTTTTTAGCATGGATGGATTCTACACTCTCTAAGCTTTCCATAGGGTCTGTCAAATTTGAAGTCTGAACGAGAGAGTTATGGCCTTGGGAATTCAAGACATCAAAACAACATCAGTAGTACATACCACAATAACACCGAGCGCCACAAGTGGGTGCCCAACATTGAAGTAGCCGAGCCATGGCCTATGGCACTCAAGATTACTACGTACGGCCAAGGCCGAACACCATGACTGATGCTCCCGAGATAAAGAAAGCCCAATTTTGGAATTTTGAGTCATTTTTTGGTTAAAAAAAAGGGGATAAAAAGAATGAACCCCAATTGCAAGGGTGGTTGGAAACATTTTAAGACTCAAGAACAGAGGAGAAACAAGTTTGAATAAAGGGGAACGTTTAACTGCTTAGGCGAGATTGAAAGATTGAAGCAGAGACCTTCATTTATATCATTTGTTTCCTAAATCTCCATCTCTTTTCCTTTTTGAACTTATTGAATACATTGTTTGTATAAGGATTATCTTATACAAAGTTAAACTCTTTAATCTAGTGGTTGATTCAGAACCTCTATGTTTCACTCCTTATCTATTATGCTATCGAAAGTATTGTTGGGCTAAATTATTGATGTTATTGTGTTCTATTCCTAAATGTGGCTAAGTTTGGGATAGATTCAAGTTTTTTCACTGTATGTGGGAGCATAAATTGATTGCCAATAGCTAATAGCATTATATGAAATTCAGATGGATCGAACGGAGAATAATTTTCAATAGTCTAAACATTCATAGTATAGATCGGAAGGTGATCGATGAATTGCCTAAGAGGGCCAATTTGGCATATTACCACTTCTTATTTTCTTACATGAATAGGACATAGACTAAGTTACGGGAGTGAGAAAGTGTGACCAACAAGCGGAAGATGAAGTCACTTATTTTATTTCCTCGCCAAAATCATAGCACCTAATTCTCAATTTGGGACTTAAGAAGGAATCGACGAATATAGTGACAATTATCCGCCCTAGTGTCATATTCCCTTGTTTGAAAGCATGTTTTTAGCCTAGTTTTTGTGTTTCTTGTTCTTTAGGCTAGTTTAGTTAGTTTTCCAACCAACCTATCCTTTGTCTTTAAAGCTAAATAACAAGCAAGATCCACAGGTTAAGGTACTGGGTCAGTCAAACCAAGAGTGCATCCTTAAGAACGATATCCGCACTCTAGATTCCACTGATATTATTTGGTATCATCCAAGATATTTGTAGTAATTTTAGTCTGCTGCAAAACTAACAACATGGCACGATTGAGGGAGGATGGTACAACCCAATATAGGATAGTAATGTTCAAGCTCACACAAACACTTAAGAATTGGAAACTCGCTTTGACAATGCATTCTGGTGGAAATTATGGTGAGTACTTAATTATTTTTTATAATAATTACTCTGATAAATGCAATAACATACTTCTATGTTAATTCAAGAGTGTTTCCTAATTATCCTTTAGCTGTTTTTTGAGGAGTTTATGGTATCTCAAATGTCCACAAAATGGGAGAATCTTTCATCATCTCCTCCATTATCAATGAATAGCAACTACACACAAGTGATGTCCGAAAAGGATGGTCATGTACGTGGTTTGCATCTGGGTGCAACTCCCACTTTTATATTTATTTCCACATTAAACAAGGAAAATTTTGGTCCTTGTAATATTTTGTCCTATTTTGCAATCCCAACATCAATTATGTGAATGCTTCGTCTCTCTAGCCTATAAAAGGGTATTTAATGCCAGAATATTTGCATCTCTTCTCATCTATTTTAAAGGATTGTGAGTATTGCCCAATGGTGCATGTGTATTTATTTTTGACCTAATTTTTGGAATGATCAGGTCCTGTTTGTAATTCTCTTTTGATTAATGAAAATTGTTATTAAAGAATGGTTTGAAAATATATAAGAAACTAAATAAACAAGAAATTGTTATTAAAAAATAAGAAAATGAATAAAGGTAAACTTAATGGGTTTGAAAACAATGAACAAAGGACAATTGGTGGGGATAATTTGTAATGGCGTATAAATAAGAGAAAATCATTATCTTAAATAAATAGAAATGTACACACAAATCAAATCATATAACAAAGAAGTAAATAAAATAAAATAAAGTGTACACTGATAGGCCGGTAAAGTGTATGTGTAAAATTACTTATGATAAAGACTAGGATTGTCTCCCCACTTTGATGATTATTAACTATAGAAATTACTACTTAGTCTATTAATGACTTCTTGATGATGGGGTGATTGTGCCTACGAGATACCCTCTCTCGAGGTGTATCCGCCTATCTCGCTAGTAGGGTTGGGTGCATCTCTGCCCCGACCCAATACTCCGAAACGCTTAAATGTTCAAACCCTAATCGCCACACTCGAACTCGAGATATCTCTATTTATCGATGAACCGAGGGTCCCCTATTCGCATCCCGGAGTCCCTGACTTCTTGATCCTGATACCAAACAATCATGCCAATGTCACACATCATCATGTATTTAAATCACAGACATAGAGCGCATCAATGCGAATCATAAATAAACCGAATATATGTTTAAACCTTAATCCATTCAGATCGTGGCGGCTCAACAAAACCCCGTATATGAATCTAGGCTATGCTGGAATCAATGTACACACAATCAATCTATAAATCATCAGTAGTTTATCGGAAAAGAAGAAATACAAAAAGAAAGTGTCTTCTCCAATGATCCGAGTCGCTGCTGCTCTGTTTTTCGCGCTCTAGTTCGTACGTTCTCCCCCCTCTCGAAATTAGGTCTTCATTGCTTTTAATGATGCTGAGGTAGAAATCACAATGACGTCGCGACGTTGCAACGTCGCGACGTCGTGTCATTTGTTGACTTTCCTCTGTTGACCAGGCGTCGCGACGTGGTTGCTAGTGCGTTTTTACTGACGCCTAAATCGCCCAAAACTACTTCTCTTGTCCTCGCACTACAAAACCCGCAAATCATATCTGGCTATAATGCGCTTATTTAAAATGTAAAATCAACTAAAAACATAAAGTGGACGCGAGTATAATATGAGTGTTTTAGGCACTCATCAACACACAAATCAAATCATATGGCAGCAAATAAATAAGAGAAAATCAAGCATCAAATCATATGGTAGTAAATGATGCATATATTTAAAGAAAGCAAAACAAAATATCGATCTATAAAAGCATGAATATGTTGGAGCCGATCTAATGTGTTAATCATGAATACGTCGAAATCAACATATAAACGTATGCGAAGAAGTTATGCAATTCGAAACCATAAATATGACATAAAATCAATGAGATTAATTAATAACGGACAATGATGGGGTTAACATTAAAATCTAAAAACAAAACAATAAATTAAGGGCAAGAATGGCTTTGAGCCTCATAGCTATGACATAATCCACTAAATAAACAAGTCAAACTACAATTCCGATTAAAAACCCTCAAGTCTCTAACATCCTATATGCCTTGGAAATCGATGCCCAAACTTTGAAAAATCAAGAACCATAAAAAGATCCTTGAATTTCAATTCCATCACTAAACCTAAACAAAAGGATCTCCAAACACTGCTTAAATATAGATGCTAACAAAAGGAATAAAATAAAATATATTTATGAGTACTCCCAATCTTCAAACACTTTTTCGACCAATGCTAGTTTACCATCTAAGATCATACTAGTATATAGGTTTCTAACATGTTAACAAATTAATACATAATTCTCAAATATATTAAAAAAATAGGTCACAAAATAATGCGCTGTAGCGATTGACTTAAATGAATAATAATTAATATTTTTCATTGAATAACTTAAGATATAAATATTACAAATTGAATCAAGAAATGAAAGAATGAATCTAGTAACTAAATCTAGACTAGGCATATTTATACACTAGAATCAATCTAAATCTAAATATTACATATTTATAATTACAGATTTAAATTAAATCAGATTTAGAATCTGACCTAATAAGCCCCGTAAGTCGAGCTCGAGAGAAGAGACCAATCTTGAAGAGTAACTAATGAAAACGTATGTGACATAGAGGTTTGGTGAGAGCATCTGCAAGCTGATCCGCGGAGACAACATGTGTGACATGAAGATCATCGTTCTGAACTTGTTCGTGAATGAAGTGGTAATCTAGTGCAACATGTTTCATACGCGAGTGAAACACCAGATTAGAGCAGAGGTTGGTCGCTCCAACATTGTCACAGTAGACAACTGGTGTCTGAGTAGAGGTGTAACCGAGCTCACCAAGTAAATTAGATATCCAACAAAGGTTAGCAACAAAGTGGCAAATGACAGAGCGACATATTCGACTTTCGCGGTGGAGAGGAGTGCACCATGCGCTGTTTCTCGAACCCGAGAAACCGATCAGGCTCAAGGTATAATGAATGCAATCGTTGGGCAAAATCATCTTATTTCCAAAATTTCAACAAGATCAAAGTAGGCATGTAAGTGGAGAGGCGAATGATGATGGATAGTAAGCCCATGATCAATAGTGCCACATAAATAACGGAGAATACGCTTTATGGCAATCCAATGGTCACCGGTCGAGCGATGCATAAATTAAGAGAGTTTATTGACCGCATAAGCAATGTTTGGTAGGGTCATCAACATATACTTAAGGCTACCGTTAATGGTTCGGAACTCAGAAGAATCGGAAAGGGTAGTGTCTGATTGAAGAGACAAGGTCGATGGTCAAGAAGAGGTGGAGATTGGTCAAGCATCCGTCATCGCGATTCGGGCAAGGAGGTCCACTATATACCGCCATTGGAAAATGATCAGACTGAGCGGGTGAGGAAGGATTAGCAACAGACAAAGGATATATTGACTAAATTAAAAAAACATGACGGGAGTGATAGGTCTTGGTAGTGAAAGGGTCAAAGTAGATGTATGCCCTTGGAGTGTTTAGCAGTCGGTGAAGACATGTGAGAGAATCAAGAAGCGTTTATGGAAACAAGTACAAATGGGCTTTCATGGATAACATACAATGCCCAAAGACACAAAGTTCGAGTAATTGGGAGGAGTCTCGATCAATTTTTGATATGAGAGGACATCTCAGAAGTAGGGGTGTGGGAAGAAGATTAGCGTAGATATGTAGCTGTGAGGAAGGCATATGACCAAAAGGAAAGCGTAAGAGAGGCCCGAGAGAGAAGGGCTAAACCGGTTTCAGCAATGTGACGGTGGCGACGCTTAGAGAAACCATTTTGTTTAGGAGTATGTGGGGAGATATACGATGAGAGATTCCATGAGTGGCTAAGATGGTAGACAAACTAGTGTATTCACCCCCATTATCAATTTAATGATTTTCCGTTTAGAGAAATTCTACCATGGTTTTGAAGCTGAAAACCAAACCGACATCCGACTGGCTTGAAATGCAGAGCCACATATGGGTGATGTGGTCAACAAAAATGACGTATTATTTGAAATATCCAGTTGGCAGAATAGGAGAGGTTCATACATCATAGAAGATAATTTACAAAAGAGCAGAGGAAACAAGTGTGGATTGAGAAAAATGTAACTTATGACTTTTATTGTAATAACAGTTTACAATTAAATGAGGGCGATAAAGGCAGACACAAGATGGAGCTTGTAATTTGAAACCAAGTGCCGAAGAATAGGCTTAGAAGGATGTCCCAAGCAATGATGCTAGTCAGAAGGAGTGGCTTTGGCACTGGAAAACGCAATGATAGGGGTGGAAGACTTGGTCGACCACTCATAAACGTCGTCTTTAGTGCGGCCGTGAATTAGAATTGCCCCTGTCGTGTAGATCATTCACACGAAAAGAATAGGGTAAGAACTCAACCGATGTTTTGTTTGTTTTGAAAAATTGTGAGATAGAGATAAGGTTTCTTTTCATGTGAGGAACACATAAAACATTGTGTAAGGTAAATCAACTGAAGAAGTAGACAAAGAAGTTGTACCCGAATGAGTAATATGTAACCCAGTACCATCACCAATGACAATGTCATTTAGACCGTCATAAGGAGCATGAAGCTTGAGATTGTTGAGGTCGGCGGTTACATGATGGGAGGCTCCACCGCCCGCAAACACGGAGGATTCCGTAAATGGCTAAAAGGTAACATGAGCCGTGGTTTCCACGGGTGGGTGGTGAAGCTTCCAGGAGGGTCGCGGCATGTAGCGGAAGGAGCTCGAGTAGAGGAGGCTCACACTGGGCTGGTAGATTGGGCACTAACTGACCGAGTGACCAACGGTGCAACAGCCTTGGCACCGACCAAGGTATTTCCGGGCGAGGCCGGCGTCATGAGAAGGTTTCCAGACGGTTCCGAATGAGGCCTGGGTCGGGGGCAAGAGACGACCGCCATGGAAAGTGGAGTTCAATCTGGCGTAAGCTTCCGTGAGGAGACTGAGGCTGTCGCGCGGACCGGAAATAAGAAGTGATCGAATTGCAAGTGTTTGAGCGCCAATTCCAGATTGATCAATTTTTCATGTAATTCATCAAAGAGAATTAGAGTCTCACGATTTTGGACAATATCAACAATGGTTTTATAATCATCATCTAAACCATCCAAAATTTTGTCTATAAGGTCCTCATGATTGAGGGGTTTACTAAGAGAAACGAGTTAATCGGCACAACACTTGATAAACTGCATGTATTCAGTGATTGTCTGAGAACCCTTGATGGCGTGCTTGGCTGGATCCTTGATTTTCTTAATATGCCCAATAGATGGACGAGCGCGCATGTGTTCCAAGGGGCGAGCTGCATCACGAGGTGGAGGACGTTGAATCAGGGGAATCAACATAGTAGAGATAGAGACGACAAAAGCACCGAAGAGCAATTTGTCTTGTCGAATCCAACGGAGAAAGCATGGATTTGGCGTCACCTTGGTTGGTAGAGCGAGTTGTGGCTGGTGGATGAGGGTGAGAGCCATCTATAACACCCTAAAATATACCCTAGTAGTTTTATAACATGTTTAGGGTATAAAATAAGTTAAAATTGTATTTTTCCGGAATTTATATTGCTAAGAACGAAAATGATAAACCTAATAAATACAAGAGCCAAGGGTACAGTAAAATGTCACATTAAGGACTTAAGGGTCATAAGAGAATAAGTTTATATGCCATTGTAGAATATTTGATAAATAGAAATGTAAATGAAAGAGAAATGATGGACTTTAATGCAAAAAAAAAAATATGGAAAACTTAACAAAAATGACAATCCAAACATGACCTTATGAAAAAACAAGAGATAAGATCAAATTTGGTGTCACACCCTTACCCCGCCTCGAGCGGTTACATGCGCGACACGACCACTTTAACTCGCTGACTTTAGCGGGCTCATTTCTTATGTAAATCAATAAGAAAAAAATTATAATCTACCATCGCGGGTGGTGTTTAACTCCACTTATACCTATTCCGAGTCTCATTTTACTATGACATAAACAAATCGATCATTACAAAAACTTTTGCTATTCTCATAAAAACAAACAAAAACTTACATCAGGTGGGCTTCTATTGTTGTGTCAAGTTCTCTTACCGACGTGAACGCCACAATGTTTTCTTCTGCGTCTACATGGATGAAACACCCAGCGTTTATAACTTAGTCGTAACGCTCCGGTCTCCGGGAGAGGGTGTACAGACGCAACCGTAGCAGCATATGTGTACTAAAAGACTTTTTCTAATTATTTAAGCTGCCATCAGAAGATTTTTGCAATTTTGTACTCAGAACAAGGGTAGAGTTGTAATTAATAAAATGATATGAAAGTCATAATATGAGAAGAGGGTGTTATTATAGAAATAACAAAAGTTGATTTGCAAATACTTGAGAGAGGGAGGACCTAATTGAAATAAAAGGAGAATTAAAACTATAAAAAGGGGGATGAGACAAACAACATCTCATTTTGGTCTCATTTTTTGCTAGAGCCAACCGTAAAGAGAGGGAGAAGAAGAGAAGAAGAGAAGAAGGAGGAAGAAGAGGTGTTAAGAAGAGTGAGAAGAGCAAAATAGATTAATCTTTTGAATCTTTGTAATGTAATCATGTGTATTTTGATGTCTAGGGTTTTGGTATGGATTTTCTATGGATGACAGGTTGCTCCTTTCCTAGTGGTTTTATTAGAGATCATCCTAACCCTAGAATGTTGAAGGTGTGGGTAAAACCTTAGTTGATATAAGATAAACACGGAGTCCATCATATTTCTATGGTTTTATATGGATTAAGTGACCTTAGTATGAATTCTGGGATTTTACCTAGGTTGGTTATATGAAGTTCCAACCACCAATACAAGTGTTGTGGTGTGGTTTCTGGGTAAATTCCATGTTGGTCTTGAGGTTGTTTTGTATTGTCTTGATTGGTTGGAATGGTTGTAAAAAAAGGAGAATGTTGGGTTTTCAGCGAAATGTTACCAAAATTTTGTAAAACCCCGTTCTTGTTTTTGGTTATAGATTAAGTTATAATTATTCAAATGAAGTGATTCCAATTAGTCAAGAACCATAAGAGATAGGGATACAAATTTATAGAAGGGACCAAGAGCAAATTGTAGCTCTAAGGCTCCCAAATACGGACTTAAAGGTGAGTTCGTGTAGCTCAAGGGTTATGCTCTGTTTTAGGTATTGCTACAACGTTTTGGCCATAAGTGGAGTTTCACTCATCCAAATTGAGTGATTCAAAATTCTGGGTAAAATAGACTTCTAGGGAAATAAGTTACTAAGTAGTTACATGCAAATTGTAACCCTAAAGGTCACAGAAATTTGTCAAAGTGGAGCTTATGTGCAGATTTTGTTATGCCAAATTGAGTAATCTAGATGTAAAATACAATAACTGAAGCTTTTGGTGATCCAAATCGGGTGATTCCAATTGGAGAAGAAAACCTTAGAACCATAGCTTCAAATCAGTAAAGAAGAAATTTCCACTTATGGAGTTAATATCCCAGAAATCAAGGATAATGCAGGTGATTCAAAGCGAGCTAACCAATTTGGCATAAAAAAATGTTGTAATCTTGTGCTATATGGTTGAGGGCCTTAGAAAAGGAATTTTAAATTGAAAATTTAAAGATATGTCATTGGATATATAAAGGACTGATATAGAGTTTCATAATTTTTGAAGCATCACTAATAATTTTTTTTGCAGAATAAAGTTCAAAGAGTACCTGAAAAAAAAATTCGCCAAAAATGAGTGGTTTTTTTGTTAGGGTTTTTTGGTGCTCAAGGGGTAATTTGTTCATTTGGCTTTATATGAATGTTGTGTGACCCAAAGTGACTTATGTGGTGAAGTAATGTTAAGTTTTACGCTATACACAAAGGACACGTTTTCGCCGTATTCGCTTGAGTGTGTAGGGCTAAAAGCGATATGGAAAGTTGTGGAGTCGTGCTCAAGTTTTGGTAAACAAAAAGGTGAGTGTTCTAAACCTATTTTTCAAATACTAGTGCATTATTATAAACTGTTTTACGCTGGTATTTAATGGTTTTGAATTATTAAACCATATTTTAAAGCAAGCAAGCAATGAGTTTTAGTAAAGCAAATGGTTTTAAAATTATCAAACCATATTTCAAGCAAACAATGGTTTTGAATTGTTAAACCATGTTTCAAGCAAGCAAACAAAGTATATTTTATAAAATAGGCCTAACGAAAATCCCTATTTTTAAGCAAGCATACCGGTCAGAGGTATTCCATAAATGCACAGTGGTGTTAGGACATCATTTCATGCATTTTAGATTTGCCTGGTCGGCAAACTTAGTTCATGCATCATGGCATTTAAAGGAGATCGTGGTCTGCATCGAGTATATAGTGGTTAGCGCGCTTAGCTATTATATGGTAACGTAGACCAAGGTCTTCCACCATATTTAACGGAAGTGATGTGGGACAAGGCCCTTCCATCTAGGGTGATGTGGACCTGTGTCCTTCCACTCCAACACTGGCCAAGCCCAGTTCCCGTGTTTACTTCAAGGCAAAAGAAGCAAGAAAGGTCTCCAAGTGGTTGATCTTGGATTTATAAGCATTTCTCATGCTTAAAATCAACTATCGTAAGTGGCAAGCATTTTATGAAAAGTTTTAGAAATTTTTAAAGCAAAGCAAGGTTATATTATGAAAAGTTTTAGAAACTTTTACAAAAGAAAAGCAAACAAATAGTTTTTGAAAAGTTTTAGAAACTTTTAAAGCAAGCAAGCAAGCATAGTATGAAAAGTTTTAGAAACTTTTATAGCAAGCAAGGATTCTGGAAAATGTTTTGTAAATGATAGTTTTACAGTTTTGAGATATTTTAAGAAAAAGCAAGTATTTTATAAAGCATACACTCACTGAGCTCGTTTAGCTCATTATTTTCTTGTTTTAAAAACTATTTTCCATGTACAGGGACGCCGGACGCTGGAGCATTTTAGTATTCTCCTGACTTCTAGTATAAGTGTTGTATTAACTAACTTTTGTAAGAAAATACTTTGAATTTGTACAGTTGAGCATATGTATGTACATAGTTTTGTTTTGTGAAAATGTGATGAGCCTGAGGCTCTTTGAAAGAGTGTGTTGGTTGCCATATTTTGGAAAGTGTAAATCGCATATGTGCTTCGGATGTCCCGTATACCGTTATGTCGCCTAAATTCTTATAAAAATCACAAGTTTAGAAAAGAAAAAAAATTATACGTAGTTTAGCAACATGGCTTCGCCACGATTTCTCCTTCAGCTTGTTGAGTAATCTGGGCTGGGGTTCTATGGTGGCTTCTACACAATCGCCCGCTAGTAAGGGTGGGGTGTGACATTAGTGGGAAACATATATGACCACTTAAAGTGGTCCACATTTACATAATACAAATATTATAAAGCATATGTCAAAATTTACGTATACAGAATTTTATAACATAGTTTTCATGTACATAAGTCTTCAGAAGGAACTTTTCATCTCCTGTAGAGTTCAACAAATATCATATACTGTGGAGTAGCCGAGGGTACAATGCGTAACATAACATATTGATTTCTTATGCTTACTTTATTCATCATTTAAATTCTTATCAATTAATTTATGTATCTTATTATTCGTATACAATATATCAAGATTTTATTCCATGATAAGACCTCTCTAATACCTAATGAGAAGGACATAAGACAATAAGTACCCGGGCTGTACCTGCACGATACCGAACGTAACGCATCCGCCACGTAATGTAAGTGTCAGAGTACCAGCATGAGCGGGGCTATTGATCGAACGTGCCTACCCACGCAATGCGTCAGAAGATTGCGTGAGTGCCGAAGCACTAATCAGAGATGCCTATTCATTAACTATTCGTCTTATGTAGGCATACAATTATATGGCTTCAAAACTCGTTTTACTGGCTCTAATCCCATTAGGCAAAAAGAGGCAAGACATACTGCTCGCCCCATTCGCTTCGCTCTCAAGCAGCCGAGGTACATACACTTTTCATATAACTTTTATACAGATAAACCCTTTCTATCAATTTATTAGTGGTCCTTATTATCCAATGGATAATTGTCGAATTAACTGTGAAGAAATGAATCGTAATAAGGTTATAGTACGCCTAAAGGAGCAATGCTACGCCTAAAGGAACCAAAAAATTACTAAAAACCCCGCTCGTCCGCCTATTTAAGGAGCCTCACCTGCCATTGTGGGTGTCGCGTAACAGAAATACCGGGCTTTGTTCATTTTCACCAAAATTTCCTTCCAATCCACAACCAATTCAACCTAAAACTCAAAATAAATCATAACACCCATCTCATACCAATCAACAACATTTATAGTAGGATTTTTCCTATACAACTTAGACAAAAACATATTTATGGTAGTTCCATACCATGAGATGTTCCAAACTTGGCTTAGATTCCATACAATTTCCATACAAACATCCTTACCAAAGTTTCCATACCAAGCAATATCAATTTCCATACCTTTGCTTTTCCTTCTCTTTTTATTCTTCCTTCTTCCTTCTTTCTCCTTATCTTCTTCTCTTCTCTCTTCCTTTTCTCCTTAAAAAAAGGTTGCTCTTATCATTTAAGAATCAAAATGAGATATTTTGCCCAAGATAAGGCCATGTTCGCCTTGTCACATTTTTTTGCTTTAATTTTTCCTTCTTTGCATTTTGGTCCTTCATTTTCATTCTTTTTGCCCTTCTAACTTATCTTATTTCTATGTTAGCTTATAATCTTCATAAATTATCACCCTTAGGTCCTGAATTGGTAAATTACTAATTTACCCTTAATTCTTGTATATAAATTTTGACATTTGCTTATTTTATGTTTAGCATTATTTTTTATTCTGAAAATATACATTTATTTTTATTATACCCAAACATGTTATAAACCTGCCATGGTATAATTCTTTTGCAGTACACATTTGGTCTTAAAGGAACAGTCTTTCGGGGTTTGAAAGCTTAAGGTTACTATGAGAGAAGAAGTGGAGGAGCTGGTGATTTTGCTCCATGTGATAAAGTATTTTGGTGATCAAGAAGAAGAAGGAAGAAGAAATAAGAAAAAAGAAAAAGATTAAAGTATGGAAACTAAACCTAAACCCTTTATGATGTTTTGCCTGGGAAAAACCCAACTTGCATAATAATGATGGTTGTCGGTCTCAAATTTCGCTTTATGGTTGTTTGAGTTGGTTGTAGTCCTCAATTAAGGAATGTTTGTATAAAAAAAATGTTGAGGTTTTAGGGGAGATGGTGTCAAAAAATTTTCAAAACCCACATTTTTGTCTTGGTCATCACTCATCCAAATAGAGTGATTCAAATTTTTAGGTAAACTAGACTTCTAGGAGAACAAATCACCTTGAAATAAGTGTATTCAAATCTTGTAATCTCTATCACTCCCGTAAATCCGTCTAAAGGGAGCTCACAGGAAATATTTTTCATAAAAGAGATTCAAGTCAATAAATGAAATTGTAAAAGAATTATAAAAGTGATTGCTATATGAACATGATTATATGAATAGAAATAAGCAAAGATTTAGAACATGATCATAGGTTATGATAAAAGTAACTGCTATAGTATATAAATGAATATCGTCTTCAAAGTATCTCATGAATAAGATGTGATTGACATTATCCATGTATGAGATGTGCATAGCTTGAACATGGAATAAAAATGTAATAAGATTTGGATTGGTTCGTGATATGTCCCTGCAGATGGATAGGTAGGCATGCCTATTAAGGATTACATGATATAGTTAGCCCCGTTTAGGTTAATACAATATAGGATCACTGTCTCGTACAGTGATAGTACCTTCAGGTACATATAGTTTATACCCGTATCCACTTCTTGGAAGATACAAGCAAGACACAAGTTGAAATAAAATGATTGAAATAATTATAAGAACCATGCAACATGAAAACAATGATTTGAATTGAAAAATGTGATAGAGCTACAATAAAATAAAAAGTACTATGTATTATGAAGAATGAACGTGAAAACTCTAATAAATGACATAGCATACAAGTAGTCGGATATATGAACAACTAATGTGCAAATAGGAATTGTGTTAATTGTATTGAGGACCACTATAAGTGGTCATATATGTTATATGTTTCACTAAGCTATGTTTACACGGTGTTTCATCTCGTGTAGGTACTTTGAGTGACATCCCAAATTCTGGGACGACACACAGGAGGGTCAACACAAAGAATGGGGACTCCAACATCTATAGGTCGCTACTCTCCGATTTTGAATATGTACATATGTTTTTTTTCATAATAGAACTTGTATATGTATAAGTCAATGGGACTTTATATTCAGACAATACATTATGAACAATTCATTGTGGTGATAGTAAAAGTTTTATTTCTTGCGGATTAAGTTGAAGTTATATTTTGATACATTCAATTATATTTCGAAATAAGTCCTCTAATGTCAGTAACTCAGGTAAAGGAGTCCTAGTCCCGTGTCAAGGCTCTCCTCTCTTCCGCCTAGGCGAGGGTCAGCGCCGACAAAGAAGTGGTGAATCAGCTGCGTTTAGGCGGCTCTAGCATAGAGTAGGATATAGAAAGCATGTGTCTAGTAATATGTTGGCCTAATGTGGATGTCCTTGTATCTTGTGTTTTCTATGGATGGATCATCCTTCGAATTCAGCTCAAGAAGCAATGGAGAGTGTTAACCTGTGAGGAATGTGGTTACTCTTTAATCATTATGAAAGTCATGCTTTCGTAGCTTAAATTGCTTGGTTTAAAATATCTCAGGACATGGCTCGAGTATTAGAAAGATTGACAGCTTCTAAAGCCTCGATGTATTACGATAAGGAGACATGGAGCTGAGGAATTCCATGGGTCAAACATGGAAGAGTCTGATAAAGTTGAATTTTGGTTAGAAAAGTTGCAAAGGTTGATGGATGAGGTAAGATGTCCTCTGGATCAAAGAGGACTGCAGAATTTCACAGAAGGCAAAGGCTTATGATTGGTGGAAGTTAGTATTGAAGAATTCGAGACTTCCAGATCCCATATCATGGGAATTTTTCGTTCAAGAGTTCAGGGCCAAATATGTCTCTGATATGTACAAGGAAACTAAATGGAAGGAGTTCCTAAATCTGGAGCAAAGGAACTTATCCGTGGCTGAATATGAGAAATAATTTAGCCACCTGAGTAAGCACGCGCATGAATCGGTCCTCACCGAGGCATTTCGGCTTATGCAATTTGAGGATGGACTAAATGAGTCCATAAAAAGGTATATGACACCTATTATTGCTTTCCAACAGGTGAATTTCTATCAGTTGGTGCAGGCTGCGATGAAAGTAGAGAAATCCGAGTCAAGCAGCAGAGAAAGGTTTCAGAAGAGGAAGTTATCAAGAGGAGCTTCTTCCTCCTCAGATAAAAGAGGTAGAGAGTCTCAAATCGAGTCAATGCAAGGTTCTACCACAAGGGGAAGAAGACAAGGCATTACAGTGGTATCTTGTACTAGTAGAGGCATGTCAACAGGACAAGAAGAAGTCCTAGAGGCTCTCATTGTAATAAACGACATTTGGGTGTTTGCAGACATTCGACAAGAGTACTTCCAGTGTGGGAAGCACGATCATTTTATAGAAAGCATTGGTCCAAAGAGTCAGGATAGTATGGCTGCAAGGAAGTGGTACAGTGGAGATCCGCGCACCACATTCGACTCCGTGATCGAGGTAGGGTCGAGGTGGCCTCGCTTCGCATAAAGGACGGGAGGTAGCTGTCAAGGACCCGTGACCGTCCTACGCCTACAGCACCAGCTCGATCTTATGCTATGAGAGCTCGTGAAGATCAGGATGCACCAGGGGTGATTACGAGTAATTTCACCCTTTATAATACCGAAATACATGCTTTGATAGATCCTAGCTCTACACATTCCTATATATGCATTGAACAATTGAGTGATAAATTGCCATCAGTAAAGCCTTTGGCATAAGACATGCTTGTTACTAGTCTCCTAAGGCATAGTGTTAGAATCAACCGAGTGTATAAGAATTGTCCCATAACTGTTCATGATTGAGAGTTCTCGGTGGACCTAACTGCTTTACCCTTCAATGAGTTTGACGGATTTTGGAATGGATCGTTATCCAAACATTCGCCATAGTTGATCGTGGATAAGAAAACAATATTGCTTAAATGTTCCGACATGTCAAAGGTAACAGTACATGGTATCCGATCTTAGGTCATGTCAAATGTAATTTCAACTATGCAAGCCCGACGTTTTCTTAGAAAAGGTTGTGAATCCTTTTTGGTTTTGGTACTTGACTAAAAAAGGGAGCAAGTGAATTTAGAAAAGATTCGTGTAGTCAAGGAATTCTCTGATGTGTTTCCCGAGGAATTACCGGGAATACCACCCGAAGAGAAGTGTATATGTTTATCGACCTGGCATACGGAATAACTCCAATTTCTAGTAGCACTTACCGTATGGTCTAACTAACTAAAAAGAGTTGAAGACTCAACTACAGGCTATTGGACAAGGGTTTCATTCGACCTAGTGTATCACCCTAGGGTGCGCCGACTTTATTTGTTAAAAAGAAAGATGGCACTCTTCGGATGTGCATTGATTATTGGCAAATAAATAAAGTAACAGTGAAAATAAATATCCGTTGCCAAGAATAGAAGATCTATTTGATCAGTTGAAAGGTGTAAGCGTCTTTTCAAAGATAGACTTGTGATTGGGTTATTATCAACTCCAAGTGAAAGATGTTGATGTCCCGAAAACAGCCTTTAGAACCCAAGTGGTCATTATGAGTTCGGTGGGCAATGCCATTTGCTTACTAATGACGGCCGCAGAGATTTATAGATTTGATGAATAGGGTTTTCCACCCTCATTTGGATCAGTTTGTAGTGGTATTCATTGATGACATCCTGATGTCTAAAGATGCACAGGAACATGAACAACATTTGAGGCTAGTATTATAGATTCTAAGAGAGAAACAATTATTTCCAAAGTTAAGTAAATGATTACTTAAGGAATACTTGTGCTATATCAGACCCACAGAGGGTATAAGAGTTGACCCTGCAAAGATTGAAGCAATTATAAGTTGGAAACTGCCTCGAAATGTAACCAAGGTGAGAAATTTCTTGGGTTTAGCAGGACACTATCAACAATTTGTAAAGGAATTTTCCGTCATAGCATCTTCGCCACAGTTACTCCGTAGCGGCAAGTTCGAGGATGACAAGTGTCGGCCGTTTGGAACGCTTAAAGAAAATACTGGCTGAAGCACCGGTTTTGACTCAACCTACTTCGAGGTAGAGAATATGCCATGTATAGTGATGCGTCAAAATTGGTTTGGGATGTGTATTGATGCAAGATGGAAAAGTGGTAGTATTTGCCTCAAGACAGTTAAAACCATATGAGCAGAACTATCCTACACATGATTTAGAGTTGGCAAAGGTAGTGTTCGCTTTGAAAATATGGCGATACTATTTATATGGTGAAAAATGTAGAATCTTTACAAATCACAAGAGTCTCAAGTACCTGCTGACTTAGAAAGAGTTGAATTTGACGTAGCGGAGGTGGTTAAAGTTGTTTAAAGACTATGACTGTCACGCCCGGAGCCGTGGACGCGACCAACACTGGACTCTTTACCCGATTTTTTTTTTTTTAAAGGCCAACCGGCACTGTGGGTATGGCCCACATCTTATAAATGTAATCTCAAAATTATATACATATAACTCCAGTCCCATTTACAAATACAAACCGAACTTTACATTGCTAAATCAAAGCATGGAACCTACATGTAGTGAACCCTTACAAGTGTGTTGGCCCAGCTGTATGCGGAAGTCTTCAGATGTCTTCTCCTGTACCTACACGGATTAAAACTCGTGCTAAGCTTTACGCTTAGTGGGAAACATGTATCTTATGCATATCCACATTTAATGGCTGCAACAATAACAGATAATATAAATTTTATGTATTTATATTATGAACTTATACGGTACTTATTCTTATGCAGAACTTATCCTTTATAAATGTAATTTATGTGTATCTGTGACTTCGTAGGAGTTACGTAACTTATGTTTATGCTACTGAGTTTAACTGCTTATTCGAGGTAACCGAGGTACCACAGAGATTACTTTAACGACACTGCATTTCTGAGCACATACTTGTCTTACTGAACTTATAATCGGGTCTTACTTCGAGCTTATATATGTATTTCTTGATACGTATACCCGAGGTACTACGTAACATTTTATCGTATAAAAGTACCGTAGGTACTACGTAACAGATTCCTTATACTGAGTAAAAATTGAGTACCACCGATTCTTATACTTATCTTACTTGACACGAGAGTACTGAGGGTACTGGCTGCATCTTCAGACTTATTTCCCGATAAGAGTACCGGGAGGTACCATCGACTTAATCTAAATACCGTATACCCGTAGGTACTACAGAGCTTAATCGACACAGGACAAAACTTACCCTTCGCATCCAGAGTACCCAGGTACTACCGAACTAAATCAAAGACAGACATATTCAGATACAGGTTAATCGTAAACTAATTTATTCAGACATCGAGTACCCGTGAGTACTACATAATCCATGGGGCTGCAGACGGTTAATCGTGAGACAGGAGTACCCATAGGTACTGGGCGTAACTAAATCGATACGTAAGTACCAGAGGTACTACGTAACATATACAGAGACAGACTTGTCGATACGGAGTACCCGTAGGTACTACATCGCATCGATACGCATGTAACTTATTCAGATACTCGAGTACCCGCGGCACTAAGGTACCCGCATCGACATGTGATAGAACTAATCAAATGCAGGAGTACCGTGAGGTACTACGTAACGTGCATCGACATGTGACTTTATCATATGCGTAAGGCCCGTAGGTACTGGCAAATACAAGAGCAACTGCAGGTACTACCGAACTTATACTTAATTCATCGACACGAGCACCCGTAGGTACTAATGAGCTTATATTGCATACAAGAGTACCCGTAGGTACTGGTTAGTGAACTTCGGGCTAGCGGCTGTGAGTACCCCCTAGGTACTACGTAACTTATTAGATACGCATTAACTTAATCACATACGTGAGCACCGTAGGTACTACAGAATGTGATCATACAGAACAACTTATTCAACACGGAGCACCCGTGGTACATGTAACTTATTCGCATATTGAGTTATCAAATACTGAGTACCCGTAGGTACCACAGTAATGCATCGTATGCTGTGACTTATCTGATAATAGGAGCACTGTGAGGTACCGCAAAACCTATCTGTGATGTGTGAGTACCCGTGTGTACTACAGTCTTATCTGCAGATTGTGCTTATCAGACATGTGAGTACCCGTAGGTACTACAGAACTTATACAGAGACAGGACTTATCAGATACAGGAGTACCCGTGAGGTACCATGCACGTATCGATACGTAATTGCAATCTTATCGATACAGGAGTACCCGCAGGTACCACAGACTTTATTCAAATACAGAGTACCCAGTACTACTAACTTATCGATCGTGACTTATTCAGAGACAGGAGTGCCCGTATAGGTAACACGTAACTAAATCATAAACAGCACCGTAATAGAACTTAATTAAATACAGGAGTGCCCGTGAGGTACTTCCGTAACATTTTCGATACAGGAGTAACGCAGTACTACTGACCTATTCAAATACGTGAGTACCGTAGGTACTACGTAGCTTATACAAATACAAGAGTACCTGTAGGTACTACAAACCTTATTCAGAGACAGGAGTACCCGTAGGTACTACGGAACAGATACAGAGGTACATTCAGATCTTTATTCAATGTCTTATCATATGTCTGTCTGACTACCTAGACCAATTATAAGAAATGAGTAGGACGCAGTACAATAAGTATCCGAAGGTACGACATAGCATCGGGTGCTATACATCAACAGAGTACCGAAGTATTGGAACAGAGTGTCAGAGCACTAATCGGGAGTACCGGGCATTCAACGAGTGCCAGCAATAATCAGAGTAATAAGTATTCAATCAGGAGTGCCGAGCACTAATCAGACACGTCCACTCATTCATTCTCTTTTTTTGGTCCTAGGTAGTCATATGATCATATGTCTTTCATATATTCTTGTTCCTCTATAAATCATCTTTACTCAGAAATTGGAATCACTCCAATCGGATTATCCAAACTCAAGTTATGGCATTTTCATGCCAACTAGTCGATTTACCGATTTTACCGAGGGACAGATTGAATTACTTTATTTTACGAGGTCTTAACTTCATATTTTGGACACTAGGTCCTTGTACTTATTTAAAGCTAAGATATTAAGTGTCTATTCAACTGGAATCACCCAACGGGAGTACCGGTCTCAAGATACGTCCAACAACTGACTACGCTATGGATCAACTCCGATGCAGGAAATGGCAATATTACCACTTTGAGGATTTTTTCGACCACTTAGAGTCAGAATTTTAGACACTTCTTAAAGTTTGGTTCTCCTTGGTTCATTTTACGTAGCCACTTGAATCACTCAAATCGGATAAGAAATGAGGAAGTTATATTAAATACGAAAAACTGGCCGAAACTGAAAATCAGAATGTGTCCTACTTAGGACTTAACTTTCTACCTAGGACTTGGCCAAAATCGACCGAATCGTATTCTACCGGTAGAAACTTAAGTCCTACCGGTAGAAGACACTCGAGAATGCCCGCACGGGTGTTTTTCTCCCATTTTTCCATATGTTCGATCCCCAATCACTTTTATGTCCAACACACATCTAACTTTTCCAAATCAACGGAATCACTTTTCTATTCCATTCCTCTTCACCTCATCTTTCTTCAAAAATCCATCATGAATTTCTTCCAAAATCCTTCTAATATGGGCTATAAATCCATACACAAACAAAACATGAGGATTAGTTAGGTTTATTCTAAACCCTAACTCAATTACTCTCCATTAACTATGGATTCATCCTCAAAGAGAGATTTCATGAGCTTTGTTATATTGTGGGTTTTACCCACCTTACTTGCTATCATTTTTACATGGGGTGAAACCCTAGCAAAACCCCATGTTCGGGGGACAAACTAATAACCAACCAAGCATGACAATTCAGATAATCTCTAGAATCCATAGCCAAAGTTAGTTTCATACCAAAAAATCATAGAATCCATACTCGCTTTTGATCTTGGCTTGATCTCCACTCCTCTCCTCCTCTTCTTCACTATTTTCCCCTCCTCCAAATGAGATTCACTGGTCTCAATCCATTTGTTATACTGCTTTGGTCTCCAAAACCCATTTTTGGGTTAAGTTGCTCTGTATTTGCAAAGGTCCCTCCATGTTTGACCATTTGTATTTCAAGTTCCCAAAATTGTATTTTGGCCCATAGTCTCTTCAATTTATGACTTTAAGCCCCTTTTGACACAAACAAGATTTCATTCTTAAGTTTTGTAACTTTCCTGTCTCTCGTTTTCCTGTGTTTCAGATTTAATTTATGAAACAAGCCAATATGCTTTACAAATACCCTAAACATGTCAAAAACGACTAGGTATATTTTAAAGCAATGACTACATATTGACTACTACTCCAAGCAGCTAATGTGGTGAAAATGCTTAAGCAAGAAAACAAGCAAGAAGGCCATTACCTTCAACATAGTGATCGAGGCTAGGAAAAGATGGAGCTTTATTAGCTCAATTAAAAGCACAACCTATTTTAAAACAAATGATTATAGATGCTCAGAAAAAGGATGAAGAGTTGAAGAAAAAAGTACGATTGGTCAAAGACAATGACAAGACTTATTTTTTAGTAAGAGAAGATGGAAGTTTGTATTTTCAGAATAGATTATGTGTGTCGACGGATAATGAACTAAAGAAAGAGTTGTTACATGAAGCTTATAACTCAGTGTTTACCATGCATCCTGGAGGTAACAAGATGTACCAAGATTTGAAACAATACTATTGGTGGAGAGAAATGAAAAGAGATGTGACAGAGTATGTGTCTAAGTGTTTGACGTGTCAGCAAGTCAAAGCTGAACACCAAGTGTCATCAGGTTTGTTGAATCCCATTCCAATTCCACAATGGAAATGAGATAATATAGCTATGGATTTTGTGTCTGGTCGTCCTCTCACGTAAAAGAAGCATGATTCAGGATGAGTGATAATTGATAGACTCACAAAGTCGACCCATTTTATACTAGTCAGGATTTACTATTCTATGGATCAACTAACTGAGCTATATGTGGATGAGATTGTCATATTGCATGGTGTTCCATTGTCTATTGTGTCAGACCGAGACCCAAGATTTACGTCCAAATTTTGGAAGGAATTACAACTTCACCTCGGGGCAAGATCGAATTTTAGTACGTAAAGATTCCAACCAAGGTACAGATGGATAACTGAGAGGTTAATTCAAGTGCTCAAGATATGCTTCAGGATGTGTAATGGAATTTACAAGGAGTTGGGATAGGTATGTTCCATTAATGGAATTTGCCTATAACAACAATTATCAAGTAAGCATTGGCATGGCACCATATGAAGCTTTGTATGGTTAGAGATGTAGAACTCCGATATGTTGGACATAATTAAATGAGCATAAGGTGATTGGTCAGGACATAGTAAAAGATACAGAAGAAAAAGTTCAGGTTATTTAGCAAAGGTTAAAAGTTGCTAGTGATCGACAAGAGTCATATGCCGATTTGAAGAGGAATGATATTGAATATGAAGTGAGTGATAAAGCAGTTCAAAGCTATCCCATGTAGGAAAGTGGTTACCGTCAGGGAAGAAAGGAAAGTTCAAATTCAAGATTCACCTGTCGTATGAAATTTAGAAAGAGTAGGACCTGTAGCCTATCGGTTGGCTCTTCCTCTAGAGTTGACCAAGCTATATGATGTCTTCCATGTGTCCATGCTAAGGATGTAACATCCCGAAAAATACCCTAGCAGTTTTCGGACTTGTTTATGGTATATTAAAAGCTAAATATGAATTTTAGGAAATAAAATAAGAGACCCGGAATTAATAATGAAGCAAAGGGTAAATTAGTCATTTACCACTTAAGGATTTAATTGTCACAAGATGAAGATGATGCCAAACAGAAATTTAATAAGAGATGGGATTAAAGTAAATATAGAAAAGATGGAATAGAGATAAAGAGAAATGGGGACCAAAATGCAATTATGAAACTTAAAAGCAAAAATGAGTTTTATTTGAAGCACAACATACTTTAACTAAACACTGATTTAAGACCAAATTTGGTCTCACCTGAGGTGGAGAGAAAAACGAGAGAGAGGGGAAGAGCAAAAAGGAGAGAAGCACAAAGTATAAGAGGGAGAAGCAAGAAAGAAGCAAAGCCAAATTAAGGTATGAACTTGATTTTGGTATGGAATTACGGGTTTTAAAGCTTTGGAATGGTTTTCCATGTAATTGTATAGTTATTAGTTGTCTCCAAATCGAGGGTTTTTGCTAGGGTTTCATTCTAAACCAATAATCATGGAAAGTAAGGTGAATAAAACCTTAAAGAGTACAAGCAAAGTATAGAATCCTCCCTTTAAGGATGATTCATGGTTAAATTGTAAGTAAATGAGTTAGGGTTTAGAACAAACCCTAACTAAACTTTATGATTGGGTTGTGTATGAATCATAACCCATATTAGAGTGGGTTTGAGGAGTAATTCATGAAGGAATTTTGAATAAAGAGACTATAAGATGAATTTGAAGTGGTCTTGAAGTGCATATGAAGCATGTAGTTGAATCGGGGGTCAAAACATATGGAAAATGGGAGAAAAACACACCTGGGGTATTTCAGACATGTACCTAAGATATTGAATGATAAAATTTTGTCTCTGAACATGTACCGGTATTAACTTGTGTTCTGGTCATTTTTTACTGAATATGTACCGGTACATGTTAGGCATGTAAATCGCATAATCATTGCTCTGTTTCCCGCTTTGACCGCTTGTATTTTGGTCATAACTTCCTCATTTCTTATCCGATTTGAGTGATTCAAGTAGCCAATTAAAATAGACTTCAAGGAAAACCATACATATAGAAATAGACATAGTCAAATTATGACTCTAAGTGGCCCAAAAATCCACTCGAAGTGGGACCATGTGCAAACCAAATTCTGGTTTCAGTGTTGAACTTAGAGAAGTCCGGGTTGTTTCGACGTAATCCTTGAGTTACTGTTCGAATTGGGTGATTCCAGTTGAATAGAACCCTTAGAACCTTAGATTTAAAATGAGTATAAGGAGCAGTGTCAAATATGAAGTTAAGACCCCGGAAAATGAGAGAATACAAACTTATCCTAAAAATCAGAATGACTAGCTGGGTAAAATGCCATAATTTTATTTTTGATGATCCGGAATGGATTGATTCCACCTAAGTAAAATAGATTCATAGAGGAATAAGAATATATGAATGAGTGATTTCATACATCATACTATAAGTATATGAAGTGTTATATGTAATAGCCATGAAACAAGGAAAATATAGAAAATGCAATATGTATAGATATGTTCATAAAACATGAATATGATATGAATATAGGATATATCATAAGATATGATAGTCTAAAGTACACAAATTATAGGAATACGTAAATGATATGAATATAGGATATGTCATAAGATATGATAGTCTAAAGTACACAAATGATAGGAATACGTAAATGATATAAATATAGGATTATAAGGATATGACTATATGATGTACATAACTGTAAAGGAATAAGATGAAACATAGGGAACACATGATAGAAATGTATAAATGATAAGAACGATATAGCCAAGCAAAGATGACAAAGCATAGAATAAAGTACTGGTATAAGAATGATGTATATAGTCAAGACATGACAGAGGCACATGGAAAAGTACATGAAATACAATATAAAGGCATTTGATAGTAGAAGCATGTATAGAAAGTATATGAATATAAGCGCATACGATATGAATATATGAATGAATAAAAAGCACACATGATAGGAATATAGAAAGGGCATACGGCTAGCTAAATCATGATAGAAACGTATAAAGGATAAGATAGAAATGCATAAATGATATAAAGAGATATGAATATATGTATTATATAGTATAGAACCAAATGTGAAACTACGGGGGCTTATGAGAACTAATACAGAGTAAAGTAATGATAGTATATATGCATATAAACAGGATAACAATAGTTATTCATGCTTTTATGAGATATGCAATTAAAATGTAATAAAGCCGATTGTCCGCTAGACTCCGGGTAGAGGGATAGATAGGCATGCCTATAGTGAAGACGCTTGTCGCAAAGATATCCATAGACAAGATATCGAGGCCCCGTCAGGGTCGATGATATAGATCCCGTTTGGACTAAAAATCCCGCGAAGGGTCACCACACAGACAGAGATCACTGCCCCATTGTGCTGATAGCACCTTTCCTGCAAATCGATAGCATATGACATAGGTCACCTGCCTCGCATAAAGGATGATACCTTCAGATTACCGCATTGCAGATCACTACCTCAGACAGTTGATACGACTCGGGTACACATAGCTTCCCGTATCCGCTCTATGTATTTGCGCACATGAAACCTAAAAGGAAATGACATTATATGTGAAGCATAGCACCATATGATGAAAGCATGCATACATAAGAACAAGAGGTAATGTACAAGATGACAAGACATGAAAAGTATATGAACAGACAATGTATAAAAGAGAAAGGATACGACAAGCACAAGATATGAAAATCATATGAAAAGTATAAGATATGAAAAGCATCTAAAGCATAATATATGAATATCATATGAAAATATATGAAAATACATGAAAAGTAAATTTGAGCATACGAAAGCATAAAGTAGATGATAGATAGAATATGAATGTACGCGATAAGACAAGTATGAATACGTATGTATGAAAAGCATAGATATAACATATGCCAAAGATAGAATAGAGATGACTTACAACATGAAAAAGACTAGAGACAGTAAAAGACATAAGAAAGAACAGTGATATGAAAAGTATAAGAATGTAGATAAACGCATGATATAAGATAGGTTATATGAAAGCATATCAGACATGAAAGACAGGAAACTCAGAAGAACATGATACAAGAAATAAGATGAACAGATCAAGTATACTATATACAAGGGACAAGAAATAGGCAAAAGCATTTGTGATAGATAAGGAATGATATGATATACTAATAGTACAAAGAATGCAATAAAAGACATAGAACCGAAAGATGAAAAAGACATAGACTAGAGATATGATAAGTATAGGAATATGTAAAGTATAGAAACAGAATACAAAGAAAAGCATATAAAAATATGCCAAAGACATAGAATATACCGGAAGAGATTGACATACAATAGGCGAAGTATATGTGATAGGGATAAGTAATTAGTTATATGAATATGCATATGTATAAGCTTCTCAGGATAGCCGCCATTGGTGGTTGTCCATGCTTATGTTCCCACCTGCCGAAGCTTAGCACGTGTTCAACCGTGCAGGTACCCGAAGACAAGGATAGAGGACAGACATTCCACATCGCAAAGCAGCCGACTCGTAGATAGGTGCTCACTGTCACGCCCGCAATCCTCAAGTTTTGTAATAGTAAAATTGTAATAGTACAAGTAAAGGGACTCTTGCGTATATGTGTATAGATTAGATGGACACCACTCCTAGTGGTAGTTCTTTGTATATGTAAAATGATTTTTGTTATTATTAAATTATTTGTATACCTACGATACAGTAATGTACTTCGAAAGAACAAAGTCAATGAGAGTCCCAGTAAAGTAAAATATATAGTATAGATAAGATCGCGCCTCGACTCGATTCCGATCCGCCACCGGGCCTGGCCTGGGATCCGGGCGGCGTGACAGCGAGATATAGATCAGATGAATTGCATATTTTGCCCGTACAAGATGTACAAGTGCAATCAGATTTCTCATATGATGAAGAACCAAAAGCTATTCTAAATTTCGAGAAATAAAACAGTTTGTAGAACAAGCAAGTGCCATTAGGTGAAAGTGCTCGCAACACCATGGTAGTGGGAGGAAGCTACTGGGAACCGTATAAACTATGAGGGCACAATACCCTCAACTCTTCGGGCCGTAATACCTTTGAGGACTAAATTCTTTAAGGGGGAGAGTTGTAACATTCCCAAATATACCCTAGCGCTTTTATAACATGTTTAGGGTATAAATAAGTTAAAATCAGATTTTCTAATTTATATCGCTAAGAACGGTAAAAATGATAAAACCTCGAATTAATACAATAGTCAAGGGTGTAAAATAGTAAAATGCCATATTAAGAACTTAAGGGTCATAAGAGAATAAGTATATATGCCATTGTAAAATATTTGATAAGTAGAAGTGTAAATGAAAGAGAAATGAAGGACTTTAATGCAAAAAAAAAAATGGAAAACTTAACAAAAATAACAAGCCAAACATGGCCTTATGAAAGAATAAGAAATAAGACCTAATTCGGTCTTATAAATGAACATTTCTCCTTTGGGTTTGAGAGCTTAAGGTTACAGTTGAGAGAAGAAGAGAAGAGTTGGTGATTTTGCTTCATGTGATCAAGGATTTTGGTGATCAAGAAGAAGAAGAAAGAAGAAATAAGAGAAAAGAAAAATATTAAGGTATGAAAACTAAACCTAAAACCCTTTTTGATGATGTTTGGGTTTAGGGAAAACCCTAACTTTGCATAATAATGATGGATGTTGGTCTCAACTCAGTTTTATGGTTGTTTGAGTTGGTTGTAGTCCTCAATTGAGGAATGTTTGTATAAAGAAATGTTGGGGTTTTAGGGGAGATGCTATCAAAAAATTTCGAAAACCCACGTTTTTGTCTTGGCCATAACTTGGCCATCACTCATCCAAATATAGTGATTCAAATTTCTGGGTAAAATAGACTTCTAGGAGAACAAATCACCTTGAGATAAGTGTATTCAAATTTGGACTTCATTGTACTCAGAAATCCGTTTAAATGGAGCTTTATTTGAAGGAGATATTTTGGTATAAAAAGATTCAAGTAAAAAAATGAAATTGTAAAATAATTATAAAAGTGATTGCTATATGAAATATGATTACATGAACAGAAATACGAGCAATACTGAGAACATGATCATACAAGTTATGATAAAAGTAACAATTATAGTATATGTATAAAGGAATACTGTTTGAAAGTATCTCATGTGAATACATGTGATTGACATTATCCATGTATATGAGATGTGCATAGCTTGAACACGAATAAAAATATAATAAGATTGATTGTCTGCATATGTCCCTGGGTAGATGGATAGATAGGCATGCCTATTAGGGATTACATGATATAGCTGGCTCTATTTGGGTCAATACAGTACAGGATCATTGTCTCGTACAGTGATAGTACCTTCGGGTACATATAGTTAATATCCGTATCCACTTCTTGGAATATGCCAGCGAGACATGGGATGAGATAAAATGATTGAAATGGTTATAAGAACCATATAACATGAAAACAATGATTTTAATTGAAAAATGTGATAGAGTTACGTGAAAATAAAAGTATTATGTATTATGAAGAATGAATGGAGAACTCTAATAAATGACATAGTGTACAAGCAATCGGATATATGAACAGCTAATGAGCAAATAGGAATTGTGTTAATTGTATATTGTCATTGAAGACCACTTCAAGTGGTCATATATGTTATATGTTTCCCACTAAGCTATAAACTTAGCACGGATGTTTCATCCGTGTAGGTATTGAAGAGGACATCTAACCGCACAAGCATTACGTAAGGGCTAACATAAAGAATAGAGTCAACATCTATAGTCGCAATTTCGATTTTGAATATGTACATGTAAAGTTTTTTTTCATAATAGGACTTGTATATGTATAAGTCAATGAGACTCAGATATTTGTACATGACATTATGAACACCATTATGGTGACAGTGTTAAAAGTTTTATTTCCTTATGGATTAAGTTTAAGTTATATTATGATACATTCAATTATATTTCGAAATGGGCCAATTAATGTCAATAACTCAAGTAAAGGAGTCACAGTCCTGTCCGTGTTCCCCCTCTTCTGCCTAGGCGGGGGTTGGGGCGCGACGCCATCGATATATTTATGGAGGTCATAACCAATAAGGATAGCTTCGATCTAAAGCTTCCAAGAGAGGTAGTTTGTTGATGTGAGTTTAACAATGTTTTGATGGGATTTGTTGATGAGGGTAAGAGGTGAAGCAGGATCAGAATGGACGATGATTTGTTGTTTTTCTTGAGCCATGATGTAGGTAGAATAGGGGGAAGAGGAGGCAGAAGTGGGTGTGAGGAACGATGGAAGCCGAGAAGGAGGGGAGGGAGTCGACGACTAGAGAGAAGAAAGAGGGAAAGGTTTGGATCGTCGTTCTGATACCATGTAGAGATTAACATAAATGAATAATAATTAATATTTTCTATTGAATAACTTGAAATATAAATAGTACAAATTGAATCAATAAATGAAAGAATGAATCTAATAACTAAATCTATACTAGGCATATTTGTACACTAGAATTAATCGAAATCTAAATATTACATATTTATAATTACAAGATTTAAATTACATCATATTGTAATCCGATTCTCCAATATACACGCATTTCAAAATAATTAATAAAATAACCTTAATTTACAAGCAAAAATTTTAGTTTTCCAAACATAGTAATAAATTGTAGGGAAAAATAAAGAGTGGTTCAGAGACCTGTGAATCTATTTGCAGCACCTCAAATCTAGAGCTCCACTCTTCCCTTCTCTCTCTCTAATATAATATCATTGAAAACTAAATTTAAACCTCTTAAAGGAAAGGATCATCTACCTTCCAAAAAGAAAAAGAATAAAACAAAATCAAAACTAATAAAATCAAAATCAAATAAAATCAAAATAAAATAAAATAAATAAATAAAATAGCAAGACCCCAAATTTGGGGTCCACACTTCCCTTGCAAATTCATGTTTAAGTACCTAAATAGCTTACCATATTAATTTATCTCTCCTTAATTACCTACTTTTAGCCTCTAAATATTTTAATGTGTATTTTCATATATAATATTTGAATGGTGTCCTTCCATTAATTGCTTTTTGCTAAATATTTTAATGTTATCCTCATATTTTATTTTATTAATTCTTCTTGTATTTTTGCTAAATATTTTATTAATTATTCTTGTATGTATGTACTGTTTTATTCTTACTTTTTTTTTACTAATATAATAATTTAATGTATATTTTCCTATATAATATTTTAAGTCTAATTAAATATTGTAATGTGTATTTTCATGTATAATATTTTAATGGTGTCTTTTAATGAAAAAGTTTTAACAATCCTCCCAAACAAATAATAATCTTGCAAAGCAAACTTATATACAACAAATAAAATGTATAAAATTCCTTAATTCATCCTCAAAATCAAACAAAAACCTTAAATTTTAGGAGCTTTATGTCAATTCATATATTCTTCTTACCAATCGTCATAAGATAACTTTAAACCACAATTCTGTTCATAATTATTTGTTTCATAGAAGTGGCAAATTCAAATCATAATTCATATCGGTAAAAGTATATCTCCTAAACCAACAAACAATACTAAGCCAAAAGAGTGTAGCGAAATTTAATTAGTCACCAAGAAATCAATTGTCTAACATAGATTTGTAAAATATGCTAAGAATATATAAACTATGAACTAACATATCATTCAATTATCCCTATAAACAAACTTGCTAGTTTAAACTTATAGCTCTTTTACCATCGAGATTATATATGTATTTTCATATATAATATTTACTAATTAATTGATTATTTTTTGATATTTTAATGTGTATTTCCATCTGATTCATTGATTACTTAAGTCTAAGTAACTAAGACCTTGTGGGCTCAATTCACCAAAATACCATTTACTTAAATCCATCAGGTCACTTATCATGTAGCCAGCCCATTAGAGACTCGTTAACTAAATCCAATTAAGGGGTTATTTATTTTTTGACTTAATGCTGAATTAAAATTTTCATGACTTATTGTTGAAATTTTTTTTAAAATTTTTGAATAGAAAAAGTGAAAATATTTTGTTTTTTCTATTCAGAAAAAAATCATTTTTCACCAAAATAAGAAAAACTTCATCATTGCCCAACAAGAAAAAGGGCTAGCAACACTCACTACTAGAGATCAGAGTCTTGTTCGCTCAAAAAACAAAACAAAAGGAAACAAACCCAGCATAAACAAACAATTAGAAAGGTAGTGCGATCCGAGCCCAACGAAACGCCGTGTCCTAAGATGAATTTGGCCCTCAAATTGTACCGAGGATAGTGAACACCGTTTCCCAGATAGAATCCGATCCTCGTCTCTCGGCTAAGACGTATGATGCTGATGATGAAGTGGAGGAGAATATTTTTCGTTATATGAAAATGGGGAAAACGAGTATAACATACCACGAGGTGTCTTCCACGAGCGCATACGTTCTGCTCGGAAAAAAATAATCCAAACAACGGTCCGTCGGGGGTAAAAACAGAGGGTGGACTGAACCGAAATGAGCCGAGCCGCCTGACGGCCGCGCTTAGCCGTGCTTGGGACACCGACCTAGCTTGGTGTAGGTCATCTCCCTTCCACAAAAGTAGGGTGCCCCTTGGGGCCCAAACCCATTTGAGATGCTCAACTATTTAAACCCATCTCCCTTCTTGTTTCTATTCGATGATGTCACTTTCATTCAATTATGTGTTCTATGAGTGACATGTTTGTTCTAAAAATAAATCCAAACAACGTCTCAATAAAATAGAGGGTGGACCCAACCGAACCGACCGAGCGAGCCTGGGCTTCTGACAGTCGACCTAGATTAGTGTAGGTTCTCTCCCTTCCACAAAAGTGGGGTGCCCCTTGGGGCCCAAACCCATTTGAGAGGCTCAACTATTTAAACTCATCTCCCTTCTTGTTTCTATTCGATGTGGGACAACACTTGATCCAATTATGGGTTTTAGATTCCAAGTCCCAACAATCCCACATGAAATTTAAAAAGTTCGATATCAATACTCCCGTGTATGCATGAGATGCAAAGTGAGATTATTCTGTGAGAAAATGCTGCATCGCGGATAAGTAGTCTCGAGACTTCAACTTTCCTTAGTGAAACCTATTTAAGCTTACTTCCGGCCAATCAAGAATTTTGCATGTCTTAAACCGTTGACCTTCGTGTAAGCCTAGACAATAGAAATCACACAACCGTTCGAACAAAATTTGTTCTCACCGCCAGGTTCGCTTTTGGTCATGAATACCGCCTGGTCTCATTAGTGTTTAGAGAATTCACTTTTGTAATTCTCACGTAAGCGCCCTCACTACTCACATAGGTGATTTCTGAACATATAGTTTTACAATCATTAAAAGCTGGCTTAACCTTCACATATTAATATTGTCTTTATCCCGAATGGGTAAAACAAATTTAATAAAGACTCTTACAATCGCCTTCATAACTTAGTTGTCCCTTTGAACCTAGATCCCGATCTCCAAATAACTAGGTAGGTGTCCGCTATGATGATTCTGCTTGCAGGCCTTAAACCCATTCCCCTTGATGTTTTCAACCATCTCTAGTTAGGCCTTTCACAATGGATCCGCATTATTATCTTCGACTTCACATAGCCAATGGCATAACTCCATTAAAAGAAGTTGTCTTATCGTGTCATGTCTTCGACGACAGGTTGAGACTTCACTGCTATACATGACATTCCTTGCTCCCTTCCTATTGCCGCCGATCATCACAATGTATACATACAAATGGGCACCCGGTTTAGGCCAATTAGGAATATCTTCCAAGAAATTTCGAAGCCACTCAACTTCTTCATCGACTTTATCAAAGCAATAAATTCTGATTCCATAGTGGATCTAGCAATACAAGTTTGTTTGATGATTTCAAGACACCGCCCACCAAGTGTGAAATTACATGGTCCACTTGTTGATTTTGTGTCTTTAAAGGCTGGTTATCCACTTGCAACACAAGATCCTTCAAGTACGCTCTGATATTCGGTGTAATGCAAAGCATGATCTTCGAGTATGCTTTAAGTAGCCCAATAAACGTTTCAGCTCTGAATTGACTCACTGACTAACCTGGTAAATCGACTTTAGCTTGCTAAATCGCACAAGTTATGTCCGCCTAAGACAGTTCATGACATACATTAAACGCTCTAGCATACTAGCATACTATTTTGAGCTTGCTTTCACCGTATTCTTAGAAAGATGTAAATTAACATTTATCTGAGTCTTTAATGGGTATTAATATCTAGATTCTGCACTTTCCAAGAATCGCTTCAATATAATGGGATTGTGATAGAGCTAACCCCTCCGTGTGTCTTATGGATTTCACTCCTAAAATAAATATCGAATTTCATATCTTTCTTATTTCAAATTTACTCGCAAAGGCATTTGATTTTCTTACCAAATTTCACCATCACGTCGTTATAAGCATATCGCCTACATATAGACATAAAAATGGCAAAGCAATTCGAGTTTGTTTCATACACATTTATCGCACTCATAAGTCTTGAAACCATTCGACAACATGACTTCTGGTCGAATTTAGCATGCCATTGCTTTGGTGCTTCGCTTCAATCCATAGAGTGACTTGATAATCCTAATATACTTTATGCTCGCCCTGAACAATGAACCCTTTCCAAGCTTGTTCCCAAATACATTTCTTCTTCCAAATCTCCGTTTGGGTTGTCAAGTTACATCCATTTGATGGATATCAAGTTTATACACTGGCCGCTATAGCAATTAGCATCCTTATAGATGTAATTCTAGTAACAGAATAAGTATTAAAATAATCAAGACCTTCTTACTGTTGTATCCTTTTACTACAAGCCTAGCCTTATATTTATCAATAGCACCATCCGCTTTCATTTTCCTCTTCTTGAAAATCCACTTACATTGTAAAGGGTTTGTCATCAGAGGAAGGTCAACTAATTTCCATGTATGATTTGACAAGATGGATTCAACTTCACTATTGATAGCTTCTTTCCAGAACGGGGCTTCTGGTGAAGTCACAACTTCTTTGAATGTCCGAGGCTCATTTTCCAACAGATACGTTAAGAAATCAGGTTCAAAAGACGTGGAAGTCCTTTGTATTTTACTACGTCTAGGTTCATCCTCCATTGGATCACTTCTAGATATAGTATCTCGAGACCTCTTATTATTATCAATTGACTCATATACTATGTTATATGTGTAACACCCCGTCCCGAGAGAGTGTACAGTACATGATACTGTAGGGGTGTATAAGAGTACCAAGTGTCACATTTTAGTATTTTGGAAACTAAAGTAGGAAATGATAAATTATGGAAACCGGGATTTGTGTATGAGAATAAGGGTAAAATTGTCATTAAGCAAAAAGGATATGAAAATCAAAATTAAGTGTAGAGATGGGCCACAATACAAATAAATAAGTTACAATTGCAAAATTAAAGAGATGAGGGCTATTTGCAATTAAAGGAAATGTTAAAATATAAAAATGGGAAAAACAAAAGCCAAAATTCATTTGGTCTCCAAAGGCTAGGGTTCACGGTTTTGAGGAGAAGAAGGAGAGAGCTAAGAAGAGGAAAATAAGGAAGAAGAAGGTGGAGAAGTCCAAAAATCAGGTATGTCTTTGTCTTGTAACCGCGGTATCGATTCCTGTATCTTAGCATGGAGATTAGATGTCTTTCGCTAGGTTTTGTGCAAAGATCACATAAACTCTTGAATTGTTGGGATTATAGAAAATCCCAATCGGGAGAAAATAACCATGGAATCATCAAATTATGTGGTTTTATAACACCGTGGACCTTAGGTAGAGTTCTTGGATTTTCACCTAGTGGTTTTGTGATCTGAGGTTCCAAAGCACCAATTCAAGTGTCGGGGAATTGTTGATGATTTCCAAGTGGATAATTCTTTGAGGTGTTAGGAATTGTAGTTGTATGATGAATTGCAAGTAAAAAGTGGCAAAACAGCAAAATCTCGAACAAATTTAAGGTGTACCTAAGAGATGTGTGGCTGTGGTGTACCTAAGACACTCAACAGAAGGCAATGTGTACCCCAGACAGTCTAGGGGTGTACCAAGACATGCAGCTCCAAAATGCCTGTAGGAATGCAATGTTTTTGTGCATTTAAGTCCGACCAGACACCGATAGTTTAGGAACCTTATTAAATGATTAAGATAGGTTAGAATAAGATTGGAACTCGACGAAAACGTTATGCACTCGCGCCTGGCCAAGCCGTAAGAGTATGACTAAGTCTAGAAGTACGTTAAGGCGCGAATTCATGTGAGGCGACAATATGTCGCCGTATTCGTTGAGTTGTAGGTTAAAAAAGCAAAGGCTGGGAATAGTGTGGAACTCCGTGCCTGAGCTTAGCAAGCAAAGAGGTGAGTGTTCTAAACTCACTTTCCAAATACTAGTGTATTATTATTATTATTATAAATTGTTTTGCAATGGTATTTCATGGTTTTGATTTCAAACCATTTTCAAGAAGCAAGCAATCAATTAGAAAGCAAGCAAATGGTTTTGAGTTAAACCATTTTTGAAAAGCAAACATTGGTTTTAAATTGTAAAACCATACTAAGCAAGAAAGCAAAGAATGTTTAGAAATGCATCTTCCCTAGTTCTAAGCAAGCAAACCTGGTCAGAGGTATTCCGCAGACGCATGGTGGTGTTAGATCTCATACATGTATCAGCTACTGGCTCAAGAACCTGTGACAGATCACATTTAAAGCTGAGACCGTGGCACGTACAAGAGCATATAAGGTTAGCGAACTCTAACTAAATTATATGATGGCGACACGAGTCAATTCCACCATATTTACCGAAAGGTGACGCTGACACAGGTCCTTCCAACAAGACTACGATGCTGGTGTCTCGTGTTCACTAGGTACAATAAGCAAAATAGCCTCCAAAGGGTTGATGCTTTATGAGCATGATAGTTTTGAAAAATCAACCATTGGTTCCCTAAGAGCTCAGCTTCCGAGAGTTTTTAGCAACCTGGCTGAAATAAGCTCCCTTTAGATTTCAAACGACGGCTGGAGCCAAGCTCCCGTGGATTTTATTTTTCAAAGCATGCTAAGCCTGTGCTCGCTTTATGAAAAGTTTTGAAACTAAAGCAAAGGTTCAGAAGGTTTAAAAGACTTTTCAAGCAAGATAAAGCAAGCAAGAGAGTCTATGAGAAGTTTTATAAACTTCTAAGCAAAGCACAGCTTTATACGTTTAAAGAAAAGCAAAAAGCAAGTAAGTATTAAAAGTTTTATAAACTTTTAAAAGCAAGTAAGTATAAAAGTAAGCAAAGAAAAGTTTTAGAAACTTCAAGCAAGCAAAGCAAAGTAAAGCTTCCGAAAATATCAGAAAAGAAAGTTCTACAGCTTTTGAGGTTTTCCGAAAAGCAAAACTCTTTATAAAAGAGCATACACTCATTGAGCTCGTTTAGCTCATTAGTTTGTTTAAAAACTATTTTCTGCATAGGTACGCAAGACGCTTGAGCACACAGGATTTCTCCCGACATTGTACAAGTGCTAAATTAAGAATTATTTTGTAAGAATATACTGAATTTGTATAATGGAACATATGTATGTACATAGAGAAGCTGGAGAATGTGTTGGTATGCTGGTTGCCATATTTGGATTTCAGAGAAATCGATGTATACAGCATTGAATTGTTTCTATATGCAAATTATGTCGCTAAAGTTTTTCCAATAAGTAAGATTTTACCAAATCCTAAGTTATAAATAAATGAAATTTTTTTTTATAGGAGGTTTTAAGCAAGCAATACGGCTTCGCTTCACGGGAGTTTCTAGTCGTTAGAGGTAACGGCTGGGATTGGTGATGGTTTGGCGACGCCCGCCGCCGAAGCGGGGGTGGGGGTGTGTCAATATGGAAATATATTTTATAAGAACAAAGCTTCCCTTGATTCAATGATCGTATTGACATGTATATTTGGGATCTCTGACTTGTGAACAAGAAAATGATATGCATTGTTATTCTGAGCATATCCGATAAAACACGCTAATACTGGGTCCTACCTTAACCTTTTTAGGCTTAGGAACCGCAACCTTAGTCAAACACCCCCACACTTTGGGATAATTCAAGTTAGGCATTCTGCCTTTCCATTTCTCATAGGGAATTTGTTGTGTCTTTCTCAGGTTACTTCATTTAAAATAAATTCACCGCCAAAATACTTTCCACAAATTCTCGCGGGTAAACTAGGAACTATTCAACAATGCATTCATTGTTTCCTTTAAAGACCGGTTTCTCCTTTCCGCCACTCCATTAGATTGTGGGGTATAAGGAGCAGTCATTTGGTGAACGATACCAAACTTGGTACAAATTTCCTCAAATGGAAATTCATATTCACCTCCTCTGTCACTCCTTATGATTTTAATTTTCTTGTTCAACTGAGTTTCAATCTCTACTTTATAAGGTTTAAAAGCATTCACAACCTCATCTTTGCTAATTAAGCTGTGAAACATAACAATACCGCGAGCAACCATCTATAAAAGTAATAAAATACTTATTACCACCTCTCGACTGTATTGGATTACATATCACATATATCCGCGGTGTATTAAATCTAAAGGTTCTCAAACTCTATTATCTACGTGAGGGAACGGGCTTAGAAAATTTAGATTCAACACACACTGCATTTCTCACTGGATACCAAAAATCCAAGAACAATCCCATATTCATTAATTTTTATTGACTTATAGTTAACGTGTCCTGGGCTTAGCATGCCAAATGTTAAGACTCAAGCACATAAGAAGAAGCAACTTTATTCAAATCATCCTCGTTACAACACCATTAGCATTTAGCTTGAACAAACCATCACTCGATAACCCTTTCCTACATACATCTCATTTTTTGAGAGTACAAACTCACGATACAAAACCAACTCAAGCCATTCGTTAAGGAGAGATCTTCGACACTAAATTCTCATAACATCCGGCACATGCAAGAACACACTGGTCACACCTTCCGTGATGTCATCTTTAGAGCAATCTTTTTCACCTTCAACCTTGGGAGGTCAAGAATTACCCATATAAAATTTTCATCATCCCCACTACCGTAGGATGAAAAACATCGACTGCTTCGTTACGATGTGACGAAGTTGCCCAAGATTTAATCCACCACTCTCGTGGTTTCCTACCATATTACACTCCTGACATCATAGGTCGATTGATATCATCAACACCATTGAGATCTTTTCCACCACATTAGCCTCCAAGGCTCGTCTTTTCTCGCTCGTAGTCTTCGCCCGATGTCCGACTCCCATACCGCTAATTTGCCAACGAACTTCTTCATGCCTCGTCAATCCTCTCGAGACTTGCTAGGCATTTTCCTTCTTGTCAGTTTCGATCCTTCTTCAAACAACATCGCCTTTGAAACTCTAGATTCTTCCCTTAACTTTCTCGCATGTTCTATTGTCTTCCTCAATTCTCAACCGAACAATCAAGTCTTCAAGTGACAACTCCTTCTCGTGGTTCAGATAATTTTAAATCCTTCCAAGATGGTGCGCTTTTCAATGAAAGTGTTCACTTGAAATGTCTCACGAGTCATTCCTTCAACATGAATATCATGCACAACCACTTGAAGCTCTTGAACCTGACTTAAGATGGTATTTGAATCAACCATCTTGAAGTCCAGAAATTTACCGACAATGAATTTCTTCAACCGTAAGATCTTCGACATTTCAGACTATCTCGCACTATCCCATAACTCCTTAGCCGCTTTCGTGGACTATAGACATTATATAGAGTATTTTCCGCACTGCTGAGGACATAGTTGCTAATACAGAAGTCGAGTGATTCCATGCATCCACAGCTGTTCAACTTTCTTTATCCGGCCTCTCCAACGTCCAATCTAGGACTATTCTCATTGGAGGAATCTTGCTGTCTAAGGTCAGGAGATAGAACAACATCTTTTGTTGTCATCTCTTGAAATTCCAGACATTGAACCATTTTCTCCATGATTCTAATAGGTTAACTGAGTCGAAGGCGAAGCCATTTCTGAAGGATAAACACAAAACATATTTACGAAAAGAATTACGAACATAAACGAAAAAACTGTAACAAAAATTTGTAATACAAAAAAAAAAAAACTGTAACAAATATTGTAATACAGAAACGAACATAATCAAATTTCATCTTCAAAATTTGAATACGAACAGAAAAAAATTTGAACGAACAGAAACGAAGGGAAAAAAAAAGTGTAACGAATTCTAAGCAAGTAAAAATATTAAAACTCGAAACACGCTTTTAATAAAGGCAAAGAGGAAACATAACGGCTTTTTTTTTTTGCAAAAATTAAAAAACGAGAATCCATAGTTCAAACTCGAAATATTTTGCATGTGCCGACATCGCTTTTTGCAAACTTGGAAAGCAAAGCAATAAAAACATACACTGGAATATAAAAATAAATACAAACACGATATATCGTTTTTCCTAAATGTATCAGGTTAATTCGTGTCAAACAAAATCTAAAGGTGAGGTACTACAAAATAGAACTCGAACGAACATAAATAAATTCGGAATCGAACATAAAACGAGGGAAAAAAATATCAGAATAAATTCCGAGCAAGTAATATTAAAACCGAAACATAATGCTTTTTACAAGGCAAAGAATACAACGCTTTTTTTGCAAAATTAAAAAAAATGAGAATCGTAGTTCAAATGTAAAACAAGCATAGCCGACATCGTTTTGCAAACTGATGCTAATAAAACATACAAAGGTACTAAAATATAAAAATAACACAAACATATACTGTTTCATTAAATGTAATTGTAAGCACTGCGCTCTAAATCAGACCATGTGAGGCACCGCATAAAACGTAACAAAACGAATGTAAAACAAAATTCATCTTAAGATTGTAGTCTTGTCGCTCAAAAAACATAAACAAAAATAAGAAGGAAATAAACTCAAGAAGATAAACAAACAATTGCGCGCAAAGCATATCCGAGCCCAATGAAAACGTCGTGTCCTTGGGACGACTCGCCCTCAATTTGTAAAATTCGAGGATAGTGGACAATCGTCTCGTGATGAACCAACCTGACTGCTCCGGCAAGACGTAGCCGGAGACTCGACGAACTCCAATCGCACAAAAACACAAAGGATTATGAAGTGAGGAGAATATTTTTTTTGTTATGTGAAAATGGGAAAATCCGGAGTATAAATATACCACAAGGTGTCCCACGAAAGACATGTTTTTTATTCGGAAAAATATCCAAACAACGGTTCTGCTCAAAAATGTAGGGTGGAACCGGAACCAACCTGACAGACGTGACTGAGGCGGCAAGATACACTGACATCGACCCAAATTTTAAGGTAGTCAATCTCCTTCCACAAAAGTCAGCCCTCAGTCCAAACCCATTTGAGAGGCTCAATCATTTAAACTCATATCCATTCTTGTTTCTATTCGATGTGACAACACTTTTAATTCACCACGGGTTTTGCGGACTTGGGTCTTGGTCAGGATGACAAAGGGAGTGGCTTCGATCGGGTGACCCTTATCCTGACGCCGTTTATTTTTTCACCTCGGGCCCTTAGTCTTATTTAAAAATTCTAAACCAGCCGAGTGGGGATAGGAAAATTTCAAACCCGTCCTGCTTATTATTTGATTTTGTTTTTATTTTTTATTTTTATATTTGTTTTATTTTTTATTATATTAAAATTAATATATTTCATGGTAAAATTGGTGGGTCAGAGCTTATGAATTTTTATAATTATTTATTAAAAAGATTTAATATATTATTTATATTAAAATATAAAATAATAAAATAAAAGTAATATTTTTAAAATATATCATAGGGCAGAGTAATAACACCTAAACTCCGCCTCGGTCTTAGTCTTGATTTGAGAAAATAAACTCAAATTCCGCTTAAAAAACCGACATGCTTAAACCAAACTCCCGCCCCATTAAGAGCGATGTGGTGGCGAATCTGAATATTCATTTCATATTTGTTATCTTTGATTACTATTTCATCGTAGAATGAACAACTTTAATACTTAACAGCATTAAGTATGTTGTTTGCTTTTAACATTGCAGCTTAGTAGGGATGTGACAACATGACGAATTATTTCTAAGCTTTCGCCCTGCCTCGCTTCTTAATGGGACGAGTTTGGTTTAATTCGTAATCGGTTTTTAATGGTGCTTGAGTTTATTTTCCTCAACCGAGACGAGTCCTGACGAGTTAAGGTATCATACTCCCGCCGTCCCGCCCGATTATATTTTAAAAATAATTTTTTATTATTTTATTTTATACTTTAATATAAGCACACAATAATTAGAATGTTTTTTAATAAATAATTTATAAAATTCATAATATTTTTATTTTTATGAAATATATTAATTTTAATATAATAAAAAAAACAAATATAAAAAAATAAAATAAAAAAAAAAAGACAAAAATCAAATGTAAACTGGATTTTGCTTGAGAATCTTCTATCCCCCGCTCCATCCCGCTTAATTTTTTAAATGAGGCAAGTTTGGGAATTTAAACAATAAATGAACTGTGCTCGAGATAGTGGTCGCCTCATTCCAAACCCTCCTCACTGGCATCCCTAGTAATTGGGGGGGTGTAACTCGAGCCGAGCCGAGTCGGCCGAGCATTAGGCGTGCCCCGCCGGCCTAAGGAAGGAGTAGGCCCGAGCTTGTTCACGAGCCGCTTACGAGCCGACGAGCCGAGTTTGAGGGTGTGCTTCCTGCCTACGCGAACTTACGAGCCCGTTTCACGGCACCCGGCTAATGCTTGTTCACGAGCCCGGTTAACGAGCTTGCCTCACGAGCCTATCTCACTGTCGACGAGCTGAGTTTGAGCAGAAAATGCCCCGCTTGGTTTAACTTACTTGTGCCTCAAAATAATGTTCAATTGTTAAAAATGCTCATCTAAAATAGCCTAACATACAACCAAATTAGAGCAGATAAAGACAAATAAGCTCACCTAACTTGACAGTTCAAGAGCTTCTTCATATAAAATATTCATCATGTTCATTCAGGAGGAAAAATCTACAGCATCAAGCTCCTCTCCATGTTCACGAGCCTCGTTCACGTAGTTTGTCTACTCGCCCGTTCACGAGCTTGGTTCACGAGCCTGTTAACGAGCCTGCTCACGAGCCTATTCACGAGTCCTGTTTACTTAGCCGACGAGCCAAGTTCAGGGTGCTCTGCCCTATTTCATTTAACTTACAAGCCCCCAAAATGATGTTAGGCCCTGGGCTTGTTTAACTTAATAAACTGGTCTGGGCGAGCTTCTAACGAAGCCGAATGTCGAAAAATTTCGCGAGTAGCTCCTGGGCCGACATACCCCTACTAGTAATGTGTATTGCTAAATTTCTTCTCCTCGTTAGGACAACGATGAAATTTTTCTATTTTAGTTGAAAATGATTCTTCGGTCAGAAAAGCCAAATATTTTCACTTTTTTTCATTCGTATCTTTAAAATTCACAAGCCGCGAAAAATTTTAAAAAACAGTCAACTTAATGTTGAAAACCGACGCCTTTCAAGATTAATCAAACAAACACCACCTAAGGTGGCGTTTGTTTTTTGACTTAATGTTGAAGCTAAATAGCTTTCAACATTAAGCTATTTGTTTTTTTTAAATTTTCACGACTTATTGTTGAAATTTTTAAAAAAAATTCTGAATAAAAAAAGTTGAAAATATTTTTCTTTTTCTTTATTCAGAAAGTCATTTTCCACAAAGATAAGAAAAACTCCAACTATCATTCAACAAGTGTTAAAAGCTTATAAATATACACTACTAAGAATTTATAACTTAGAGTGCGCTTCTTGATCGAGCGGTCCTATCCTCGACCATTGCTATTTTTTCAATTCCTCAACCTTGTCTGGTCAAAATTAAACAGACAGTGGTGGATGAAAATTTTCAAACTCGCCTGCTTACATTTTATTTTTAATTTTAATTTTTTTATATTTGCTTTTTTTATTATATTAAAATTAATATTTATTATAAAAATAAAAATATTATGAGTTTTTATAAATTATTTATTAAAACATTATAATAATAATTATTATTTATATTAAAGTATAAAAATAAAGTAATAAAAAATTATTGCAAATATAACGCGACAGCGCTTATTATTATTATTTTCGACATACTATTCATATTTCGCTTTCATTCTATCCGTTTCTCGCTCGAAACAATTTATTTCTTTCGCTCACCTTATTGTAAATGAATTTAGCTCCAAGCTATTTTTCTCGACTTTCGATATTTTTGTAAAAATCTCATCCTTGTAATTACTCGACAACTTATCACTCTGTAAAATCTAAAAATTTCCCGCTGTCTCGCACCGACTAAACTTTTCCGGTCACTAGATTTCGCAAGACGAATTTAACGGTGTAGTCCGTTTCGTCATCTGAGATCTAGAAAATTTTTTAGGTTTCCTTAAACCCTTATGGCAATTTATTATTTTTATTAACATTTTGCCATTTTTGAAATTTTCTAATTTTCTCAGGTTTTACAGAGAGTAATACTCGAACCCTTATCTGATTTGAGAAAATAAAACCAAAACTGCTAAAACCCGATTAAAATTAAACAAACATGCCATTAAGAGCGGTATGAATAAACCCAAAATAATCCGGGTCCCTATTACATATCCATACTCACTACCTAATGTTAAAAAACAAACAACTTAATACTTAATGCTATTAAGTACTATTCAGCATTAAGTAAAAAAAAACAAACACCACTTAAGTCTAAATCCATTAGCTTGTTAAAACCCACTTCATTAGGTACAACCCGTCTATCTTAGGCCTAGCCGAACCTATCTGGTCCAACCCACTTGCTTAGGTTCAGCCCATCGTATCCAACCACCGGGACTCCAACACAATTGCCAGTCCAACTCCATTCGCTAATCCCAACCCATTGTAGCCTAACTCATGTCACTAAACCCGTTGTCACGTCACACCCTCAAAAATATGATTTTAAATACAACAACATGAGGTTTTTAATCAATGATCTCTATGTTGTAAATAAGGCTCTTAGCCATTTTACCAACCACCAACTTGTGACATATTCTTACTTTTTTACTTATATTACTAATTTTAACATCTTTAAAAATAAATTTTCAAATTTATAAATTACTTTAAAAAAATTTTAAATTCATTTTTCTTTCTAAATTCTAAATTCCTAATTTCCAAACTTCAAAACCTAAATTTTTAAACTTCAAATCCCAATTTTCAGAATTTAAGTCTCTTTCTTTAAAATTTCAATTTCTAAATCTCAATTTCTTTAAATCCCCAAATTTCCATATTCAAATTCAAAATTCTCAATTTCCAAAATTCAAATACCTGATTTTCAAATGTTCAAATTTTAATTTACAAAACCCAAATTTTGAATTTTGACAAGTTCAAATTTTAATTGTCACAATTTCCATAACCTGATTAGTAGAGACCCCGATTTTAGGGGCTTGAAAGGGTGCTATGAGTCTATGGCTTACTACTATACCTTTTCAATAGATAACATGATTTTTGAATTTGGACTTGTTTTCGTAAACTTGTGTTTTCTAAAAAATGAGTTACAGTAGGGTTTTCATTTATTATTTTGTTTTCCTTCTAAAAAAAATAAATAAAAATAAGTGCGACTCCAAATCGTTTTAATTTTTCAAAATTAAAAAAAAAAAAACAAGTATCGCCTTTTAAGTAGGAAACACATCATACCCAAATAATAATAATAATCTTTTAACTTTTATCCAACTTTTGTTTTTTTAAACTTAATGTTGAATATAACTTTTGTTTCGAATATTACCTAATAGGATTAGTTGTTTGTTTTTTTCTAAAAATAATAATAATAATCTTTTAACTTTTATCTCAATTTTGAGAAAATAAAATTTTCAATAAAAATTTAAAAATATATATGTTTTCATTTAATTAGCATGAAACAGATTGGATCATGAGAGTTTCAATAGTAAAAATAAAACATTAAAAAACTTTAAGAAAAAACAAAAAAGAAACCAAATATTTTGATTTTTTCTATTCAGTCAAAACTTTCAAAAACTTAAAAATAAATAAATAAAAAGTTAAAAAACAAACATATTAAATAATAAAAGCAAATTACAACAAAAGTAAAAAAAAAGACACCCCTAACTCTAAAAGTCGGTTTTTAGCATAAAAGTAAATTTAAAATTAAATAAAAGTATTGGTTAATATTAAAAACATTTTTAAAATCTAAAAAATTATTTATATTTTTTTCTTAATTCCATTCACTTTCCATTACATTGTGTTATACTTATTTATATTCTTAAAAATTAGTGTATTTGATTGGAATTCTATATTTAGTATTTAAATGGATATTTAGTAAAACTTATCACTTAAAACATTCTTCAAATATAAAACATTTCTGAAAACACCCCTAAAACAGTTCTACATCCCATCCCCATTTCTACTTAAATAACAATATCTTAGTGGAAGTTTTACGTAATCACTTTGCCACAAGAAATTGTATATTATTTAAATAAGGAAAATCCACTTGGAAATTTGACTTTTGCTAATTTTTTGCTTTATTTTGATAGAAAAATATTTTCTTGTTTTCTTACAAAATTAATCTCTTCTTTTAAGAAGATAAATTATTTATAGTCTTAAAAAATTACTTGAAGTGTTTTTTTTTTTTTTCTTACAAATACTTCATTAGAAATATTTCCAAACACTGGTAGAGTGTGTTTGATGATCTTTTTATTTAAATGGATATTTAGTAAAAGCTTATCACTTAAACATTCTTCAAATAAAGACGTTTATGAAGACGCACTAAAAAAAACTCTACATTTAGAGGTAGTAATTCGAGCAAATAGGCTGGGCTAGGCCGAGCCAACATCGGGCCAGACCAAATTTGACCTAATTTTTTTTTAGGCCAAAAATATAGCAGTCCGACCCTAAATCTGATCAAGCCACACAACAGTACCAATTCGGGCCCCTATTTTTTCGGGCCAATACATTAAACAGGCCAACCCGATCCTAATTCCAGGTGAACCGAGCTTAAATTACCACCTCTATCTACACCTCATCCCCATTTCTACTTAAATAAGAAGTTTTCGGTAATCACTTACCAAGAAATTGAAATTTAAATAAGGGTGATTTAATCAAAATACCTTTGAAAAACCCAAATTTGGAAATTTGTCAATTCATCAATTTTTGATATGATTTTGACAAAAATTTCATTGTTTTCTTTAAAAAAAAAAAAAACTCATTCTTTTAAGAGACAATGTTAATACATGGAGTAGGAAAGAAATTTTTTGTCCGAAATAGTTATTTTCAAGAAAAAAAAAACATTGAAAAATGTTAAATTCACACATTTAGGGTTAATTTGACGTTTTTTAATCAAATATTTCTTGAAATAATATACTTTATGTGCATAAGCGCTTTCGCGACGCCCCAAATCCAAAGTGTCATATATATATATATATATATATATATATATATATATATATATATATATATATATATATATATATATATATATATATATATATGGCGTATATATATATACTCCAGTCCTGGCTGCGGCAAACTTTTCTTCACGCCATTGAACCTCGTTTATCGCGCGCCGCTATCGTGGGTGCGCCCAGGGCATGTCGCTGCGCGTCTAGCACTTTGTCGCACACGCAGCACCGTTGAGACATAACTCATTATGTCGCGACATGGGAGATCCCATGTTCTGGAATTCTCTGTCGCGACACGAGATATACTCTGTCCCGACAGGAATTCTTTTTATATTGGTCAACTTTGTCACGACAAGAGAATCCTTCCCTTAGCCAACTCTCTGTTGCAACATAAAAATGCTCTGTCGTGATAGGAAAATCTTGCCCTTGGCCAACTCTCTGTCGCGACATAAAATTCTCTTTATGACACTCTCTGTCGCGACATAAAATTCTCTGTTGCGACAGGAAAATCCTTTCCCCAGGTCTAACTCTGTCGCGACAGTTTCACACAATCATGGGCCTTGTTAATTATGACTGAAGATGAAGGCGAAGTAAAATAAAAAAACAATTTATTTTAAAAGTGATGTGTCTTAAACATGCAAATCCATAACCTTTTTTTAAAAGAGAAATAACCTAATTTAAAAAAAATAGATTTATTATTTTGTAAATTTTTTTATTCAAACTTATCATTTTGGAATAGGTGGCCATGAATCCAAGCTAACTCCGTTAAGAGATAATATTTTTCAAATTTAGATGAATTTCAAATATTTTATTTCAATCCAATTCTCAATTGCCACATGTTTTTACAAATATATATAATGTTTTATATTTTATGTATATTTTTATCAGTAATTCATGGTAAGGAGTAATTTAATAAGTTGAAAATTATTAATATTCATTAAATGCAACAAAATTAGCATCCAATTACCACCTTATCATATAAATATATAATAAAAATATAATTAAAAAAAGGGGAAAATAGTATTATTATTTATATCTCTTGTTTAATGTCTATGGGTCTCAGTTCAAATCCTCATGACAATTTACTATATCAGAATCAAAGCTGCTTAGATTTTTTTTTTTTTTTAAAAAAAGAAAAAACTTCATCCAATCACCATTCATAATGGAAAAATGTGTGTTTTTTTTTTGAAAACTAATCAATAAATAAATAAATAAAAGATGAGCATAAATAATTCATCGTTTTTATATGACATCTCAAATTCTCAAATAAATAAATTATTACGGAATCTATTTTCAAAAACATAGAACGTCAATGTTAAAATGACTGAACATGGAACGAGAAAGGCTCGAGTTTCAATAAAAGTAGTTTACTATATTGAATTAAAAAGTTATTAACTTAAAAAAAAAAAAAATTGAGACTTAGGTATATTTTCTATTTTTATTTATTAGAATTAATTTTTTTATTGAAATATATAAAAATATTATATAAAAGGAAAAAACATACCTTCTACTCTAAAATTTTTTCCAAACTTTACAAATTTGAGAAAATAAATCATTTTGTGTCGCTAAATTTCAAAAATGGTATGTGCAATTAATTTGCTAATGTCGACATCTCGATACAAATTGTTAAATTTATTGAGAATAAAATGTTATGGTGTCTATATTCATCTTTAACCACTTTATTTTAATTTTACGAGACGATAACATACCGATGATATTCTCTGGCTTACCCCAATAATCATCGAGCCAAGTCCCTTTACGAATTTCATTTTAATTCATAAAATAAAATTATGAGGGGCATAAAAAATTTCAGGGAGATACTGTAGCACAATGGTTAAAGAATTTACTTATAAACTATAGGTCATCGGTACAAACCCGATTTTTTTGAAAAGAAAATTAATTTTATTGATTTCAACTAGTAATATATCGATAGAAACATATAATCAAAATCGATAAAAACCACAACGAATTGGGGAACATATACGCGGCAAGTATCAAGATAACGAAACGACCAAAACCTATATATTCGAGGCCACGTTTACATATTTAATATTACTACTGTGACTATAATACATTCGACCCTGGGCTTTGCAAGATATCGAATGATAATCGATTTTGATTCTTGTCTTTGTCTCGCTCAATCGCCCAAACACAAATAAACACCTTACTATCACCCGTCATACCGCAAGACGACGACACTATACTACGCACTGGGCTACCGATCTATGTGGAAGAACCATTTTATCGAGAAAAAAAGGAAAAGAAATAGACGAGCGATTTTCTACGCCGTTAATGATAAAAATCACTTTTCATCGCTAAGAAAATAGCTAAATATATAAAAATCTGGTAGAATTAGATACTATTTTACTGATCATATATTTTTCAAACCCCATTAAAAATAATTTTTTTCAAATTTTCACGAGCATTTCCGCTCTCCTAAGCCCTAAAGTGGTCCGCCACGCTCTCATGACCATCGACTATATCCGATCGCGCGAACATCAGGTTATAAGGATTAATATGATTAGTCAGAGGTATCCACAAATTAACCCGATCATCTAAAACATCAATTTTTTTAATTTTAATTTTATTAACAAAATTTGTAATTATTCTCTTTAATTTTAAGGGTCTTTTTATTTTATTTTTTATAATCACCATATAAATTTTGAATTTGTATCATATCCCTCTTCTAAAAATCCAATCAAATCCTTTAAATTTCTATTTCTAGAATATCATAATAATATTGGTTATATCATATCTTCCCAATTGTAGAATTTAATTAAATGTCTAAAATCTAAATATAAGTAGGAAATTTTAAATAATTTGAGTTCTATTTTTTATTAAAATATGGAAAATGTATTTAAGGAAAATAAAGAAAAAGAAAAAAGTAAAAGTCAAGTGAGCTCTATACTGTAGATAATTAGGAGGAGTTTTAGAAAAACAATGACTGCTTTCCCAATCTAATAATACTTTTTTAATTAATAAATAAATATAATATTAATAGTATCTTACCGCTCTCTAAACACAGTTCAACTTTGCACTACACTTTCTCACAGAATTCTTTTCCGTTTTTCCGTTTGCTTTCTTTTTCTCTCTCTCCAAACACTTGTGAAAGAGTGAAAGGCCGAAGTCAGAATCCGCCATCTCTGCTCGGTTCGGAGAGCTCTGCCTGCAACTTCTCTGATGGCTTCCGCCATTAAGAGAGTCGAAAAGATCCGCCAAATCGTTCGTCTAAAGCAGGTAATGCAGCGATGGAAGACGATGAGTTTGAATCTGAGACCGCGCTCCATACGCTCCTTCTCCGATTCCGATTCCGACTGCGCCTCCGGTTCGAACCGCCGCATCCCCTCCGGATTCCTGGCCGTCTATGTCGGCGCAGACCGCCGCCGGTTCGTGATTCCGACTCGGTTCCTGAACCTGCCGGTCTTCGTGGCTCTGCTGAACAAGGCGGAGGAGGAGTTCGGCCTCCGACCGAGCGGCGGCCTGGTTTTGCCCTGCGATGTCGGGTTTTTCAAGGAAGTACTGAAGTTTTTGGAGAAGGATGAGGCGAAACACGGCGGGAAGGGGCTGGACGAGTTTGTGAAGATGATTTCCGATTTGAGTTTTGATTCCTGTAGAGAGTCGACGAATGTGGTCAACGGATTCACTCCTCTTCTGCAAAAAGCTAGGGTTTGACAATGTAGGTTCTTCTGCAAAAAAAAAAGTTAGGGTTTCCGGGAATTTGTTTTTATTTTGATTCTTTCGGATTTTTAGGGTTTTGTAAATGGTTTTTTTCCTCTGGTTCTGACCATCCTTGGACCTGTGGTGGATTCATCGGTTCGAACGAGATGTTGAACTTTTTCCTTTTTCCCCTTCGATTTCTTTTCGGAAAAGGTTTTTTTTTTTTTTTTGCAGGGATATTTTCAATTTTGTAATTGCCTAATGCAAATTCAAATGCAAATGGTAATGATGATGAAAATTTTCATGGCCAAATTGTTCATCGCTGTTGCTTTTGATCTCAATGATCTACTACTAAATCTGATCATATTGTTTGTTACAGTTTTTGGAGAAGTCGAGGTTTTTGCTTCTAAGGGAAAATAATAATAATGAAAACAAATAAAATAAATAATTAAATTATACTGTATTCTTGTGAACGCTGATAAAATAATAATAATAATAAATGGATATTTAAAAAATCCTAATAATTCAAAATTTGTACCTGATTTTTCCTTATATATATATATATATATATATATATATATATATATATATATATATATATATATATTTTAAATAACTTTGAACAAAAATATTATTTTTCATTTTTTTTATTTACATGTACCATTAAAATGTTAGGAACTAGAAGGAGAAGTGCAGATTAATCGTAAGGGCAGGTTTCTTTATCTTTGTAATTGGACTGTATCAGTCAAACTGATTTTCTTTTCGATTCGATCGTCGGTTCTGTCGTGGACTAATAATTTTTTTAATTCAGTAACTGGTCCATTATCTTTTCAGATTAAGTTTTTAATATATTGATTATTATTATTATTATAATTTAAAACATTAATTATTATTATTATAAGAAAATTAGAACATTTTTAATTATAGTCAGATAAGGGTCAATTTTTCGAAAATTATTTTAATCATATCACTCTAAAAATAATAATCGTTTTCTATTGAATTTGGATTGGTGGGTTTGACTTGTTTTCAAGGGTCATATAAGCTTGACAAAGCATTTTCAACTATTTTCAAAATCAGTTTTAAAAAAGAAAAAACTATTTTCAAAATCAATAAAGTATTTTCAAAATCAAAGAAGTCGTTGATTGGCACACGTCACAGTCTCATTATGTTTTCAAAAACATTTGCTCTATTTTTTTTATTTTTTTATTTTTTTTACTTTTATCATTATTATGTCAGCAAGTTTTTATTTATTTAATTATTGGCAATCCTCATACATACTTGCCTGTACTTTTCCTTATTTAAATTACAACTCTTCATATTCATATATATTCCATTGTTACCGCTTTTTATAATTTATTTCTTCTATTTATCCAATTTGGCTCCAATTGTGGGCCCAGATTTCTTTCTTATACTTTATTTAAATATTTTTATGATATCATTTATTTTTTATAGGAGGTTACGAGGTTTAAGAAGTTAAAATAATAATTTATTTTTAAAAACAAAATATAGTGTAGACTTATTTTTAAAATATTTATAAAACTAATATTTTTACTTTTTAAACCTGATTTACCAACTACGGTTTTAAAGTAAATTTTCAAAACCGTTATTGATGAATATGGTTTTGAAAAAATAAAAATATTAGTTTTGTGAATATTTTGAAAAAAAAATCTCTATGTATCATTTTTTTTAATAAATTACTTTGATATCAAACTCGGTTATGGATTTGTATTTGCATCACTTGTTTTTTTATATCTATTCACTTTAAAGAGTTTAAAGTTAAAATAATTCATTTTTAAAACAAAATACACATGCAGACTTATTTTTAGAATATTTATAAAACTAGTTTTTTTCTTTTTTAAACCTCATTTATCAATTGCGATTTTAAGATAAATTTTCAAACACACATTGATGAATACGGTTTAAAATAAAAAAATTAGTTTTGTAGATATTTTGAAAAAAAAATCTCTATGTATCATTTTTTTAATAAGTGCTGATATCAAACTCGAGTTATGGATTTGTGTTTGTATCACTTGTTTCTATATATTCACTTTAAATCATAATATTATAGTATTATGTTATCAAAAACCTGGTCCCATTCTTATGTCCCTTAACTCTACATGTTTGCATCACCTATTTTAAATAACGCCAAAAATAATTTGCTCCTATTTGATTTGTATAAAAATCAAATATAATAAAAAATTATAAAAGTTTATATATATCCCTTGTAGTTTTTCCTTTAAATTATTTAATTTTTATATAAGGAAGAAAATAAGTTTGAAAGAGCATAAAAAATAATTTATTGATTTTAAACCAACTTTTATTTTCTTTCCATTTCATCTTCACTTTTTTTCTTCATTATTATCCTCCCAAATCAGGAACCAAACATAACTTTATTAAATAAGTTAACCAATTGAGTTGACATATATTTAATACAATTTTCTAAGATAATTATTTTACTTTTATATTACTAAAGATAAAATATAACCTATTTTGTGATATTATGCCACATTATATTCACTTGAATTATAACATAATTTGATTTTTAAAATAATATCATGATAATTATAAAAATATTCGTCTAAAGTATATTAATAATTTAATACAATACAATCATCAATTATAAAATTGATAATGAGGTAATAGCTTTATTAAGGTAATAATCAAAAGTTGAGTCACGTATATTCACTTCAATTATAACTTAATTTGCTTTTTAAAACATATTTAAAAAATATCGATAATGGATAAAAAAAATATTTTCGATTTTGAAATAAATTACATTTTATAAAATATTAAATAACCATTTTTAGAAAATATTCTTCAAAATTGTTCTAAGAAACATTCACAACAATAAATTGATGCCATCTTTCAATACCCATTATTATTATTATTATTATTATTATTATTATTATTATTTATTATTATTATTTGTGTTAAACATTTTTAGTTCTGATATGATAGATATTCTTACCCCATGATACATTATCTTGAATATAAAATAATATAAGTAAAATAAATAAATAAATAAATAATTTATGTAAAAATAAGAATTTCAAAATTAATTTTAAAATCATAACGTAAAGAAAAACATAAGTATGCATTTTTTCCTTTAAAAATATATTTCTAGGTTTAAAAAAAAAAAAAATCGTTCTAAACAAGACAAATTAAACAAAAAATTATTTTTTATTTAAAAAAAATATGATTTTTCAATAACATATTTTAAAAACCAAGAATAGTTTGACATAAAACTCGAAGGACATAATGAAATAAAGAAAGAATTGTTATTATTATTATTATTATTATTTTTGAAAGATTATTATTATTATTATTATTATTTTAATAAGGTAAGATGGTGTGACAAATTGAGGAAGATAGATTGTAGTTACTAGTACCAAGCATAAAGTTAAAACTTAAAAGTAGGTGGAATTTATTTTATTTTATTTTTTTAAAAAGCAGGTAGCATTAGAAAAAAAGAAAAAAGAAAAAAAAAAGAAAAAAAGAAAAAAAACAAAGGGAATAAATTAGGACAAGGAAAAGTTAAAAAAGGAATATATATATATATATATATATATATATATATATATATATATATATATATATACATATATATACCATAAAGTAAAAAAGAAAAAGAAAAAAAGAAAAGAAAATTGTTAGAACTTAGAAGACATTACAAAAAAAGGGCTTCGGAGATAAATAAGTTATTTAATTTTTTTTATTAATATTGGTTGAAAATCAAAATAATGTCCAATGCTAATTACTAAGTACAATATTGGATTTTTTTTTTATTAACCGATGCCATATTCAGTATTTTTTTACGAGGGCATCAAAGTATTTTAATAAAATTTTCAAATAACCTAAATATGCTTGAATGTTAAAAAAAAAAAGCTTAAATTTGTGAATTTAAGGGCTTGTTCAGTAATTATTTTTTGAAAATCGTTATTGAGAATAGTTTTAAAAATATAAAGAACATAATTTTTGTATTATTTAAAAACTATTCTTGTTCCATAAATTTAATGTTTTATGTGTTTTTTAGAACAAAAAAAATTAGGAATAAATATGTTCTCCGTTTTCCTTTTTATTTGTTTTTGAAAATATAAAGCGAATTAAACAAATCCCAATATTTTATATATTTAATTATTGAAAAATAATTTATTTTATACAAAAATACCCTTTTCCATTTCATGTATTTAAACCGTCCCTGCTAAAAAAATAAAGATATTTTTATCAAAATCTAACAAAAAATGGATGGATAATCAAATTCCCAAAATTAGGTTTTGAATAATTCTTTTAGCTCCGTCACCCTTCACAAATACTCCCTTCTTCCTTTTTTTTTTTTTTCCCTTTATTTATTAAAAACAAAAAAACAAAAACAGAAACAAAACAAAACTTATCAATAAATTATCTCATAAATTATTTTTATTTATATATTTGATTAATTTTTTTATTGTATGTTGATTAAAACGTGAACATAGAAGAAAATACAATAAACCAAATCGCATCATATCTCCAAGGTTGGAAATATCGGTTTCGATGGATATATCGGTCTTGCATTTATGGATATATCGGATATATCGAATATATCGGTGGATATTTTTATGAATATCGATATATCGAAAATTAACAAAAATACTTTGAAATTCATAAAATACTTTTAAATGTGTAAAAATGACATTAATAATCAAAATATATACATTGCAATGAGTTTTAAAATCAAAATGAAGATTGATGTGACTTCGATGGCAACATTTGATGGATAGATCGAGTTCGGTAAAGAGCAATCTTTTTAAATCGCAAAGAATTGTTCAGATAATATTGATTATAAGATCGAGCATGTCGTGAATAAATGGCGACTTGTATCTACAATACTCTATGGATAGGAAATTCGGGGTTCTGTCCAGAATATTTAGTTTCAAATATTATGCCCTTGAAAAATTAATTTATTAATATATTATTACTAAATTAAATAATTTAAAATATGAAAACTTCATATAATACTATAAATTTATAATATGCATACGATATTAACTAATATATAACTTGATTTTAAAAATTAACGAACATGAAATGTTAATTTATTAATATATTATTCTTAAATTAAGCAATTTAAAATATTAAAAGCCCAATATATAGTTATTTAGAGATATCACAAAAGAAATTTTTGGAGTGAAATGAAGATTGGATATTGGTAGAAGAATTTGTGATCAAATTGAATGATTTTAGAGTATTTATAGATTTTTTGGAGTCAAAATACTTGGATTGGATGGTCAAAATATATTTGTAATTTAATTATAGCCGTTGGATTTAATTTTAGTGCAAATATGGTCATTTTGATATATTTCCGATATATCCGATATATCTCCGATATTTACCGATATATCTCGATATATCTCCGATATTTTACCGATATTTCCGATATATCTCAGATATTTTGAAGCGAAAAATCGATCAGCGTGTGTTTTACCACGAAATTTCAGCGAAACCCGGTCCGTCTGATATCGGCGAGAAATATCGCCGATGTTCCAGGCACGATTTTTCTGTAAGCGATTTTAATATCAAAATCGTTTAATTAAACCCGATATCCGATATATAAGCGATATATCGGCGATATATCGAAATTTCAATCCTTGCATATCTCTAACTTAATTTAATTTTTTATTTTATTTTAATGGGTTATCTCTATTGCTATCTATTTAATGACTAAGAATTATTTTCATACACCTTCCCAATAGGAATTAAAAAATTAAATAGATATCATAATCTATATGACATGAGAGGGTAAAAATATATCTTTATAATATATATAGTGAATTTCTTATTTAATTTAAAATATTTTAATGAATAAAATAATATACTTGGTCTTTTCCTAAAGCCCAAGTATTATAATGGGTTTTTCTTTAATTATTAATATTTAATAAAATAAAATATATTGTCCATCAAGTCTAGCTTAAACGATAAAAGGCTCATCGTTTCATAAAAACGAGCATAAAAAGGATCGTTATGAGGATCAAGTCCCAATAAAAATGTTTAATCTTATAACTAAAAGTATATATTTTTATATATATATATATATATATATATATATATATATATATATATATATATATATATATATATATATATATATATATATATATATATATATATATATATATCATGGATAAATTATTTAAAAATGGCTAAAGTATATTAATAAAAATGATTTATTATTGATTTTTTTAAATTTTTGACTAAATAGAAAATGGCTAAAAATGATTCGTTTGTTTTTTTATTTAACATTAAATAAACCTTTTTCAATTCAATGCTAAAAGTATTTAATAATATTAAATATTAAATTATTTATTTTTTTAATATTGAATGGTGAATGATGCTGATTCTTTTTTTTATTGGGCAATAGTTAAGTTTCATGTTTTGGAATATGATATTTTTTTTAATAGAAAATTCTAAATATTTTGGCTTTTTATTCATATTTTTAAAAAATTTTAACAATAAGTCATGAAAAAATAAAAAAAAACAAATAAATTAAATGCTAAAAACTATTTAGTTTCTAGTAAAAAACCAAAAAATAAACACCATCAAACTATTTGGCTTTTAAACTTTTTCTTAATACTTTTTATAATATTTTTATATATTAAAAAAACTAAATATTAAAATATAAAAAAATCATATACTTTACTTTATGATCATCAAATTGAAACTCTCAAAATCCTATTCATAGTAAAAATAAAACAAAATTTCTATCCAGGGTAAGTAAAAAAATCAAACACTTACTTTTTATTGGGCCGTTGGGGGAAACCTTGAAGGTTGGATTAGTCGAGTCGGTGGGCCCGATGATGTATTCCCACGTTTAATAGACCGGAGCGGAGTAACGCGTCTTCGTGTGGAGGGGGGGTCCGTCTAAAATTGGAATCTCAGGTCATCTTCCCTTTTGGAAATGCAATAAACGTGTTTGGTTGTTAGATATGAGATTACATTTAGAAGGGTGACTTTATTTAGATTATACGATGGTATATATGCTTTGTAATTTAATACACTCTTTAATTGCTATAGGTATGGAGTTTACCAATCATTTAGATGTCTTTTGGCATTTGCTTGCATGCCTATTATTTGTAATTAAAATGAAATTTGAAGTCACGAGTAGTCGAGGCACGTCGAGTGAGTTCTTTGAGCTCGGCGACGGGCACTTATGGGTGAATCTTTGAGGCGATTTGACTCTTAGGGTGCATGGCACAGTGCGATAGTCGAGCATCGTCAAAGGCGGCGAGTTGTTGGGCTCCGAGAGGCGTGAGGCCTTGTGGGAATTTGAATAACTGGCGATATGACTCTTAAATTGCATGGCCCTGCGAATAGTCGAGCTCGTCAAACTAAGGCTGTTGTGGAGCTCGGTATTTGAGGCCTTGTGGGTGACGTTCGAGCCTATGTGTGATTCTTGTGGGGTCGATCCATCCCGGTATACTTTGCTTCCACGTGAAGACATCTTTGTTTTGTCTCAAGAAATGGGTGAGAGGGCTTTGGGGTCCTTTGCTGGCGGAGGCCCCGTGTGGCGAGGTGTTCGAAGTCGTCATCAACGTGCGGGTTTCGGTGACTCTTCGAGGCTCAGGTTGGGTGAGCACCTCGTCGTGCATGTCTAGTTCATCCAAGTATATGTTATCGACCGCTTTTTGCTTCATGGATGCTGAGTAGCATTCCCTGGCCACTCGTTGGTCTCCTCGAACCATTCATGCTCCGCTTACGGTAGAAAGCGATAAGTCGTAGCATGGTAGCGGAGAGATGGCTTTATTGCATTGAGAGAGTGCGCTACTTGACATATTATAAGCGGTCGTCTACAGCGTGGAATCGTTATCGTCGTTGCATGGCATGGGGGATCTCGAGTGAGCACTGGTTGTATTGAGCGAGGGTAATACTTTTCTCAGAATCTCGCAAATGGTGTGACGGGTTCGATCCTCTCCCTTATAATGCCCATCTTATCGAGTAGGCGAGAATGATGTCGGTACGAACTCCAGTGGTCAACTAGGACCAGATGGATCGTTTTGTTGGCCCTGTTGCTCCCGAATACCAAGGGAGTGCCGTCATGGAGGTGTGGCAGCCACACTCAGGATGCGAGTCGGAAGACGTTATGGATGTGTCGAGGCAGTGGTTTGGGCTTGCTTGTACTTCCACTACCTCTGTGACTGATGTGCGTGGGTGGTATACAGGTGAGTGGATTCCCCTCCTCTGTAAATCCTCAGAGATCACATGGATTTCCTGAAATTTGTTGGTCTTTGAGCTATTGTCTGTAGGAGTGGTGGTGGTGTTCTTGAGCGGGAGCTTGGTTCTAACGATGCGAGGGTGATTACCGAGGGGTATGAAGCGTCGGGAATGCCGCCTTGCGTATTAAGTGCTATTTCCTTCTTGAGTTATGTCTGATCATCAGGTGCGATTGCCGTAGTCCCTATGGAACTCGCGATACAGTGTTGTCTCTTGTGGCGAGTGCACGACTTCATTTAGGTTGACACCTCGGGAACTATTCGTTTCGCACTGCCTGAGACACGTGATCTTGAAATTTTGGTGGGGGTAGTTACGAGGTGAATAACGTTATCGTCTCGAGTTGAGGTGGACCCAGACGATCTCTGAGGCTTCCACGCCTTTTCGGGGACCGTTCTCCATCTTTCTTTGGAGACCTCTCCCGGTCGCTGTCTTTGGGCTCCCGTCCTGTTAAAGCATGCCAATCGCTTTTTTTATGGTGGAGCTCCCTTTCTTGGATATGAGGCTTCTTAGCCATTGATGTACTTCTTCGGCTTTGCGAGCACTTGACCATGCTTGCTTGAGGATTTTAAAGATGGAAAGCAGTCAGTCTTTCACATTGCACCCCTAACCCGGTAATGAATCACGGTGATCTCGCGAACTTCTCGTCGGTATATCTACCTTCGGAGATTTCTGCGTTGAATATCTGAACATGGGGACCTCGGGCTCTCCTATGAGCACTCTTGTGATTGATAGATGGTAACTTGGCTTTCTATACATCCTGGCTCTAATGGAAATTGAGAGGCGAAGCGCAATTGTGTCTACGAGATGAGGAGATCGATGAATGGAATCCTGATAAGCCCGAGCGAAAATTTAGGTACTTTAATGTGATATGGCTACTGCATCGCCACGGTCTTGATACTGTGCGGCTCCATTTGGTTTTGTAAGTGTTGAGATGATCATTTGGATCTCTGACACCATCAGATGCTTCCACTTGTGGCGTGCGAATTTTCTTCGGAAAGGGAAGTGAAGCACCTCGGCCGTGAAGGGTGACTCAGTCTATTGTACTAAGGTGTCCATAGTGTCAGGAGCGCGTCATCTTACCACCTCCTTCACACGGCTGAGCTCTTGCTGGAGGCTCTTGAACCTCTGCTCCTATGATTGCTCTCATGGCTCTTCTTGGGGTGGCATGGTTTGTAGTTCCCAACATGCCCTCGAGTGTTGGCCGTTGCCCTCCCTCCGAGGCAAGTGCGGTCCATGCCCCCTGGCTTGGCTGGACTCTGCTTATGTTTCAACACTCGGGGAATGTCGAGATTGTGTTGCCCTTCATGAGGAGGAATGTTGTGACCTTCCTAAGCTTGTCGTGCCTCCCGTGGGCGTTGCATCTGCCTAGTGAGTTGCTCTAACTCTCCTATCAGGCGTTGGTTGGTGAGGCGGAGCGCCTCCACCTTGTTCATGTTGGCTTGCATCACTTCCTAGCAGCGCCCGGGAGGTCTGCATCCTTTGTCCTTTGGTGAATCCTGCTGTCTTTGGTGGATTAGCGTTGCTCACCTTGTTGGGCTGATATCGATGGCGAGAGATCGATCTTTATTTGTAAGACATAGTTTACAGACATGATCTGGCCCGGTATTTTTAATCGGGTAGGTTGGAGCGTGTTGAGGGCGTTGGCGGAATTTGAGGCACGCTCTTGGGGTGATCTGCGGGGCTTTAGATGTGGCACTCCTCTGCAAAGACAAGAAAGAAGAAGGGTCGGCGGGGTTTCGCCCGTCGCCGCTCACGTCTCTCGTCGATTATATTTGAGAAAAGATGAAGCTAACCCAGAGGCGAATGTTTTTGCGTGCCTTTCACTGATGGGGTGGCATAGTATTTATAGTATATGTTTTCCTAGTTGGATGGTGATATATATTTAATATAATTTTCTAAGATAATTATTTTACTTTTATATTACTAAAGATAAAATATAACCTATTTTGTGATATTATGCCTTATTTGTCTAGGACCACATTATATTCACTTGAATTATAACTTAATTTGATTTTTAAAATAATATCATGATAATTATAAAAATATTCGTCTAAAAGAATATATTAATAATTTAATACAATACAATCCATCAATTATAAAATTGATAATGAGAAATATGCTTTATTAAGGTAATAATCAAGTTGGTAACAATTCAATTATCTGCTCTAAATCGTGGACTAACAATTTTTTTAATTTAGTAACTGGTCCATTATCTTTTCAGATTCAGTTTTTAATATTGATTATTATTATTATTATAATTTAAGCATTAGTATTATTATAAGAAAATTAGAACATTTTAATTATAGTCAGATAAGGGTCAATTTTTCGAAAATTATTTAATCGCATATCACTCGAAAAATAATAATCGTTTCTATTGAATTTGGATTGGTGGGTTGACTTGCCCTTTTCAAAGGGGGTCATATAAAGCGGCGACAAGCATTTCAACTATTTTCAAAATCAGTTTAAAAAAGAAAAACTATTTTCAAAATCAATGTGGTTTTGATATCATTTATTTTTATAGGAGGTTACGAGTTTAAAGTTAAAATAATTTATTTTAAAAACAAAATACACATGTAGACTTATTTTTAGAATATTTATAAAATTAGTTTTTTTACTTTTTAAACCCCGTTTATCAAGCTGCGGTTTTAATATAAAATTTAAAATCTTGTTGATGAATGTGGTTTAACTCCTCAAAATATTGATTGTAAATATTTTGAAAAAATCACTATGTATCATTTATTTTTAATAAAATTACTTTGATATCAAACTTCGATTATGGATTTGTGTTTGCATCACTTGTTTTTTTTTATATCTATTCACTTTAAATCATAATATTATAGTATTATGTTATCGAGATCCAGTCCCATCTTTACGTCCCGTCAAACTCTATGTTTGCATCAACTATTTTAAATAACATTAACAGTTTAATTCATTCATTCTATATTTGGTTATCAAAAAAATAATTTTATCGTATTTGATTTGTATAAAAGAAAATCAAATATAATAAAAAATTATAAAAAGTTTATATAAATCATAACATAATTTTCCCTTTAAATTATTTAATTTTTATATAAGGAAGAAAAGAAGTTTGAAAAAGCATAAAAAATAATTTATTGATTTTAAACCAACTTTTTATTTTCTTTCCATTTTCATCTTCATTTTTTTTTCTTCACATTAATTATCCTCCCAATTTCAGGAACCAAACATAACTTTATTAAATAAGTTAACCAATTGGGTTGACATATATTTAATATAATTTTCTAAGATAATTATTTTACTTTTATATTACTAAAGATAAAATATAACCTATTTTCATGATATTATGCCTTATTTGTCTTGGACCATTATATTCACTAGTATAACTTAATTTGATTTTTAAAATAATATCATGATAATTATAAAAATATTCGTCTAAAGTATATTAATAATTTAATACAATACAATCATCAATTATAAAATTGATAATGAGGTAATAGCTTTATTAAGGTAATAATCAAAAGTTGGTCCACACTATATTCACTTCAATTATAACTTAATTTTCTTTTTAAAACATATTTAAAAATATCAATAATGGATAAAAAAAATATTTTCGATTTTGAAATAAATTACATTTTATAAAATATTAAATAACCATTTTTAGAAAATATTCTTCCAAATTGTTCTAAAGCGTAGTTTAAAAATAAACTGAGCCTTGACCAGCCAGAAAGAAGTAATGCATGCGCAATACCTAGGCTCCTCGATGCAGGCCCCATCCCGAAGGCCCAAGGGCGGTCAAAGACAATCTGAATGAATTGGAAGCCCCATATCACACCAAATCAGTTGTGTGTATATCGCTCATCTGAAAATACAAGATAACCCCTAGTAATATATTATCACACTTGATCCAACCAAAACCTTATCAATAAGGAAGGAAAATAATAGCAGGATCGTACTTGGTTAGGTATGATGAAAGAAGTTATCTCAAACAAGCAGCTCCTTCTATATCTTGTACCAAATCCGATATGGACTAAAATAAGAAATATCTCGTCCAATAGGAAGGACTCCTAACCACCATCCAACTGGTTGAACATCTACTATAAATACAAGACCACCCATCGGTGAAAGGTACGCAAAAACCAACGCCAACATTTTTACATTCTTGAAACGCATACTCGTATGCAGCACATTGTACTCTAGCGAGTCTTTTACCGAGAAAGAACGGCTGGCGTCGGAAGCGGCGGCGGCGAAGCTACGCCGACCTTCTTCGCTTGTTTTTGCGAAGAGTGCTACGTCCAGAACTGCTGGTCGGCGGTGCAGCGATCTACCTCGGCCGGACAATCCGGGCGCTGCGTCGGCCCGACAATCGGGTCGGCCAGCGGCCCTACAAGCTCCAGCCCGATTCACGGTTGGCGCGTCTGAGTTGGCGCGTGCGTGAGCGGCGGTTCAGCGCATAAATATAAGCGATTTCCGATTCGCGATGGTATCAACAAGGAACGCAGCGAAGCGGCCTTGTCTGCGGATGTAGGATCCACCGAACGCGTGAATAACAGAGACCTCCTAGGACAGCGGAAGCAATGCAAACCAATACCAACGAAGTGGAAGCGCTTCGTCTCGTCAATCAACGCCTGATAGAAGAATTGGAACAACTTACCAGACAGTTGCAACATCCACGGGAGATACGACGGGCGGGAAGGCCGGACCTCCCTCGCGGCTTCGATCGCGACGCATTCCCGTGGCGTCGAAGCTGAGAGTCCCGGCCGATCCGGGGCCGCGGACTGGTGGCCCCTGCGGAGGAGAAAGCAGCCCGATACTCGGGGGCGGAGTGTGAGCGAGCACCACATCACCCTCGGCCCGGGAGCGGGAGGAAGCGGAACATGGGAGGCGAGAGGTTTCGGAGTCTTGGCCGGGAGCTCGGCGTGTGAAGGAGGGGTGGTTGGGGGCTCCCAGAATACTATGGATACCTTGAGTCATGACAAACCTAGTCTCCGCTTCCGCCGGTAGGGTGCTACGCCTAGGTGAAGTTCGAATGCCTGAAATAGAAACATTCGATGGAGTCAAAGACCGAATCGATCACCTTAATACCTCTGAATCGAATGAAGCTACACATGGTATCGGGACCCATGTGGATCACGAGGGCATTCGCCACTACACTAAAAGGACGGCCTTGGCACAGTTCGTAAATTCCCCCTTGTCATCTCGTCATTGGGGAGCTACTCATTGCGATTTGTCTCCCCATTTCATGAACCCGAGCGTCACGAGTAGGAGTTACCATTTGTTGAGTGTCAAACAGGGCTCCCAGGAAAGTTTAAAATCATACGTGCAAGGTTGTGGCGAGTCCACAGAAAATAGACATACCCGATGAAGTTCGCCATCGGCATTCTGAAACGTTCCTGCGAGGTTAGAAGTGTCAGACTTGATGTTTTCCATCTCGAAGATCCGCCAAGCCCGACATGGCGAAGTACTCGCAGCGAGAAAAATACATAAGCCGGCGAGAGGCCACGATGCTCGAAAGAAAGAGTTCTTCCACGGTAAAGAAAAAGTGCAACGGACAAGCGGCGAGGGCGAGAGTCCTAAAGGCAAGAGCGACGAGACAAATCCCCCGAAAAGATCGAAACGTCCCACTCTCGAGGAGAAATCTCGAGGCCAGATGCGGGCCCACCCGCAATCGAAGGCGGCCACTCGCCTCGCGCTTCACACCTGCAGCCTCGGTCACGAGGTCACGCATGAGGTGCCAAGCGACGAGTTCTGAGATGGCTAACTGGATAATCGAGATCCGCCACAGGGACAACTCCAAATATTGCGAGTTCCATAGGGATTACGGGCATCGCACGGACAATTGTATCTAGCGAAAGAGAGATAGAATACTTATCTGTGTGGTCTATCTGTGGCGTTTCCATATCTCCGAGGAACAAACCCGAGTCGGTGAAAGTTAGGTCCGAGTCGGAGAACCGGGCCAGGCTCTCAACAACGGCCACCTCGACAAGCGGCAACTCGGCATGGCAACCCCTTGGAAATCCGTGATCTCGGGAGGATTTGCGGGAGGAGGAGAATCTAGTTCGGCTCGGAGGCCCTGCGCGTGGCATCGGATCGCGGGCGGGGGAAATACAAGCGATGGCTTCGCCGGCCCGCGACTCGACACTACCATCACATTCTCGACTCGGACACGGAGGGGATGCGAGTATCCTGGCTGACCCATTGGTGGTCGGGTGCGATCGTGGCCAACGCTGCAGGTCCATCGGGTTTTAATTGATAACGGGAGTTCAGATGACATCATCTTCGACTCAGCCTTCGACAAAATGGGCATTGGGAGAGAAAAGCTAGATCCCATCAACACATCTGCCGGGGTTTCGGGAGAGAAGAGTATTACCAGTGGGCTCGATTCATGCGGTGCTAACCACAGGAGAGCCCCCTTTCACGGCGATGGCGATGCGAGGTTCCTAATCGTGGCGCCCGGTCGACTATAACATCTTCTTTGGCGGAACCCTCCCTCAATGCAATAAAGCCATCCCTTTGCGTATCACATGATAATCAAATTTCGACCATACGTGGTGCTTCAGGAATGGTCAGGAGATCGGGGGTGGCGGGAGTGGCCAGTGGAATGCTACAATCGCCTCCATGAAACAAAGGGCGCTTGACAACGTGAATGCAGACGAAAGCTTGACACGACAGGATACTCACCGACCAGCCCTGAGGAACCAGAACTTGATCGCCTGGACGACCGAACATCTCGCCTATGTCGGCTCTGCACTAATCCGAGACCTCAAAACCTCACCAATTTTAAGCATTTAATAGAGACATTTTCGCCAGAGAAACAAAGCATAATGGGAGGAATCGATCCTACACAATCACTCACAGTCGAACACCAACCCATCCTTCAAAACCAAGCCAAACAAAGTCACAGAAGCTTCGCTGCCGTATATGCAGAATCCATCAACGAGGAACAGCTTCCAAGCAGAGCGACAGTGGAGGTAGAATATCCCGAGTGGTCACTAATCTGTCCTCGTTAAAAAACAAATGGCAAGTGGCTAATTGCTTAATTTCATCGACATAAACAAGGCATGCCCGGCGAGCCTTCCTTTGCCAAGGATCGACCTCATCGTGGACGCCACCGCGGGCCACGAACTTCCTCGCTTTATGGACGATTCTCCGCTTATAATCAGATTAGCATGGACCCGGATGACCAGGAAAAGACCTCTTTCGTCACAGCCAGTGAACTTCATCGCTTATCGAAAGTGATGTCAAGCCTAAGAACGCAGAGCGACCTACCGTAGGCTAGTAAACCGAATGTTCCGTGCTGATAGGCGCAACTATGGAGGTATACGTAGACGGTATTACGCCAAAATCTACTACAGCCAATCTCCACATCCTCACCCCTCGTGAAGCGTTCCATCCTAAGGAATTACAACATGAAGCTGAACCCAGCCAAATGCGCCTTTGGCGTGTCAGCCGGAAAATTTCTGGGCTTCATAGTCAACCACAGGGGAATTGAGGCAAACCCAGATAAAATAAAGGCTGTGCTCGACATGCCATCGCCATCAGGAATAAAGGAAGTCCAACGACTGACAGGAAGGATTGCGGCCCTAAGTCGATTTGTATCCAAGGCGAGTGACAAGTGCCAACCCTTCTTCAAAGTCCTGAAGAAGGCCTTCCAATGGATGGCGCGAAGAAGCATTTACTACATTAAAACGATTCGAGTTCTCCACCATTTTAGTAAGTCCTCGGCTGAGGAGAACTCCTCACTCAGATTCGCCGTATCCGACTTCTCTCGACCAACAAGACTGTCAGAGATAAAGAGCTACAAACACCCAAATTACTATTGCAAATGAGCTCGAGAGGAGCTGAGAGAGGTAAATTCGAGAATGGAAAAAACTAATACTAGCTACTGCAACTAATAAAATAAAGCTCCGTCCCTATTTCCGTGCTCACACCATAGAAGTCCCGATGCATTATCCGTTTAAGTAAGTATCAGACAAACCGTGGCTTCTGAGGTCGATGAAGTGGGCCATAGAGCCAAGGTTTTCTAGTCTCACACATCAAATACAAGCCAAAAACAGCCTAAGGCTAAAAGCACAGTCCCAAATTCGATCACAAGTGGAATCCAATTCTACGTAATCCTCGTCGCACTAATTAACAAAAGAACGACTCTAACTGAAGCTCTCAGAGACGGAGCCCCAAATGAGCTGCGAAGCGGGCCAGCCCACCCAACCTCACCGAAGGATGGTGACATTGAATATGCACTCCGATTTGGGTTCCATGCTTCAAACAACGAGGTCGAGCATGAGGCCGAGCAGGAGGTCGTGATAGCCCCAACCTCGCCCATTCATTGGGAGGTCGACCGCTGAGGTATTACTGACTCCCACCGGTGGTCGACAAATGTAAGAGACCTAATGGCTAAAAGTGAAACGATGATTCTACACTCCAAAAGGTCCGAAAGGACCCACAAAGAAATTTGTGTTGGTTCAAGTCAAACATGTCCCTGCATCGTATTCCGAGCAGACGCTCATGGGTTACCACACAAATTTTTACAAGAAGAACTCTACAGGTCGACGCCTGCTGAATACTTACGGAACCCTCCGTCGATCCTTATAGCACATGATCCGCTGCCCCGATGAGTCCGGAAAGCAGACTGGATGGACCCCATTTGAACTATATATCAGAGACTTACCCACGACCAGTTAAGGTACCTAAAATAAGGGCGCAGGTCACCAGCAGTTCACTAATCATAAAGGAAGTCTCTACAAGCGAGGATTTTTCTACTCCTTTCTTAAATGCATCGCGAGAGGACATCAAGTACGGCCGAGAGAGGTACACGAGGGTGGCGCGGGAATCATATCGAGCCCGTGCATTAGCAGGAAAGTTTTAAGGCAAGGATACTACCGCCAACCATACTCAAGGATGAGACCGATTCGAATAAGAAATGCAGATCCGCAGAGCATGCCAAGATCTCATGCGCCTCCGTCGAACCCTTAACATCAATCACAAGTCCTCGCCTTTCCAACAACGGGGTTTGATATATCGGGACCCCCGCCTATCGGGTAGCGACAAAGGTAAATTCATAATCGTCGCAGTGGATTACTTCACCAAGTGGGCAGAAGCCGAACCTTTAGCCACAATTACAGAGCAAAAAATACGCAATTTCGTGTGGCGAGCCATCATATGCAGGTTTGGCATCCCCAGAGCCCTGGTATCAGATACAACTGAAAGGGGCCTCGAGAATGCTAAATTCGAGATTTGTACGAGCCTGAATTGTAATTATTATCAGCCCTCAAAGACATCCGTAATCGAATGGACAGCCGGGTCACGATCATCCCCAAGGTCGCTTGAAGACCAAATTAGAAGATCTTAAAGGGAGTCAGGCAGGAATACTCCCGGAGGTACCACGGGCTACATACAGGACGCACACGTAAGTCGCCAGAACCCGAAACCCCATTCGACCTACTCGCAATACGTAAGCAAAGAGCCCCCATTAAGATCGACAAAGTCTCCAAGAGTCGATAGCACGAGGAGCATAATGACGAGGCCCTGCCTGGAAACTTGGGGCTCCTAGATGGAAAAAGCGTGAGCAAAGTTCAAAGGCGCACTGAGAGATCAAAGGAAGATGTGTATTATAATCAAAAGTCAACCCTGTGATACATGCCGTGCTACTTTAGTCTTAAAGAAGCTCCCGCCACAAAGCAATAATCCAGCACACGAGAAAATCCAGCCCCAACTCGAAGGCCCATACATCATATCCCGAAATATCGACTGTGCAATTATGAACTCAAAAACGTAAGAGGGAAAATCTACGACATGCGTGGAATGCGGAACATCTTAAGCGTTTCTACTAGTAAGTATCAGTATGTAATGATAAATAATGCCTTATCTGATCTCATGTGACAGATGGAACGTTCATTGACCGTTTGGTTAGACATCTCAAACAGTTCATATATGTAAGATACAGAAAAAGGCAAAATAAGAAGATACATCGACATAAAAGCAAAAGTATCTCTTTATTTCCAATTGAATTACATATCTCAGCCATAATCAAGAGGTCCTCGACATCTTGAGTAATATTCAAGATAAGCAGCTCCTCAAAAAAAAAAAAAAAAGTGGAAAAGAGGAGAAGAAGAAAAGGAAAAGGTACAAAGAATTCGTGACGGAAAGAAAAAGAGACAAAGGAGAAAGACGTAATGAAAATGAGAAGAAGAAAAGGAGGATAGGGAGAAAAGAAAAGAGGATAGGAGAAAAGAAGCAGGTGATAGGAGAAAAGAGAGGAGCAGAGGAGGAAGAAGAAGAACAAAAATTGGTAGAGAGAGCAAATGTTAAAGATGCGCCCACCCTTCTCCGGATGCATTCCCTAGCACTGAGCTGTGGAATAACATGACTTCATGCTGGGAGACTAGGAAACACAACTCCCACATGTAAGAACAACAAATAGCTGACCTGCATCTTCAAGAATCTCCAAATGACGATGATCAAACTTCACTCCTTCATCTCAATGCAGATTCCGCCAGCATTATACAAAGAACAAGCCTCGCAAAGAAGGGAAACCGATATTTATAAGGAGATCGAGGTATTCGAAAGTTCGTGCAATCGATCCAAATTCCATAAACTGGGCATTAAAGACTCGCCTCTTTCCAAGAATTGAAATTAATTCAGTGCACTTAAGCGTCAACATATCAAACTTCTTCAACTACTAATACAACTATCAAACTCTTCATCCCGATTTAGCTCTTCCCATCACAATACGGACAGCCTCGCCCAATTATTCATTATGACGAGTCTTATCACTCAACATGGACGAGCCCCGCTTCAATTATTCATTCCTCGACGAGCTCTTCCCATCACTCAACATAGACGAGCCTCCTCAATTATTCATTATTCATTCCACGAGCCTTCCCATTACCCCACGGACGAGCCCCCCACTTTATTCATCTCCCGACGAGCCCTCATCCCATCACTCAGCATGGACGAGCTCTACTTTACTATTCATTCTGACGAGCTCATCCCATCACTCAACATGAACGAGCTCTACTGTACTACTCATCCTGACGAACTCTTCCCATCAACAACATGGACGAGCTCCTGCTCAATTATTCATTCTGACGAGCTCTTCCTATCACTCAACATGGACGAGCTCCTCCTCAATTATTCATTCTGACGAGCTCTTCCTATCACCCAACATGGATCTAGCCCTCCTCAATTATTCATTACGACGCCTTCCTTCCATCACTCAAATACGGACGAGCCCTCCCTCAATTCGATTCGACGAGCCTTCCCATCACTCAAATACGGACGAGCTCCTCCTCAATTATTCATTATGACGAGCTCATCCCATCACTCAACATGGACGATCTCTACTTTACTACTCATTCTGACAAGCTCATCCCATCACTCAGCATGGACGAGCTCTACTTTACAATTCGCCCTGACGAGCTCTTCCAAACACCAACATGGACTCCAGCCTCTACTCTTACTATTCATTCCGACGAAACCCATCACTCAGCATTTGACGAGCTCTACTTTACTATTCATTCTGACGAGCTCATCCCATCACTCAACATGAACGAGCTCTACTTTACTATTCATTCTGACGAGCTCTTCCATCACTCAACATGGACGAGCTCCTCCTCAATTATTCATTCTCACGAGCTCATCCCATCACTCAAGATGGACGAGCCTACTTTACACTCCGCCTCCCGAACAGCCTCCATCCCATCACTCAACATGGACGAGCCTTCACTTTACTATTCGCTCCGACGAGCTCATCCCACTCTCCTCAAAGATGGACGCAGTCACTTATTATTCACTCGACGAGCTCTCCCCTCAGTCAACTTGGACGAGCTCCCGCTCACCTATTCATTCTAACGAGCTCTTCCCATCACCCAAAGATGGACGAGCCTCCACTGACCATCGGCCTCACGAGCTCATCCTCATCACTCCCCAAAGATGGACGAGCCCCACTTTACACTACTCGACGAGCCCATCCCACTACCCAAGATGGACATCCTACTCTCATTTATTCATTCCGACTTAGCCCATCCCATTACCCAACCTAGACGAGCCTAATCGCACTACTCCACATCTCGACGAGCCTTCCCTACCCGCCATCACGGACGAGCCCCCGCCCTCACCTATTCATTCCGTATTTCCAGCCTCCATCACTCCAAATACCGACGAGCCTCTCGCTCAATTATCCATTCCTTCGACGAGCCTCCCATCACCCCAAATATGGACGAGCTCCCTCCTCAATTATTCATTCCGACGAGCTCTCCATCACCTCGCACGACGAGCTCTACTTTACTATTCATTCTGACGAGCTCATCCCATCACGCAGCATGTGGACGAGCTCTACTTTACTATTCATTCCCATGCTGAGCCTATCTCCAATACTCAAAGATGGATAGCTCTACTTTATTAAATTCGCCCCGATCAGAGCTTATCCCATCACCCAATATGGACTACTTCACTTTACTATTCATGCCCCTTAATCTTGTGCCTATCTTAAGCTTACCACCAAGACGGACGAGCTCTACTTTACATTTATTCATCAGCCTCCCATCACTCAACATGGACGAGCTCCTTCAATATTCATTCACGAGCTCTCCCATCACTCAAAGATGGATCTAGCCTACTTTTACTATTCATTATGACGAGAGCTCATCCCACTACCCAAAGATGTGGACGAGCTCTACTTTACTATTCATTCGACGAGTCATCCCATCACTCAACACAGACAGCCTTCATCAGACCATCATCCCCGACGAGCCTTCCCATCACACAACATGGACGAGCTCCTGCTCAATTATTCATTCTGACGAGCTCTTCCCATCACTCAAGATGGACGCAGCTCCCGCGCTCAATTATTCATTCCACCCAGCCTTCCCTATCACTCACTGACGAGCCCCGCTCACATTCATTCGACGAGCCTCCTTCCCATCACTCAGCACGATCCAGCCCTCCTCACCATATTCGGCCTAACGAGCCTTTCCACTCAAAGATGGACGCAGCTCTACTTTACTAGTATCTACCGACTAGCTCATCCCATCACTCAAAGACGGACGAGCTCTACTTTACTATTCATTCGACGAGCTCTTCCCATCACTCAACACAATGATCTAGCCCTCCTCAATCATCATCCTCGGTTCGCCTCATCCACCACTCCGCCAACATGGACGAGTCACTTTTATCATCATTCCCACGAGCTCATCCCATCACTCGCATGGACGAGCTCTACTTTTACACTGGGCTCGACGAGCTCATCCCATCACTCAGCATGGACGAGCTCTACTTTACTATTCGTTCTGACGAGCTCATCCCATCACTCAGCATGGACGAGCTCTACTTTATTATTCATTCTGACGAGCTCATCCCATCACTCAGCATGGACGAGCTCTACTTTACTATTCGTTCTGACGAGCTCCTCCTCAATTATTCATTCTGACGAGCTCTTCCCATCACTCAACACGGCGGCAGCTCACCCGCACGGATCTAAATCTCCTGGCTCAGGACTCACATTGACGAGCTCTTCCCATCATTCAAATTCATGACCTAACCTCCTCAATTATTCATTCCGGCGAAGCCTTCGCATCACTCAACATGGACGAGCTCCTCCTCAATTATCTTATTACACGCAGCTCTTCCCATTACTCAACATGGCGAGTTTATTTGCATGGACTAATTTTTATTCAGTAACTCACATCGACGAGCCTCTTCCCCATCATTCAACATGGACGAAAGCTCCTCCCTCAATTATTCATTCCGACGAGCTCTTCCCATCACTCAACATGACTCGAGCCCTCCTCAATCATTCATTCCGACCCAGCTCTTCCTATCACTCAACATGGGCGAGCTCTATCTCGCATGGATCTACCTCTTATTCAACAAATGACATTGACGAACTCCTTCCAGCGATTAACTAACCAAGTCGCACCAACCCTACAAGGCCACGACGACTAAGCTCGACGAGCTTATTCATCCTACCATCCCTCAATCCGCATTCAAATCACGGAAGATATGCCCATGCTACAATGAGGAACGCAGTAATGATATATATATATATATATATATATATATATATATATATATATATATATATATATATATATATATATATATATAAATAGTATATATATATAATATGTTTCTATACATTACATGTCTCGAGCCCCGGTCCCGACCAAAGGAGAACATACATGTATGAACAAATGAAAATTTCTGCAAGACCAGGCAAACATAAGATAGAGATCGTACGCCTACAGGAGGAACAGACGACGAAGAGGGGGAATTGGCCACTCTGCTGAGCACTGTGCCTGAGAATAGTTCGTAGGAAAAAGATTCCTCCGCCACCGGGGAGGTCAAATTAAAGTCCAGATCCGAGTATGCGCCGACAAATGCCTCATGAAAGGCGAGCCACCTAAAGCCCACGAGCACTCGGGGCTCGGTCCTCACGCTAATGACTCATCTCCCTCATATAACCAATCAGCTGATGAAGACTGATACAGAATCCGCGACATTACCACCAAGGTTTCGCCAAATTTACGGCTTTCAAAAGATTCCCGATAGCCTCTAGTAACGCCAGACTCTGAAGCTTCGCGACGAAAGGGCAGCCTTCGAAGCCAGGCCATGCATCATTCGATCACCGTTAATCGCACGTACCTTCTCAAGATCCCGTAGCTCGCCCCGGAGGTAATGAGCCTCCCTAACCACCGTAAGCTCACTCTAAGAGACTCAGCCTCCCGGCCCCCACACTAAATCACTGGTGAAGCCCCTAACTCCTCCTCGAACCTCCGAAGCACGCCTTCCTGGCCGCCAGTTACTCCTGACCTCGTCTCCCTACTCTCGCCCGAGCACGTCGACTAAGCATGCTTTAAATCGACTTAAGCTGCTCCACTTCTTCGGGCCATACGCGCCGCTCCCGCAGCCCCTGGGCTCGTCTAAGTGAGAGCCACCGCTTTATAAATCTCAGCAATTTACGTGCCTCGCTTAGCTCGCCTTCTGGCCAGCCTTTCAGATGAGTGGCTACCTGCATATCAAACATGAAGATAACGCTCAACACCTGAGGCAAAGATGGAAGTGCACACAACAGATTCACTGAAAATCTCATCAAGGATACAAAGCCAAAGCCCCGTCAACACATCGCCTCACCTCCTGGCCTGAGTCCCGAGGACGGAGGAGACAAAGACTCCGCGAGCTCTAAGTGTTAGAAAGCAAAGAGTCCTGCTTTCGTTGACTTCGCCTCGCTTTTCGCCTGCCTCCTTCCGAGGAGGCTATTTGACTCTTCCAAAGGCGGATTCCATCTGCCATAGCATAACCACCAACGATTGCTCACACGCACTCAAAGGGTCTAGCCCTTCCACACTAAGGGGAATCAAAATAAAATCTGCTGAGCCTCGCCAGCGAGACGTACGCCCGCTCCGCTCATAGAGGCGTCCCACCTTCTCGAACTTTGGTCGAAACCGGCCGCTCCTCCCCAATGGAGCTCGGTTTTTTCCTTTTCACACTCGAGGCTTCCGAGACGTCGCCCCCAAATGAACCAAAATCTCTCCCCGTGAGCGCCGCCAGTGAAGCCCACCCGAGAGGATCCTGTGGTAGCAGTAAAGACCTCGAAGCAAGAGGAACGAAGACCGGGATTAGATGGACCAGAATGTCCGACCTTTATCAATTCGTATGACGAGCAGGATATCCCGCCAACGCCAGTGGCTATGACATTATCTCAAAACGCTAAGTTCGACGAGCCTCGAAACAAACAGATAGTACAAAATCATAAACATCCGACCACCTTCAGATAAGTCATACCAAAAATAGTACAAATACTCACGAATGTTATCAGGAGCGCCCCAGGCCGTGGGAACACCTAGGGTGTCATCCTCACGTATGATCAGACCCCAAGTGAAACCGCTAACGAAGAAATAGCCCCTTCCATGACCTATGCGAAGACGGGAAGATCGTAGATCACCGCAGACCCTAACGTCCGGAAAATAAAGAAAGCCCTGGTCTCATTTGGGCTAAAAGACGAAGAAACAAGGCTGCTAGGGACGCCAGCCCTTTATCCCTAAAGGAAGCCAATAACCCACTGGGCTAAAATGCCCCAACCGGGCTGGGAACAAGTCGAGGCAAATGTTGAAATGTTGCAAGACCCTCTTCATGAAAGGGTGCAGAGGAAAACGAAGGCCATTTTCAAAGGCGACCTCAAAAAAACAAACCATCCCATGCACGAAGGCTCCATAAAAGGTTAAGACATCGGGGACCCATAATTGTGATACAGGGGAGGTCGAGAACGACAAGAGTTACTCCCATACTAAGGGTCGACCTACTAGGTCCCACATTCACAAAGATGTCGAACTAGACAAGGTACTCCGACCCCTGTGATATGTAATTAGGGTTTATTTTCGCTAATTCTTATCACGGAAAGAGGAGGCGCCAGCGAGCGCTCTCGTGGGTTCTGATAGGCTCGAACGGCCTGAGGCATCTCCACTGCATGTGAGCCGACAACAACTCGAGGAGTCATCAACAACCAAGAAGAAGAAGAGCGACTGACCCATGACTGAGACAAGCAACAAGAAATAAAAGCCAATCTGCTAAACCCTAATGTTTCGGTCAGAATAATCAAACGATACTTTAGACACAAAATTCGACCCTGAGATACAATGAAGAAAGGTCATGTGAAAGGCGTAAACAGGAGGCTGAAAGAAAGGGTCCCTGCTGTATAAGACAAGACTAAAGATATCCACAAAAGAATGCATAAACCTGAGGAAATGGGAGAAATAAGCGCGAAAACCTAAGGGTCATCATTATTACAAGACTTATGACGGCGACAAGGCTTTAACCGGCCCAACCCCGAACAGACGCGTAGAAACTGCAACCGATACGAGAGGAATTACAACCCCGCCTTCACGCCAACAAGTAGACACAAGGGTCGGGGGCAACTGGAGGTTTAAAAATAGGCCAGAGGCCATCACCAAGCCTGTTAGGCGGTACGCCTGCGAATACCCAGGCTCAAGACGCGGGCCAAATCGAAGGCCTAAGGGCCAGGTCCAAAGGACAACTCAATGAATTGAAGCCCCATATCCTACAAATCGATTGTGTATCGCCATACGTAAAATAATAACCCTAGTAATATATTATCCTCGCCGATCCAACCAAACCTTAATAATAAGGAAGGAAAATAATAAATGTATCATCGCTGGCTGGTCTCCCCACAAAGAAAGAGGATTATCTCAACAAACAATTCCTTTCTATATCCTTGCACTAAACCGACATGACTAAAATAAGAAATATCCCGTCCAATGTGAAGGACTCATCCACCATCCAACCTGTCGAACATCTACTATAAATACGAAGACCACCCATCTAAGTGAAAGGTACGCAAACCAACGCCAACATTCTTACACACACATTCTTAGACGACACCAGACGTTAACACATTCGCCTCCTGGGCGCCTCTTTTTTCTCTCTCAAAAGAAACCTGACGGCATCGGAGCGCCATGGGCCAAGCCCACGACCCCCCCTCTTCCTTTGTTTTGCAGAGGAGTGCTACGTCCGAGCTCCGCATCGCAGCAACGATCCTACCTCACCCGCATAACTGCACGCCCGCATCCCAAATTTCACAAACAGTCCGGTCCAGCCCAAATGAATTCCCTACAAGCTCCGGCAAATCATTCCATGAAAGCATCACATTCACAACAATAAATTGATGCCATCTTTCAATACCCATTATTATTATTATTATTTATTATTATTATTATTATTTGACAGCTAAACATTTTAGTTACAATATATTAAATTATTCTTACCCCATGATACATTATCTTGAATATAAATAATAAAAGTAAAAAAAAAATAAATAAATAAAGAATTGATGTAAAAAAATAAAGAATTTCAAAAATAATTTTTAAAATCATGCTTATTAAAAGAAAAACATAGAAATATGTTTATTTTTTTCCTTTAAAAAATATATTTCTAGGTTTTTTTAAATAAAAAAAAACATATTTTTCGTTCTAAACAAGACAACAACAAAAATTATTTTTTATTTTTTAAAAATATGATTTTTCAATAACATCTTTTAAAAACCAAGAATAGTTTGACATAAAACTCGAAGGACATAATGAAATAATGAAAGGATTGTTATTATTATTATTGTAAAAGATTATTATTATTCTTTTTATTATTTTAATAAGGTAAGAAGGCGTGACAAATTGAGGAAGACAGATAGTAGTTACTAGTCCCAAGCAAGGATGAAAATATCGGTTTCAATGGATATATCGGTACTTGATTTTACGGATATATCGGAGATATATCGATGAATATTTTTATATGAATATCGATATATCGGAAATTAAACTGTTGTGATAAATCCATAACCGTTGGATCAAGTCAATATTTCAAATATGGCCATTTAAATATATCTCCGATATATCCTTGATATATCCCGATATAACCCGGATATTTTATTGAAAAATTAAACAAACGCGCGTACCACAACAGCATGGATTTAGTAGGGGGACGAGTGGGGGCTACGCCCGATCGCCGGGATGAAATTTTTTTAATTAGACCAAACGACGCCGCTTTTGGTCCTAATTGAAAAATAAAAAGAAACAAACAGAGGTCCGCTCGAACTCATCACAAGAAGACTGAGAAGCAAAAGTAGGCAAGGGGGATGCGAGTAAGTGGCTAGAGATGAGAGAGAAGGGGTCGCTTATTTTTCCGATTTTTTTCTAGGGTGGATAGATTCCGAAACCTAGACATGGGTCGTTTCGAATCTTGCATCTTCGTCTGCTATTTGGCATTCCTTGCAGGGTTTTATAATCGTTATGTTATGGATTGTGGAGGATTTTGTAATTATTCTTCCGTCTTTTCTAACACTTTTTTTTTGGGGAAAATGTTAGATTTTTGTCCAAGTTACAAGTTTTTGGTGTAATACTGTGAGTATATATATATATATATATATATATATATATATGTTGAAATAAATTATAAAGATAATTAATACATACTGCATAAATACCATAAATGAATATATGAAGATCTTGTTTGCTTGATCGGATCGATAAAGGACTACATAAATGAATGCCACCTATTTTCACCCAAAGTTCTTCTTTGGTTGGTAGAGATTCGAGAGTGCAAAGGCTTTTTCTCGTTTTCTTTCTTTTTTTTTTTTTTTTTTTTGAGAAGATGATTCAGACTTGTACATCTTTCTTCTTCTTTTATTAACCAGCAGCTAACTTCATTTAACCGCACTCCCAAATTCAAATTGAGCTGGGTCATGGATCATGGGTCATGGATCCATTTCGCACTCCAACTCTAAAATCCAACATCTCCCACTCGCACAAAATGATCCATGCTCTCTTAATATCATATAAGAGAACATCATCTCTATGCTCTCTTACCAATTCATACAAGAAAATGTGATCATAACACTAGCATACTTCGAGAGAGTCTTTCGCTATACATCCTGTTAGGAATATATAGCTTCTACAAACAAAGATCATGAGTGTATCATATGCAAGAGACTTAGATCATTTTATCACATTCGACCTCAAATGATCTCTGTCCTTTAGTATATCATATCGTATTCACAATTATAGACACTCTATAATTGCATACGGTGAATACACAAACAAAATGTGTGATAATGCTTAATGATCTTCCTTCTTTCAAATCTCTTAACTTTAATTTAATTTGCTTCAGAGTTCAGCTTAGACTCGAATCTCTCTCATAGTCCTTTGCAACACTCTAAAATAGTAAGTATTAAATTAACTAAGAATTGTATCAGAGTCATAAGGGTATAAATATAAGGCTCTATTCCTCAGTTGTCTCACACATCAAAGCCGAGATCCGAGCTTTGATTACCTATATTGGTCATAATTTGCACACATGGTATGAAACACGGCTACTTATTTTTCTCCTTCCTATGGAGGCATTTATGCAATGCATTAATACCGCACGATAATGGTTCGTACATTCTTAATGTCTAACTTTCAGTCTTCTTGTCTACTTTTTTTATGTTCATTAGAACTCAAATCCGCAACATAGACAGAGCAAGTGAAAATTTTTTTATTATTAATTCACTTACAAATTTTAATAAGATCTCATCTTGTCTAACAAGGCGACATCTATGATGCAAGTCAAGGCTCGAGTCACTTAGATAATAAGCTTAACATTGTCCCATCTCTCATCAACTACAAAATTAATGAGAGGCGACACTCGTGTGAGAGGGCTAATCTCTTTATCTCATCCTCGACATACTTTTCACAAATCGAGTGAATAAAAAAATTAAACACTCACACATAATGTAGCTTATAACAAACATATTTATTATTTGAACATTAATACAACATGAACATTGTTGGGAATACGCAATAAGTATATCATATTTAATGTGCACTTCGATTTACATGCTTTATAAATATATCTCGAGGAATTGGTTTCACAAGGATCTGCAACCATTCACGCGTATGATATACTCTCTGCGTCTACACTCTCTTTGCAAGTAACCATGTCTTTTACAAAGTTATACTTTATATCTATGTGTTTGGTTTTGCCATGATACTTAGGGTCCTTTGTGTATGCTATTGCTGCTTGACTATCACAGTTCACTAAGACTGAATCAACACTATTAGCATTCACACCCAAGTGATCAAAAAAACTTTTGAGCCATAATGCTTCTCAGATCGCAAATTTTAAAAAGCTACAAATTCAGCTTCCATTGTGGACAAGGCTATGCGTGATTTGGGTTTACTACTCCATGATAGGCCATTGTTGAGTACAAGAAGATGTACCCAGAGGTGTACTTTCTCTTATCTAAGTCTCTCCTTAAATGAAAGATTTAGCAGGTACTTTTCTTATTTCATAGATTATTTCTTCAGAATAATAATGAATAAGTAGTGCCTTAGGTACCTTAAGATCTTTTTAATCAGTTTCCACTGCATCGGGTCCCGGGTCAGGGATCGACATCGACTCTACCATGCCAACAACAAAGAAACAACACAAGGTCTCAGACACATCATGGCATACATCGACTTCCAACCGCACTCTCAGATAGGAACTTTTCTCTACATACTCTTCTTCTCAGGAGTTTGTGGACACATTCTTTCTGCTTACATCTTCACCTTAAAGAATCGGAGAATATGGGTTTGAACGCTGCATTTGGAATCGCCTGCTGATCTTATCGATGCACGACTCTCGCGACAGACAATAATTTTCAACGACTCGATCTTAAATCTAAGAATATAAGCAATTTTCACCTATATCTTTCATCTGCAAATCGATGATAATCATCCTTTAATTTATCGATATACTCCGCTATTACTGCCTATAAGTATATCATCAACATATAAATGACATAATTATAAACTTCATCCATGTATCTTTTTATATATACACAATGATCTTCGTGAATCATAATAAACCATTTAATATGATCGTATTATGAAACGAATATACCATTGTCTCAAGTAATCGCTTAGCTATATATGGACTTCAAAAGTCTACAAACTTTATTTTCGCCTTTCGTTAACAAAAAACCCACACAGTTGCCGCATGTAGATTTCTCTTCTAAATCACCATTTAGAATGCTGTCTTTACATCCATTTGATGTAATTCAAGATCCATACTTGCCATGATAGCTAGTATCAAACGACCGAGGTGAATCTACAACAGAGAAAAAGTTTCCTCATAATCTATTCCTTCCCGCTGTAGCCTTCGCATTGGGTCTAGCCTTATATTTATCAATTGTGCCATCACTCTTTTACGCTTTATTTTGAGAACCCATTTATTCCCAATGGCCTTAAGGCTCTTTCTAAGATCAACAAGTTCCCAAACTTGATTTGATTCATGCATCTACTTTCCATTGCTTTGTCCAAGCCTTATCAAGGCCCGAGAGCCTTCGTGTGACATTCCTTGGCTCATCTTTATCTTGTGTAATGGCTACAAACTTACTTCAGCTCACCTCAATGTCAAAACTTATGACGAGGAATGCCTTGTTCACTCACGTCGAATTTCAGTTCTGTAAGAACGCATTCCTCTATTATCCCTCAAATTGCTCCCCACTCGACCTGTGATCATTAGTCAAGAGTACTCCCATCTGATTATTTCTATTTTGGATCAGATCATTATCATTCGCACTCGGAGTTGGAAACATATTTCCTAAATGCTCCCATTCAATGAAGTGAGTCTTGATCACCAAATCCATGGTCTCATGTGAAGATAGTCTTTAGTTGATATCAACTGGTTTGAGAAAATCATTCTCAAGAATGTGATATCCTAGATCTCAAATTCTCGTGAGACTCACTATCAGGTTCACCTATAAACACATACCTTTTCGAATGTTCCGAGTATCTTACAAAGATACATTTCTTTTCCTGCACTCAGTTTACCAAGTGTGGTGCGAGGTATTAAGAACATAATACACATCCCTGCTGGGTCTCCTAAAACACTTTAGGCCGTTTTCTTGTCCATAACCTATATGAGAGGGAACCCGATTGCCAAAGTACTACCTAAGCATGATAAATGTGGCGCTTAATAAGGCATCACCTCAAAAGTGATCGACAAATTTGCATGTGCCATCATGTGACCTAACCATTTCAAGAGCGTCATTTCTTCTTCCTAAATAATTCATTCTTTGTCAGGAGTCCTGTGGAATAGTCAACCGATGTTGAATTCCTTTCATCACATACTGCCTAAACCGATCGTGATAAACATTCCAATTAATTCTCGACTCTGCCTACGCTTTTATTTTTCTATCTAATTGATTCTCAACTAAGCTCATATAGCGAAGCAACTTATTGCCTTCGATGTATGACTTATCAAATGTATTAAATACCGGGCGAGTATAATCATCCGTAAATGTGATGAAATAATAAGCCCTATGCCTTGCTTCTCATTCATCGACCACATATGCCTAATGGACCAATTAAAGGAAGCCCGCCTGCTCACGTAAATGGTTTTCCGGTACTCACTGAAATTAGTGCTCACAAGCAAACAGATCTACTTATTATAATTAGGCAAGAAATTCTTGTTTAACTAGCCTATCTATTCGATGCACCAACATGGCTAAGCGAGCATGCCTATAAATTCTACATCTATCTCGTAATTATGTGAAGACGTTATCATAGAATAACTCAAATTACATTCATAATAATCAAAAGATCCATAAATACAAAAACCATTCAACATACAACTGTGATCCATAATGAGTAGTTCCTAGAGATAATTCAATATCGTTTCAAGAAGATGCGATGTTAAAACCTAGTTTTAACAGAACCAACACCAAATTAAATTTCTTAAAATCATGAGCATGTAGAACATCATGCAATAGTAAAGTTCGCCACCGCAAGACTAATCCTACGCCTATTCCTGAACGCAACTTGGTATTGTTGCCCACATACAGATCCACTTTGCTCCATGTGGTATTCACGTAAATTCCATGAAGGTCTCTCTATCCTTCACATATCCGTCGCCCTGAGTCTTCGAGGTTCGTGGCAATCTCGGTGGCAAAATGCCCTTGATACATTACACTGAAGCACTTGATCTCGGCCATGCTTTTTCTTCTCGAAAGAACGCTTTCCTTTCCCGTGCTGGTCGCTATGTTTCTCAAAATGAGCTTTCGTCATTTCGGTTCCACTCTCATACTACACTACTTCATGCTTTTCTCAGCTAGATTCAGCTACATACACATTTGTATTAAGTTTGGAAGATTCAATTCTTTCTTCTTCAGCTCAAGATGGCGCACCACATCATCCAAAGGTTCTGATATTTTCAAGCAGGGTCAAATGCATCTTCATATGTTCCCAAGACTGAGGCATGAGCGAATTACAAATTGACTTGTTTCAAGCCAGTTTACCAACACATGACTAGTGTCTTTAACTCACAAATCATATATTTGGACATCTCACGAAATGCTTTTTCATTGTATGATCCGATTTCTTTTGTAGGAAGCCAAATTTGATCGTGAGGATCTGAGTTTCTGCTATCGATGTAGCACCAAACTTATTTTTAAAGTTTTAATTACATGTCCATCGCTAAGTCATAACTTCTTAAATTCGCATGATATCATCATTTTCCATATCACAGCAACGTTATGAGCTAGAGAATTCTTTTTCGCCTGTGCTTCATAAGCCTCCCTAGCCCTTTCTTTTATGCCTGGCCAGATTCCCCATTTCTCAAAGCCTATCTAGTACAATATTGAGTACCCTAAGAGCTTCGTTTCTTCAAGACATATTGAATCTTCATGCTCCAAATCTCATAATTATCACCATTTAGCTTTTCACTCATATAAGCCTCGCCAATGACAATGTTTTCGGAGGCGTAAGACATTGTGTTTGTAGAAACACGAAGTTCTATGGTAAGACATAAATTGCACAAGATAATGTTTTATCCATACACATATATTTTGCTCTAGTATCTCCAATTTAATCGATAAATAAATTTCACATGTAGGTTTTAATCAAAATAAATACTACGCCTAATCATCCTCTAAACTCCAATGAGACTATCACTAAGTCAATTAATTAGGCAAGGTATACAAGACACTTTATCAAAATGCAATTTGCTAAGTACACAAATTATCATGTAAATCGGAATATAAATCATAAATATTGAAACAAACTCAAAATTGCTAGAAAATAAATTGAAATTTGATATGATATATATATAAAATATCAAACAACTACAAGTTAATGAAATATTAAACATCCATAATATTTTTACAAACGCTCCTAACTTAACTGAAGTGAGCTAATGAAGCTATTCTTAGCTTCTCTAGGAAACTTAATCTTAGGCTTATTCTTTCTACTGTGAAGATTATGAGGAATTTTTAAGGCAAGAATTTCCGCATCCTAAGTTCCTTTCACATTTAGGCTTTTAGTGCACTAACACAAACTTGTGAACAAAGTCAGATCGTTTGTTTCCTTCATTTTCTTATCTAATAAGAAATCTAGAATGCCTTTTTGGTAACTGCTATAAAACATTTCTCAAACTCAATTTCATCCAATTAAGATCTATCTTTAATTCTCCTCGCCAAATCAATTTTTTGAACTTTTTCATTTAAGCTGATTATATAATCTACACATGTACAAAGTCTTCTCAAAGATCAGCTGATTAGGTTGGAGATTTTTTGAGCTCTTCACACTTAATGACTTCTAATCTTTGCGCATAAGTCCGTATGACTCGCGGTGTGAGAATGAGTCTAACCATTATTTTTCTGTATATATAAAAAAAAACTCAATTAATTCACCCTAAATAATAATTGCACCAAGAAGGAATCACAAAAATAATGTCCAACTAACCAATTGTAAAATTATATATAATTTTAATTTAAATAACTATTAGTATATTATTTTATCACTTATTTTGATAAAATAATACTAGTTCATATATTAAAAAAATGAAATGGATACATTTATCCAAAATTAAAATTCATATGATTTTAAATAAAGCTTAATGGGGTATAATTTTATCAAGTATAATTCGTGTGTATGAGGGGTAAAATGAATGGGACTCTTAATCGGGCTCCTGTAAGTCCCTAAATTTAATCCGCAGAGATGCGCCCGCAATGGGTATACTCAGTTGATGCCTAGTTACCGAGACATGTGTGGAGCTTAAGGCTTCCACCGAGTCTTGTACGTATCATTATTCACTGGGGCCCATCGGGCTAACCGAACTGACTTACACCTAAATAAAACCGCCAGTTTAAATCGCTTTCCTGCAAATTTAAAACTGCCAGTTTAAATAAAACTCCGTCGCTTAATTAAATAAAAATCAAGCAGAAGGTTTAAATTTAAAACGCTTCGCTTAAATAAAAATCGTCAGAGTTTAAATTTAAAATCGTCAGCTTAAATAAAAACTGGTTCCTAAGTAAGGCACTCCACTCGTGGACCCTAACTCAATTTTTTTAAATATTTAGTGAAACTTTATGGTGAAATATGCTTTTTACTTAAAATGCAGAAAATCGAAACTACATTTCTATATTCCAATCTCTCCATACCGTAAAGAATATACTAAGAATATATATTTCTTTATTCCTCATGAGATCTCTATATACCAAATGTCAATATAGATAATTATAAGAGATGCGTATCAAGATGAAATGAAAATATATGCCTAAGTGATGATAAAAATTCTCCGTATGAAAAAAAAATATTCCTCGTTTTTTATTTATTGATATTTATTGATTATTATAATCATCATCACAATTTACTGCCGCATGAATAATTAAAAATAAAAAAAACATAAAGACTCATAAATTCATGAATCGAATCTTCGACAATCATTCGACACCCCACTGCCAGAACACATCCAAACTTAAAGTTAAATTTATACCAGAAAGCAAACATGAAGGCTTTGATACCAATGTTGAAAATAAATTATAAAGATAATTGATACATACCAGATAAACAATTACAGCGGAATATATGACATCCAATTGCCCCACTCGACCAGGACAGTGACCTCATTGCATAAAAACCAATGCCACCATTTTCACAATCTAAAAGTTCTTCGTTTTGCATTCGAGAGTGCGTTGTTTTTTCAGCTTCTCTTCTTTTTTTTTTTTTGAGAAGATGATCTGCAATTTGTACATCTTTCTTCTTCTTATTAACTGCGCTAACTTCCATTTAATCGCAATTTTAACAAAATTGAGTTGGGTCATGGATCCATTTCGCGACTCCAACTTAAAATCCAACAATATATATATATATATATATATTCTTCTTCCTTCAATTTCCCAAAGTTCTTTTGTGAACTGAGATCTTTCTCAAAATAGGGCCTAGACTATCCCGATTTCTCCCGATTTTCCACATTATTTTTTAATTCTTTATGTGATGTGATCTCTCGCGATGGAGATCAGCTTCGTTTTCTCATTTAGTTCAAATGCCATTTTGTATCGGAGATTTCAAATTTATTGGGTTTGAGTTTCCAATTGTATTTATTTGGTTAGGTTAATTTTTGATTATTTTTAATTGGAAAATTTTGAAATTGATTAAGCTTAAGTTTTAATTATTCAATTGATATTATGTTAGATGAATTATGAATTATTAAATTGATTATTGAATGTGGATTGTTGGAATTGTTGATTGTTGAATTGTGGCATGTTGAATTGTGAATAATAAATTGAATTGTTGAGAATTGTTTTTGCTTTTATTGAATTGTTGAATTGTTAGTAATATTGAAATATTGAATTGTTGAGAGAATTATGGTTATTTTGTAGGTTTTATTCTATTGAGAATTTAGGCAAGATATTTTTCAAACGTGCCTAAAGTTCGCCGGGTCACATAGTATCGAACAACCGCATAAACTCCAAAATGCAAATACTTGAGCGAGAATGTTGAATTGACGAGTAATCCTTCGATGAGACTTCCTGAAATCTAACTCAAGATACATTGTTAGTGATCCGGATTACGAAGCTGATCAAAGTTTTTAATGTGAATATTCGTGACCGTATTAGAAGAGAATACGATCCAAAGGTCCTTGTCAACCACACAATCATATTTTTCTTCCAAGAAGAAGTATGGAAAAGATAATATAAGTTTTAGAGATGCTTGGTTTAAGGACAATATTCGTCAGAATATAGTGTAGCAAAAGATGTCGCTTTTGTTTTCGTGTTTTCTTTCAAGCCTATGCATAGGATGAGGCGTCACAACAAATGGCTCGACCGCTTTTGCATTCGAAAAAAGCCATAGATAAGTTTAGAGACCATGCTGGTCTGTCTAGTAGTGCCCACAACAGCAAGAAATCGATTTTGAGAACTTCAAATCAAAAACAGAGGTGCATATCATATTAAGGACAAATCTAAAAAGTGAACAAGCTTATCGCATTCGTTTGACAACAATTCTTGATGTTATTCAAGTTCTTTTAGGTCGTGGCTTGGCCTTTCGCAGATTAATACGCATGAAATCTTCCACATCGTTAATGTAAGGGAAATTTTATGGAGTTATGCATCGGGTATAGCTTAAGGAATGAGGAGGCTCGGAATGTTGTTTGAAGAATGCTCCAGTAATAAACTGCATGACCGCCCATTAATTCAAAAGACATGATTAACGCTTGTGTCATGAAACTACACTTGCAATGTTAGGGTGATCTTGGTGACAAGTCATTTTCTATTATGGTTGATGAAGCTCGTGATTGCTCTAGCGTGAAAGAACAAATGACTCCATTGTGATTAGATATGTGAACAAGCGTGAGAAATAATTGAACGATTTTAGGTTTGGTTCACGTGAGGGAGACAGATCTACAGTGTTCAAGGAAGTTATCGAATCTCTTTCTAAACATGGTTCATTGCCTTTGCTCGAGATTGAGAGGTCAAGGGTATGATGGTGCAAAAGAAATATGAGGCTAGTTTAATGGTTCAAGTCACTCTATTTTGGAGAAAATCCTTCGCATAGTATGTTCATTGTTTCAGACATCAACTCGCTTTGGTAATTGTCGTATGCAAAACAAATCGATATACTTGTGATTTTTTTGTTACACTTGCTATGATTGTGAATACATGTGGATCATCTTGCAAAAGGTCATATGAACTTTGACAAAATGAGCATGAGAGAAGGGTAGAACGTCTTGATAATGGAGAAATAACTTCTGGTACAGGAAAAAATCAAGAGACTCTTTGCATAGACCAGTGATACTCCGATGGGGTCACACTATGTCACCAAACACTTCATAGATACGTGGCCATCTGCTGGAAGTTTTACAAATTGTGTTCTCGATGACAAAGACTCAACCCGAATCAGAGCTCAAGTCAGTCAGACTAAAGGATTCAGATTTGAGTTTGTTTTTCCTATGATATCAATAAACGTCATTTTAATGACAAATGTTTTTATTTATGGTTTTACAAGAGAAAGATGCAAATATTCTAAATGCTATTATTCATATCAAAGTTCGTTAAAATCGAGTTACAAAGTCTAAGAGAACTGGATGGATGGTTTGGTTGAACGATGTAGAGACGTTTTGGTCAAGCTAATAAAATTTCCAACTAATACTAAGACATAAGCATCAAGACTAGTTCGAATAAAGAGGGATTGACAAAATACCATAAACTATCATCATTATCGAGTGGAAATATTTTGTGAGGTATACCCAAAAAACTATGACTTTATTATTTTCTTTTTTAAATAAAGTTGTCTCAATATTTAATTTAATTACTATTGTTATTTGTTAGTTATCATTCAATTATACAAGAGATGAATCATCGTTTCAAAGCAAGCTAATGTGATTTACTGACAGATCGCATGTCTTGATCCAAAGAATAGATTCTCTAATTTTTGACATTGACAGCTCACAGATTCACGATCTTTATCCAAAGAGACTTCATAAGTACTACAAGACATTTCTTTCTCAGAACTTCCAATCTTTTCTAGTGATATGAGAATAGATGGCCTCCATTTTAAGGTAGAAGACTTGGGTCTAGCAAAGAAGATGAAAGAAACTATGAAAGATGTAGTTTTTCCTCCGGGCATGATCGCTTACTGACCGCACATTTCTACCTGCTATGACACAACATCTATCGAAAGAGCATTTTCCTCGCTATGAAAGCCAGGAAAACTTGTTTATAAACATAATGGGGGATGAATGGTTAAATGACGCTTAGCAGATATTACGTAAAACGGTAGACATTCGGACATATCGACAAACGAACCATTTCAATCGTTTTCAAAATACGGAGTATCGAAATCAATTATCTCGCAGCATAAAACATAAATATAGCCTTTGATTTGTACTTTTTCTATCATTCAAGTTTAAACTTTTATTAATATAATTGTTCGTATTTTTATTTCTATATTTCCTGAAGAGCTTAAAAAAAATTAATTTATTAGCGACCCGCCCCTCCCTCAAGTTTCTGATCCGCCATCGACCAGCGCATACGATATTTCCCCACATATATCGGTCCGTAATCGATATATCATATATCGCCATATCGCATTTAACATCATCGATATCTGATATATTCGAGATATAATCGATAAATATATCTACATTTTCATTCCCATCCCAAGATAAAGTTAAAACTTAAAAGCAGTGCAGATTTATTAAAAAAAAAAAGTAGGTAGCAATAGAAAAAAGAAAAAAACAAAGGGGAATAAAGTGGGAAAGTTGAAAGGTATATATATATATATATATATATATATATATATCATAAATTAGGATACGGAGGATACGGACTTATTTTCAAACCGTACTCCCCCATCTTTTTCACACTTTCCAACGACTTTTTATCACACCTTTTCTTTTTTCTTTTTTACCAAAAAAAAAAAAAAGAAAAATGTTAGAACTTTGAAGACATTACCAAAAAGGGCTTTGGAGATAAATAAGTTATTTAATTTTTTTTATTAATATATATCCAATGCCCCAGTTACTAAGTACAATATTGATTTTTTTTTTAAGTCAATGTCATATTCAAAATGTTTTATTTTTTTTTACGAGGGCATCAACGTATTTTAATTTTTTTTTTTTTCAAAATAATCTAAATATGCTTGTATGTAAAAAAAAAAAAAAAGCTTAAATTTGTGAATTTAAGGGCTTGTTTGATTACTATTTTTTGAAAATCGTTTTTGAGAATAGTTTTTAAAAATATAGAGAACATAATTTTTATATTATTTGAAAACTGTTATTGTTCCATAAATTTAATGTTTTCTGTGTTTTTTGTAATAAAAATTGTGAACAAATATGTTCCCTGTTTTCCTTTTTCTATTTGTTGAAAATATAGTTTAATTAAACAAATCCCAATATTTTATATATATTTAATTATTGAAAATAATTTATTTAAAACAAAATACCCTTTCTATTTCATGTATTTAAAACCGTCCTCCTAAAAATAAAGATATTTTTATCAAAATCTAACAAAAATGGATGATAATAAATTCCCAAAATTAGGTTTTTGAAGAATTATTTTAACTCAAATCACCCTTTCACCCAAATACTCTTTTCTTCTTTTTTTTCCTTTATTTATTAAAAAAAAAACAAAAACAAAACAAAACTTATCAATAAGTTATCTCATAAATGATTTTTATTTATATATTTGATTATTTTTTTAATGGTATATTTGATTAAAACGTTAACATAGAAGAAAATGCAATAAACCAAATCGCACTACATTCTAACTTAATTTAATTTTTTATTTTATTTTAATGGGTTATTCTATTGCTATTCCATAATGACTAAGAATTATTTTCATACACCTTCAAATAGGAATTAAAAAATTAAATAGATATCATAATCTATATGACATGAGAGAAGGTAAAATATATTTTTATTATATATATATATATATATATATATATATATATATATATATATATATATATATATATATATATATATATATAGTGAATTTCTTATTTAATTTAAAATATTTTAATGAATAAAAGAATATACTTGGCCTTTTCCTAAAGCCCAAAGCATTATAATGAGTTTTCTTTAATTATTAATTTTTAATAAAATAAAATATATTGCCCATCAAGTTTAGTTTAAGTGATAAAGGGCTCACCGTTTCATAAAAGCGAGCATAAGAAGGAGGGTTTCGAGGTTAAAGTCCTAATAAATATGTTTTACAACCTTATAATTAAAGTATATATATATTAATATTAAAATAAATAGTTTAATGCTTAATATTATTTAATTTTATGTTTTACTTTAAATCATGAAAACTTCATAATTTAAGCATTCTAATGGTTAATAAATAAGAACCCTTTAATAATAATGCCATAAAATATTAAAAGTATAATGCAAATTTTTAAAAATTAGATCGGTTACACCATCATGTCTAGCTCAATTTCAAACATGCAAAAGGCATAGGAAAGGGAGGTTTTCAGAACCATTTACTACATTTAAACTAAAGTATATTAAAAAAATAACCATTGAATCGAAAAAGTTACCAATGGTATATATAATGATAAATTTAAAAATAATATTGTAGTTTTTATAATTATTTATAATCTTAAAAGATTATATTTTTGTTCAATGTTATAAATATTTTTGTGCCACCCTAAAATCCGGGGGTTCGTTGACCAACCGTCAACTCACTTAAAATACCCGTGGATATCGTGATATCTCAAGACTCACGCCGTCTAATCCCACACTTGATCAATTCATCGAGTCCTAGATAATTACATACCTACGCCTGCATCAAGTTGTAAAAGGAGGGTCAAAATTTCTTATGGATATCGTGAGTCTCGATACAACACTGTCCAATCCCATTTATCGAGATCTTTTTAACATTAACAAACTTTTACGTTATTTTCAAACATATTAATGCAATACTTTAATTACAAACCCTATTACATACACATGCATATGTCAAAACTAGTTATTTCTACGCGTTTTACAAAAAGAACTATACTAGCCACAAGTCGGCTTTCTTTAACCTTTCGAGCCCGAATGAGAGCCGTTCACCGGTGTATACCCTACACCCGAAATGTTTTCCTATAAAATGTGAGCCACGCCCAGTAGAGAGACTCCTACAGAGGCTATTACCTCCCTCAATGCATATGCAATGTTCATTTTGACACATTATCTACATTCCAATAGAATTATGCAATTCTAATGAAATACGACATATCATGCCATGAAACGAAACAAGACTCACTCAATGCATAAAAAAATATGAGTCATCACAGACTCTCATCACACGATGCGTAACCAATGTGTGATAACATCCATCGTCAATGAATTTCATCAAATGATAACTTTGAAACAAAATCAAGTTTTTAGAAATCAAATCTTATTGGATGTTTTATCATAACTTGAGTTCTAGAGGTTCAATTCGAGTGATTCAAAAGCCTAACATCAAGTTCACATATGCAACTACAATTTCTATGAAGGACTTGAGTCCAAATTCCCTATGTTTCCTAACCTAAAATCAATACTAAAATCCGATCAATGCGTAGGATCAAAACAGGGCAGCATTCCCATATTTTACAAACAACCCCTTAGAGTGGAAATAAACCAAAGTAGGAAGAATCCCTACCTCTTGGAGCGTAGCCGTCATCAAATATACAAACTTTACTTTTTTGTTCGACGAGTTCCGACCGTCAAAACGCCGACTTCCTTTTCTCCCTCTTTCTCTCTCCCTTTCTTCTTTCTTTCTCTCTCTTTCTTTCTTTCCTTTCTCTCCATTTCCTTTTTCCTTCTCTTTTCTTTTCTTGTATGTTCCTTCCTCCTCTACGAACTGGTATCACCTTCCATTTATACACATTCCCACTTGCATGCATGTTGACACATGGCTTGTCATGTGTCACTCACATGGCTTGTCATGTATCAATTTAATACTCAATTGCCTTTGGAAATACGAAATTCGACAATCTCGAATTAAATGAAATTCGCATTGTGCAGAACTAGATTTCACGATCAATCCTGCCCAGCTAACAGCCATATTTCTAGGTTTCCAACCTTGTACTATAGCGACAAATTACCGTTTTGCCTTTCTTTACAAAATTCGATTTTTCCGAGTTTTATAATTTTTGGGAGGTGTCAATTTTTTTTATTGTGAAAAATAATAAAACATCATCTCACGAGTGCTTGCTTCTTCTTCCTGTTCCTACAAGTGTCCAATTTGGATTAAGCACTCCACACTGCTTGTGAATAGAAGTATGAGCCCTTAATATTTGCATTTAAATTTTTTTTAAGACATATTTATTTTTATTTATTTTTTTAAATTACTTAAATAGTTTGAAAATAAAAGTAATGTTGTGTGAACTGTAATGCCGTAATTACTGATTACGACATTAACTTAAAAAAATATTTGTAATACGACCTTGTAATGCTGCAATCAATGACTATGGTATTAACTTTTTTTGTTTTTTTAATTTCTAAACTATTTTAGTAATTTAAAAAAAAAAAAAAACCTAAGTACGTCCAAAGCTCTAGAAAACTCGAGTTGGTCATTTTGAAACGCCCCAAAAAGGGGATGACTTAACTGCTAGCAATTTTAAAAACTCGAGCAAGAATGAGCTATTTTTTCAAATGTTCAACTCAATTACTTGTAAATTAGTCGAGCTACTTTACTCAACAAACCTTTAATCAATTTAAAAATGGAAAAAATATTGTTTAAATCCTGAATTTTTCGGCCTTTTGCAATTATATCGTGAACAAAAAAAGTTGTTATTTAAATACATAAACTTTCATTAATAGATTTTATAGCATTGGATAACTCAAACCTAGTTCCAAATGTAGACCACCTTATACATGGCAAATATAGTCCTACGTTGCACATACAAAACAACGTTGTTTTGTACAACCACGTCAACCAAAACGATGTCGTTTTGAGAGGCATTTTCAGTTTTTTATTTTATCATTTGATTTTAAAAAATCTTTGTAATTTGGTTTTCTTAAAAGTCAAAACTTCAATTCCACATCGTTTGTGGAAGAGAAGTATGAGCCGTTAATATATACATTTCTTTAAGACTCGTCTCTTACATATAGCTGGGAAACGAGCCAGTCTGGCCCAAATGAGCAAGAAAACATAAACACTTTAAGGTCCTGTTTAGTAGGTAGAAAATTATGTTTTCTTATTCAAACTTTTCGAAAACAAGGAAAACACGCTTTTGGGCTATTTAATCGTATTAAACAAAATTAAAATAAAGAAAATGAATTCACTATTTTCAACATTTTATATATTTAATCAAAATCGCTCATACAAAGCCTCGTTTTCGAATTAAATCGAAATGGACAGGGCTATTTTCTTATTTTCTTCCCTTCGCCTTCCACTTCGATTTTCTTCAATGTGCCTACGAAAAACACTGGATTGTGAATAGTAACTCCGCATTTTAAACATTTTCATTGCTTTCATTAACTTCATTAAAAAAAATAGTTTTACAAACGATTTTCTTATTCTTTTTATTTTCAACTAAATTCAAGTACGAAACGATTTTCGAAACGAAATCCAAAGACAATACACAAAATTTCCTTTCATTCTCGAATTTTGCATATACTAAAAATTTCATAACTAAATCCGTACTAAGGTAAGGAGAAAACAAAAAAAGCTGATGATGTAAGAAACACGAACACAGATACGATCATGGGAATACGATATGTTGAGATGCAAGGACACAACAAATTCTAAAAAAACTAGGACATGGATATGACAAGGACATAACATAATAAAATAATAATAAAAATAATTATTCTTACAAATATTATCCTTAAAAAACAATTTAGATAAATAAAAAAAAGCGTTCACAAAGTAACCATAATGATTAAACATAAGTAATACTAAAACTAAAGACTAGCATTCCCTTATGGATAAAATGAAATGGATTGTAGTTCAGGTTCATCGAGAAAAAGATCTACAATCTCAAGAATTACAATATTCTCTATATCCGTTTAGTCAAAAGCATCTCCTCCACGGTTTTACATTTTAGATTCACATTCTCTTTGATATACTTGTTATCCTTATTGGAAAGCAAAAGAAAAGTATTTTTTATTTTTTAAAAAATATGATTTTTCAATAACATCGTTTAAAAACCAAGAATAGTTTGACATAAAACTCGAAGGACAGAATGAAATAATGAAAGGATTGTTATTATTATTATTTTTTGAAAGATTATTATTATTATTTTAATAAGGTGTGACAAATTGAGGAAGACATATGGTGGTTACTAGTCCTTAGCATAAAGTTAAAACTTAAAAGTGGGTGGCATTTATTAAAAAAAAAAAAGTAGGTAGCATTAGAAAAAAATAAAAAAATAAAAAGAAAAAGAAAAAGGGGAATAAAGTGGGACAAAGGAAAAGTTGAAAAGGCATATATATACCATAAATTATAATACGGAGGTTACGGACTTATTTTCAAACCGTACTCCCCCATGCTTTTCACACTTTCCAACGACTTTTTCTCACACCTTTTCTTTTTTATTTTTTACCAAAAAAAAAAAAGAAAAAGATAAAGATAAAAAAAAAGAAAATTGTTAGAACTTGTATAACTCCAAGAAGCACTAAAATCGGAAGCCAAAGCGTTATTTTTGAGGTTAAACAAAAAAATGTGTCTAACAGCTAGGCCAAATCGCCAAATATAATCGATCACCGTTTCATCAAGAAACACAAAGAAAAAAACCTATTCTATTCTCAATATTATAAATGCTCGTTTAATCCAAAATCACACCCGTGAACTATGGCAAAATTTTTGAACCGCGGAACCATGAACCGTAAAATCACACAACAATCAAACTGCATGGAAAATACAAGAGATTCCCCGACAAAAATCCGCATCTGCGGAACCATTTTTCAACTCCCAAAAATGAAACAAAAATTCTATAAATCACCAAAATGGAAACAATCAGATCCGAGGAATCGGCAATAAACTGAGCCAGAAGGAAGAATAAATGAGTAACCCATTTGTAGCAAAGTCTGAGCCTCATGCCGCCGCCACTGGGTCCGCTGCTCCCACGTCGCTGTCCCAGCCCAGAAGGCCTGCCACCGGCCGCTTACTCCGTTGGGGGCCGGCACCACACCACGACCGGCCGACTCCTCCCCCCCCCTTCCCCAAAAATCGCTCAAAATGAGGGAAGAACAGGAGTTTGTTGGGAAGCTACCCATAGAAACGATGTCGTTTACTCGCAGTGGGACAAATGACGCCGCTCTTTATTTATTTTTTAATAAGAGCCAAACGACGCCGCTTGAACAAACCGCCGCAGTGACGCCGCTTAAAGCGTTGCGTATCACTAACCCAAAACGACGCCGTTTGAGTTTTGAGTCGCCCAAAACGACGCCGCTTTTGCGCTAGCTTTGTCCAAAACGACGCCGCTTTGGTACAAGTGAATTTCAGTATTCGCAGCCAAAACGACGCTGCTTTAGCTCAAAATGACAAAACGACGCCGCTTGACCAAAACCATTTTTTCCCCAAATACCAAATTACAAATATTTTAAAAAGTATTAACTTCTAATTATTTTAAAAATAATATTATATAAATAAAAATATTATTAATAAATGAAAAACCATGCTTATATTTTTGTGAATAATTTAAAATAAAATGTTTTACTTGTTATGAATAAATTAATTTTATTAGGCTCAAAATATTTTTATTAACTTCTAATTATTTTCAAAAATATTATAAATAAATATTATTAATAAATGAAAAACCATGTCATATTTTTTGTGAATAATTTAAAATAAAATGTTTTACTTGCAATGAATAAATTAATTTTATTAGCTTACAAATATTTTTATTAACTTCTAATTATTTTCAAAAATACTATTATAAATAAAATTGATATGAATTAATTTTCAACCTTAGTTTACTAATATTTAATTTAACTTTGGATTTCAGAAATTAAAATGGCATCTCCTCCAATACGAAGAAGGGGAAAATATTTCTTAACTGAGAAGACGTGGCACGGCGGCATATCTTCGTCGACCATAACCTAAGATCCGATGATCTGTGATTGGGCAACCGATGTCAAAGTTTTGGGATCGAGGATGGCCGTTTTGGCACTAATGTTTGGAGTTGACCCACCACGGACTTTCTTTAAGTGTTCGCATAAAATCGATGGATAAACTGGCATTGTACAAAATGGCGATACTCCCTACGTATATAACAGCCGCAGCGAAGCAAACATCACCGACTAGGCTGGCTTATCTATTGTTATAATTTTCTACAACAATTATTTTAATGAAAATTTTATTTATATCTAATTTTATTTTTCAAGAAGGCGCCAAGTAAGCTATGAATATGTTTCAAGCAGATGTCGGAGTCCGTGGATTTATGATCATTGTTGCGAGGTGCTTAAATACTGTGATAAGTGGATGATTATACCGCAAAGCAACCCTAGGCCCCGCTCCCCTGTTTATGAGGGAACTCATGATACACTCAGATCTCTCGACTTATTAGATCCATATATAATGCAAATGGGCTTATCTCTACATACAAGACCCCGAAGAAAAGCAGCTAAAGAAAGTAGACATAAAGGTAAGGCGAGTCCAACATATACTAGTAATTCTATTTCAAATACGATTCGTGAATTATCTGGGCAGAGTGAAAAGAGAAAGAATTTTTATGAGGAGCAAAAGCTACAATTACTGAAGGAGCAAGCACAGAGGGAGGATGTGCAATTAGACATGCTAAACGTGTTGAAGATAGGATGCAGAAGGAGCAAGATAGGTCACAGATGACGCCGACGACGCCATTATAAAAGATATCTCACATATGATAAATAACAACAATACTATTATCAACTACGAAGAATGCGATTGGCGGACAAAAGCAATGAAAATGCAAGTAGTTCAACTTTAATGTATAAATGATTACTACCGCTTATTTTCAATGTAATTTCGCTATTTACTTACTTCTAGAGTAATGAAATATCTGAATTATCTATGTCATTTTAAGAGGGTAAAAATGATTAAAATATGCAACTAACTTGAATTTTCATTAAAAAACATAACATAACATGATTACCATATAATTTGGTCAAGGGCCACATCCTTCAATAGCAAGTTAAGAAACGTATTGGAGGCGTCGGAAGACATTAATATCATCAGCAGATCTCGATACGCCAAAAGATGCCATATCCACAAGTCGTAGGAGGCTAACGACTGAAAGACAATAGTCTGGCCGTGAGACATGACCAATATATCTCCGTGATATACAGACCCGAACCCTAGACACCTCATAGGATTTTTGGAAACCTCTGCTTGAGAAGTCCCATCAGACAACTTAGGGAAGATACTTGAACTCCACTTATGAGGGCAAACACATGCATTAATTTATTGATCCCAATTATATATAAAAGACCCAATTATTAATATAGATAAGGACTCCATAAAAGTTCGGGATACGAATATCAAAGCATTCTAAGAGTATTTGTGAATTTGTGAGGTACAAGTAGAGATGAATAAGTCCAATACAACAAAAACAAAATAGATAGATGCGATAGTGTACAAGAATTGTGGATCGAAGAGCTTGTCGACCAAGCGAACAATTCCTACGAACTGTCTCTGGACTTGTGTGGAACAGATAAACAATAATGTGAGATAATAAATCTCAATGAGTGGCATAGTTTATATGAAAATAACATTTTTTATTTGCAAATATTTCTTCTCTCAAACCTCCTCGTCCACTCTTTTAAAGCTTCCCGCTTAGAAACATTTCACAAAACCCAACACACCCCAAGTCCAACATATGTAAATCACGCCAACAATTTAGCCTGCACAAATGTTAAGAAAACTATAATCCTAACTTACACAACATAAAGCCAATCATAAAGCATGTATAGCCACTATGTAATAAAGTAAACTATGAAATGCACCATAACCATAAGTATTAAAGAAGTTATACCATATCTGTGAATCAACAAATACACATACCATGTGTACCTATCATAAACCAGCTTCAGAAGCCCGACCACGACACCGTGGCAACTAATAAACCTATGGTTACACCCGCCATCACGTGGGCACCACAAACCTCTAGGTAGACCCGGCCATCACATGGCAACTAATAAACCTCTGGGTAAACCCGGCCATCACGTGGCAACTAATAAACCTCTGGGTAAACCCGGCCATCACGTGGCAACTAATAAACCTCCGGGTAAACCTGGCCATCACGTGGCACCTAATAAACCTCCGGTGAACTCCGCCATCATGCAACTAATAAAATCGCTCCCTTACTCACATGTACTTTCCTAACAATACCGTACCAGAGTCATTCCACAAAATCTCAAGATCCATTTTTTTAAAACAATAGTTTTTCAAGGTGGTTTATTGTTCAATCCACGCACTCCAAAATATTCAAATACTACGACTCATCCACGAACTCAAGACAACTCCCAAAAACAAATTTAAAAATGTTGACAAAATCTGCATGAAATGATAACCTGTTTTATATGAGACCTGATAATCCATTCAGATGCAACCAACCATTTCGATCAAAACAAAGATATGTAAAATATTTAACCAATAGATATCAACATAATACCCCAACCATTTAGAACATATAAACCACTCAATGCACTACAAACGCCTCGCCTTTGCCTCCCAAGATCGCCTCCTACCCACAGTCATCAGAATATAAACAAAATACCACTTAGCTCCAATAATTGAACCAACAAATCGGGATGCCCCTGGGCCTCAAAGTGCAATTTTTGTGAATCCATATCCCCGCTAAATTAATTCTATTGTGCTCAATTGTACAGTAGGCCCTATAGCCCACACTAAAATTGGGGCGCCTCGGAGCTAATTTCTCGAAATTGGAACCGTCCAATAATTCATAAAAACATCCACCTTAATTAATCCAACTCCACTTTGGCCTATAACTTGACCACTGGTACTGATTTTAGTCCAAACTTCTGTACATCTTTAAATGACCTAAAAATGGAAAACCAAACCAAACGATGTCCAAAATTCACAAACCATAAGTATCAATGGAAAGCCCAAGAGACCAGGAACTCATCACCATTACCTTATCCAACAAATATTGTGGCTGTCGGGAAGGATCCATCAGCTACCAACTCTTGTTTCTCGTCGTAATCCTTCAAACTAAGTGAGGAACTGCAAAAGGCTAAGGAAAGAGTTCCAGAGGGTCCAAAACTATGGTGGGAGGGAGGTATAGGTTGGCCGAAATGGCCCGAATGGCCTCCAAAGCCAAGAAAAACCGGACTCCACTTGCAACAAGCCACGCTTCATTGACCTGATCCGGCAAGGCCGGTACACACGGAACTTTACCTGCCAGGATCGTCCCGAGAGGTCAGCCCTTCCTCTACGCGCACAGAAAGGCCTGGCCAGATGCTCTAGTCCAAACCCACTGGCTGCAACTGGTCAAAAAACGACCTGAATCTTGTCTACGATTTCTGAGAGTTTTCCTAGGGCTTTGAGAGCTCAAGATGGTGTTTTCAGCTAGGTTTCATTTGGCACCCAAATTTATGCTTCTCTATATGCGCCCCAGGCCGCTTTCGCGAAAACCCTGCATACTCTCGACAAATGGTAAAATGTCGTCAGTTGTTTCAACTTCTCATACCAGAATCTTTTTATCCGTAAGTTCATCGCAGCTCCGCCGTCATATATGAACTCTCGTGACGAGGCCTACGAAAATGGTGCCTTTAGTTAACCCAAGTCCATTCATCCTCGAAAAAGTCAACTTAAATTATACTAAGTAAGACAACCGTCAAACGGAAAAGTAAACTGATGCCTGTACTCTGTCGCAAGCATGTCATTGGATAGCTTTTTCCATCGCTGCTATAATAACTAAATCGCCTGTATTTATTCCAGCAGCCAACGTTGAGCAGTTTTCTTCTGCAAAGCCCCAAAGATGTCACCGCGCTAGTGGATCTCGAGATATCTGTGCCCAAAATTTCTACCACCCCGGCGTAATCGCTTGACACACTTGATGGTTGTGGTCTTCCAATATTACTGCTGAAAGTGAGTCCGCAGACATACCGCAGAGATGCAAGCATGCGGCGGCAAGCCACATATTTTTGTTCACCTATAAACTTTGATCGTAAGGCATCATTTCTTCTTGCAACGTAAATACCATTGCACTGGAGCGTATGTAAAATTCGCCAAGAAACAGAGCTTAACTTAAAACGGTAAAGACCTTCGAATAACGTTACCGTAGATCGATTCTCAACGGCAATCATTTAGCAAATGAATACGGCTAACTCATCAATGACATCTAGAGATCGCCACCGATTCTATCTCCAGAGTCTGTACCTTGTGAGTTTTGTCTTCTAACTTGATAGCCGAGGCGAACCACTGCTTCTTTCTTCTTCATCCGAAGAAGATGAATCATCTCAAAGACGAGCAAAAAGTTACTAATTCCTTTTGCTTCAGTAATTGAAAATCTTTGATGTGTGTAAAATTCTATGGACATCCTCTCAATCAGAGGTAGATGTTTTTGAGTTTATCAATGCCAAAATGCATTAAAAGCCAGAGCCTGTGGAATTGACAAGTCAATACAAGATATCTATAAGACCACCTTCACGTTTTTTAAAACTCGGCGCGATGCGACATAAATCACCAATGACCAACTCATCCGCGTAACTACGTATGAAGCGCTAATGCGATTCACAACTCACCATGATATGTCAAATAATCCAAAACCCGATGGAACTTTTATAACCCTATCGCGATGAGAAGTCAATCAACATGTTAACCACCAAGATGACGCCTTTATAACCCCGCATGATTCGAGAAATCAAAGAAATTAATTTTCATTATTTTTGGAAGTACAATTTTTTTAAATTAATTAATATTTGTAACCCAAAAAGCACAATCTATTGAAATTATATCCAAAATATTTATATTGATTTAATTAAATATTTATGGCCATTTTATTTTTAATTGAATCTTTATATTTATTTTAAATTTTAATTAAATATTTATTTATCTTTAAATCAATTTTATAAGCGTATATGATATAAATGAATGAAGGGTACATGATGTAATTATTAAGGAAGAGAAAGGGTAAAATTGGAATAAATTTAGGATAGATAACTTTACGCCATCGCTGACAAGAATAAAACTTTTAACCAAATCTCAAAAAGAACTTTGTACCTAAAAAATAGTTTTGTATGTTTTTTTTTTTTTGGCTTATCGCCGAGATGCTCTTAGAAGACATTACAAAAAAGGGCTTTGGAGATAAATAAGTTATTTAATTTTTTTATTAATATAGGTTAAAAATCAAAATAATGACTAATGTCCTAGTTACTAAGTGAAATCTATGTCTTAAAGGTTCATTACTTTGACTTTTCCCTCATTTTATAGTCTAGGGTTTTCTTTTCGTTTATTCAAATTCATTCAATTCTTTATTTCAATCATTCAAATAAAATTGGAGTTAGACTAATTTTGGTAATTAGTAAAAACAATCTCCGTGAGACGATATACTCTTTCATACTTTATTATTTAATAACAATGTGTGCACTCTGCTTTATTCATTCAATATTTATAAGGAATAAAATATTATGATATAATACAAAAATACTATTTTAAATGTTATTATTTATTTATTTATTAGATTATTAATAAAAAAAATTTTACATTAAAAGTTATAAAAAAGAATTAAATGTGAAGAAGAAAAAAGGGATCTGTAATTTTAGGAAATTGAAACAGACAAGTATTTATTATTATATCCATGATGAAAATATCTAGCTTCTACTGACATATCTAAGACTTTTAGATTTCCATTTAGATATATCTGAGATTCGAGATATTTTTTACAATAATATCGATATAACGGAATTAAACTCCGGCTGCGATCAATCCATAACCATCAATCGCTCAAGATTTCAAATCTAAATCATTTAAATATATCTCGATATATCCCGAGTATCTTTATATTTTACCAAAAATTAAACCAACGCTACACACTCGAGCATTTACACGCATATCGTCCAAAAACCGATATCGATATACTCCATTATATTGATCACGCCGAGCATCGTGAATGTCGAACACAATACCGATACATCGTGCCGAACATCAATCGAGCATCTGATATATCTGAGATATATCGACTGGGATATATCGATATTTCATCCCCGCATATATCCTATTATTTATTCTTCTTTTGAGGACTTATCGGTTATTAAAAAGAAACATTGTTACTTCCATTGTGATTTGGCGTTGTTTTTCCCAAATCATACATTTCCCATCATCAAAATTTTATTTAGCACATGTTAATATAAATTCCTTTTTTTTCTTTTTTTTTTTTAATATTAAGTGCAAATAACGAATTTTTTTTAACACATGTTAATGTAAATCCCCCTTTCGTTATTTTTTATTAAGGAAATGTCGAAAAAGCCCTTCTTTGACTTAATTCTCATCACCTTTCGACTTTCGAGGATACGTGACATAAGCGGATTTGATGCTTTTGGGGTACGTTTTGAAAGCTTTTCCTCTGCTTTTAGAGTTTTAGATAGGAATAATTATTTTGAAAAAAAATATTATTAAATTAGCTTGAAAATTGAAATAAAAGATAAAATAATACGTAATACCGTTATGCTAGTTGACATTTATAAATCGAAAATCCACAAACTGCTCGTACCACAAAACCGCTTGGGGTCAGCTTTAATATAATGTGTCTTCACCAAATCCACCGCATAAGCCGGTCGGGCCAACGATTCTACAAAACCCAATTGCGATGCATACAACGGCTTTTCGAGTAGTTTTAAGTCTAAATTTTATATTTTTAATTATCGTCATTACGTAACAATAAAGATTACGCATTCAAACTAATTTTAATAAATTTTTCAAAAATATTTTCGTCTAAAACTCCTAGTTTTAAGTGTTTATTTTATGAGTTTTGGATATATATATATATATATATAAAATTTATTTTAATTTTTTTAAATAGTTTAAAAAATAAAAGTTCAAATTAGCGTCACCATAACTATAACATTAACTTAATTTCTATTTTATACAGATAAGCACACCAAGAGTTTTGTACTAAATACATCATTTTAAAAAATAAAATAAAATTAATGTTGGTTCAAAAATATTTCCCAAACTAGATCATAATGCCGGCAATGGGAACGACGGTGATTGAATTATGCAGAAGCCGACAACACCAACGGCGGCATTTGGGTTTAAATTAATTGTCATCGTTGAGAACGGGCGGTATTTGTTATTTCACTGCCGCTGCTCATGCAACGCCGACATTCGAATCCACTCAAATGCCGCTGCTTCAACGCGGCAATTAAACTAATTCAAAAGCCGCCGTTCAACGCGCACTGACTCATTAAATCAAGCCGAGGCCAGGCTTTTTTCCTATTCTCCTCTTCCCTTCGCTTTTCTCCCACCTCTACTGCCCGTCGTCTCGATCGGGATCGCTCGCTTCAAGCCTTTGCTTGCCCCGTCTTGGTTGCCTCGCTTCTTCCTCTCCTAAGCAGAGCAAGGTTTTTATCCCGACTGTACTTTTGCATAATTGTATTGTACTTAATAGTTAATAAAGGGAATATAATTAATAGGAAAATAAGGTTTAACTTTTCATCATTATCATTCTTAGGATTCTGGCTATGGTTCAGATTCAAGTATGAGAAGGTTTCTATTTATATCTTATTCTTGCCTAGCCTAGGCATATATTTGTATGCTTCTTGCATATGTTTGGGAATGTATGATACACAAGCGAGTGCTAACTATAAAATTCCCATTGAAAATGTGTGAACATATTCTAGCAATTACTAGACGCCACTTTTGTGATTGCCGAAAATTAAATAGTCCATTGAGTGTCGAATATCCAATATGATAAACAAGAATCACTAAAATTTCCATTTTTCAGATTGACTAAAACTAAGGAGCCCATTGATTTATAATTGAATATTGAATTCTCTCTATCTCAGAAATCGCTTTGAAATAAAGGGTCTTATTTGTTAGCTCTCAATTAATTACATAATTGTTATTTTTGCCAGGTGTTTGGTGTTTAGATCCAAATTTGCATGACATTAATATTGTTAATGTTCGTATTGTTTCTCGTTTGATTCTATTTTAATAAGATGATTTTTCGTGCACTGAGGTCTCATAATTTGTTTTTTTTGGGACCATTTCAGAGATGCTTAAAATATGTCCTGCTTTCAACAATTCTGATATGTTAACAGAATGGACAAATATCGAGGAGTAAAACAGATGTCGAATATGAGGGAGCTTAAACTTGCATCATACTTTGAAGATACTCTATTGAATGCACGCTTTCAAATAATTGATTGATATGATATACTCAAAGACAACCATCGACAAACGGCTTGCTCCAAATTAGTACTCATTTGTAAGTATCCTCTTAGAAATGGAACTAGGTTCCAACCTTTTCCAGTACGGGATGACAGTAGTGTGCGCGAAATGTTGGATTTGGTTAACACAACAACCATTGAGGAAATTGAACTGTATATTAAAGTTGTTCGAAATAAGTCACAATTGAACTAACTGCGGGGTGGCCATGTATATATTTGTTCTCGACAATTACAATGTTGCAATGCTTTGACTACTGCCAGTGGGTCTACCGTGGTCCAGACTCCTGACACCGGACTACCGGAGATGATGAAGACAGTGCAGATGAAGAACGTAATGATGAATATGGTGAAGATGTTGATGATGAATGCGATGGAGATGATGGGGATGTTGAAGTTGATCGACATGAATCATTCCTTCGAGCTTTCTACCAAGTTATGGAGAATGAACAAGGGATATATGTCTTTGCACAAGCACCATCTTGTGATGTATCAAATCACCTAGATGATGAGACATTGAATGAGCCATCCCCTGTTACCTATCACTTACCACCAACACCTCAATTTCAACATGTTGAAAACCTGATATTGCCGCTACGAAGTTGTCGGGACTTGGGCCGGGTGCAAAATTAACACCGATAATTCGAGGGAGAATTCGTAATTGGGCAAAGTTTTAATTCAAATCTGATTTGGTAAGAGGTACCAAGATTTACTCCATTAAAGCACACCAAGAGTATGTCGTTAAGCTGCATCCTCAAAAATTGCACGCTGGTGACGTAGCATATCAAGAATGTCATTGTCCATGGAAGCTTTGTGCAATGGTTGTCAAAGATACTTCCTTATTTGTTATCAACAAATATATCGCCGCATACCTGCGCTAACTTTGCTTCGAACTCGACCTCATCATCAACTAGACTCCCCAATTGGTTTCTACTCATATAAAGACATTAATTCGTGCACAATTAACAGCAGGTCAATGGTCGCTTATTCAAAGTAGTGTGATGGAAAACGGGATATCAAATATCATACAAAAAGGCGTTGGATGGAGAAAGCATAAAGAAATTAGACAGCTTATTCGTGACTTCCTTCACTATATACAGAGTTGCCACGCTTGTTCTCGGGCATGAGAGCAATCAAACTCGGATGTGTCAGTTGTTGAAAACATGTGAAACTAACATGCCAAACATCAAGATATTCCAACGCGGTGTTCCGGGTCATTCAAGCCATCCATTGAAGGGTTCCAACATTGTCGCCTGCTATGAGTATAGATGGCACATTTATATGTATGATAGTCATGTTATTGATTTCATGTGGACTCAAAATTAACTCAGTCAAGTCATAATGTGACATTCTGCTGTCATATGTTTATGAATACCGATAGTCAGATGGTTCTCGTATGTATTAAAAATCACGCTTACTCAAAGGAAGGAATTTATGCGCACGCATTGCATCCAGTGAATCATGACAAAGAATGGTCGATCCTCATCTTGGTCAGGGCTACACCCATTTGCATATCACAGGATTCAGATGAGTCATTCGCTACAATTTTATGACCCTATTCAAAGATAAAATTTTGAAGAATTTGGTCTGCTGAGAAGCTAATGAGCATGCATCTGAAATTCAAAAGCATACGAATAATCGAGAATTAATTCCTAAGCATTTATAATGGCTTCGAGGCGCCTTTCCGCTTATAGTTTTTCACACGACGGAGGTCGAAGATATGGTTTAATGACAACAAACATTTCAGAGGTATTTAATGTCCTTAGCGCCTCGGTTCTCCCAAGAATCGCAAGATTAGTACGCTTGACCTTTTCGCCTCAACGGTTACTTTGTTGCAAGAAGAGAAGTAGGTGCTGTTAGATTGGCATCCACTCCAGCAATTCACTCCAGACACGCTGATGCGCAGATCCAGGTCGTGTCAATAAGGCCGGTTCGATGGAAATTGTCCTTACGATCATGAGAAATGGGCCTATTCCATGTAAAGTCAAGGAGGGGCCGACCATCATATTACCTTACATGAAAAACTTAAGATATGTAGCATTGATATATTATTCTAGCTGTGAATGCATATCATATCAGTATGTCAGCATCATTGTGTTGATTTCCGTTTGTTTGTAGAAAGCTACACACTACTCAATCGTGACTACGACATGCAGACTCTTTTCCATCAATATTCAATGAAGATGAGCGCTCTTGCTGACAAGACTATGATTGTGCCACTGAAGCCATCATGACGCCGTGCTGGACAGTCCTAAATCAACCCTATTGCATAAATTAAATTGATAGCCAGGAGGGAACACTCGATCAAAGTGTCAGGTAAACAACTGGGTCACAATCGACGTTCTTGTAAGAACATAAATCAAGTTTAGTAAAGGGTAAGAAGAAGGAGAGGTATGTTTTTTTTATAGTCTTTGCTGACTACTCATATTCTTAAGTTTTTTGATTTATCTGTGTGAAATTGTATGATAATGATTATGCAAAGGGTAAATAATTTATTGTTATAAAACAATATCATGTTGAAATGTTTGAGGGTCGTCCAATTATTTACGATGGGTAAGAGAACATGCTCTAGTAGTAGTAGTATTTTTATCATCGCTTTGGTTTGCTTGACAATAGTCTGATATATCATAAATGAATTGCTTCACTTGTAGCAATTTTTCTAAAGGAATTATATAGCAAGTGAGATTTCCTGGAATAGCTGCTGTATAGCTTTCAAAGGCACCTGGGTCCCATGTGGCTGCATATGTTCCAGAATCTTAGGTTTGTTTTGACTGCTTGAGACCTATTCATGGGATGGTTCTATAGTCATTTATTGGCCACTCCATATATTAACCGTGAATTAAATGGTCTTACTTCAGATTATGAAACCTGGAAAGTATGATATTCTTAACACAATGTATTGATCTTGTTAAAATTGGTCAAATTGTTGAAATCATTCATATGACATTAATCCTTCTCTTTATTTTATATAGGGAATTTCTGACAGTATCCAGATATTTGCTTGTGGTGAAAATTCAATGAATCAACCTGTTGCTCGACGAAGCTTTCTCCGATGTTCAACAATGCAGTTGAGTTGGAATTGTGGCTCTACAGGGCTTCTAGTTCATCATTTGCTGTAATTTTAAGTGTTGAGACCTGAAAAAACCTATTAGATGCATTTTTTTTTGTTTCATTTTTCCTTGTTGCAGTGTTGCGCGTAACAATTTATTTATTTGTTTCTGAAAGTTTTCCATCTAAGCAGTGAACTTCTTTTTGTTTTTTGAGAAAGGCAGTGTATCCATTTGAATTGGAAGATAAATTATTAGCATCATAGTAGGACCTTGATTTTTTATTCTTATTGTGAATGAAATAAACAGTTAAAGAGTACCAGAGCCCTAAATTCAAAGACGTTCAGGAAATAACTGCCAACAAATTGGAACAATCAACAGTTAAGCAGGAGGCAAGCACATTCCTGATACACCATCAACATGGAGTCCTGAACAACTTGAGGTTTCACATTAAATGATCATATTCGATATATATATTTTATTGTGTTGGTCTTTTTTCGATATATATATTTTATAGATTAATTTTTAAAATAAGAGCTAAACTGAAATCAACAAATATAAGAACAGATTTAGAGTTTATATTTGAGATGCATTTTAAAAAGTGTTTTGTTTTGAATCATACCATTAAATATTGATAACCATTAAATCAACAAATACTTCCAATTTCCAACCCATAAAATAAAATAGACTGCTTAGCTTTTTTATTTTTCACATGACATCAAATTATTTGGCATACGTCGGTCTAACAATTAATCATGGTCCATTTAATATAACATTTTTTAAAATGATAAATTCAACATATTAAAAAATGCACCAAATATCATACCGGCATAATTACCACTCATCACAGAATATTTGTTCAACAAGTGCTCTTTGTTTATCAGAATAAAAAAACAATTTTAAAAATGAATACCCAAGGGCTCTTATGTACAATTTAGATTTCTGGGATAAGAAAAAAGCATTTTGATTTGGCTAAGAATGGAAAGGATGGTGAATATTTTATGCTTGCAATGACAAAATATTGAAGGATAATTTTGAGAAAGCGATGTTTGAAAAGTCCACTTGAGCATCATTTTTAAGTAAAACAAATAAGTTACTGAGAGATTGAATATTTATGTGGTTTGAATCTTTGTAATATTAGGTGAAAGGGCTCAAAATAGTTTCAAATAAAGGAGGAAATGCTGATATTATTTGGTTGGAAAGTGAGAGGTTGAAATAACTAGGAAAGTGAGAGGTTGAAATAACTAGGAAGGGGATATGAGGATTGAAATGAGTTTCAAATAGCATATGAAATAACTTGTTGCTTTAATTTTCTTTCATCTTTTTATAAATATTTGTTCAATGATAATTAATTTGAAATAATTTCATTCATTTAGTTTTTTCTGATTTCAACCAAATATAACCACCCTCAATTAATTTATACTTTTATTAAATATTTGATCAAAATTAACCTTATATCTACCATTTTTCATACATACTTCGTGAAAAGGGTGATCTAAGTCTTATCATTAAGAGCATCGAGTTTAAATTTTTTACAAATAAAATATGATAACAAAATAAATCTCACTCATTTTCTAAAACCCAAAACAATCAAACCATAAACCCTAAAAACCCTATGATGCTAAAATACCATAAAACCTTAATCGATGACACACCGGTGGTTTAATGTGCATGTATAAAAATCATATATAACATAAATCATCTATCACGAGTCTCAAGCGTTTGTTTCTTAACGCGCTGAATAAATACCAGACGGCACGATCCCCGCGCCGCGCGGCGCGCGCCGAGGAGCCGATGGAATCGAGGAGCCGATGGAGTCGGAGCCGATGGAGCCGGTGCGGTGGACGAAGCGTGGGAGCGCACACGCCAGCCCCGGCGCCGCCACCTCCGTAAGCCCGCCCCACCGCAGCGGCCCAGCAGCGGTAGCCATCGCGGTGTAACGACGCGATGTCAATGGGGCTGGGGTAGCCGTGACGTCAATGTGTGTGGATACAGTATCGCGCGTTCTAGTGTGACGGCCACGCGCGGCGATAAGCGACGAAGACGCCACGCATGTGTGTCGATCGCTGGCGCGGCGCGACGCGTTAACGCGCTGGGGTATTTAAATGCGGTGTGGGATTCGCAGGTACGCATGCAGAGGGTAACAAAGTAGTCAAACTCATCAAGTGTGCATGTACCGCGGCATCAGAGAGGTCGACTCGTCAAGACATTCAAGATGACACTGGCTGGCCAACTCCTCTCTCGCCTCCTCTCGCCCGCTCTTAGCGGGCCGTGATCCGTGGATCGCCGGCGACACCGAGGCCTACTCGCCGATGGTATGTGATGGATGCCTCCCGAGCGCACTTCGCGACGCGATGTTCTTCTTCGACCGCAGTGAATGGGCCAATCCGCAATATGGTATATGTCGCACATAAAGACCAGTTTAAGCTAAACGACCGACGACTATGTCAACCATGGCGCTATCCGCGTGATCCAAACAAATACTATAATTACATACTCATTGATTAAAATTAGGTAAAATATTATATAAAAACGCGCTCCGATCGCATGGTCTATACTACCATGCATGAAACCTCATATCATCTCCTATGCAAACGTGGCACATAAATGCACACGACGATACCACCGCATTTACGCTCCTGAAGTCCATCATACTCCAACAAATAGGTGAATGTATGGACCTCTACGATCGTGGCCTCCCATAAGGCAGACGGTTACGATAGTCGCCCAATCAGCAATGGGTATCGCCCGCGTGCATCGACTGCAGGCGTAGATAATGGCCTGCTAAGCCAAGTAAAAGCCGGGAGGTGGCTCCCCTCCTCGATGCAGCCTTAACTGACACGCACATTCGACGAAGGCACCCACGATCGAAACATATGAGTGGTGACATCGCGGCGCTGATCTCCGACGCCTACATATATTCGGGAGCCGGTCAACCACCTCTCCGTCGTATTTCACCGCCATAAGACCTACACATTAACCATCGACGTCAAATACTTTTATGTCAACAGATCAAATTACTATATGAACCATATACTTGTGCACCACATAATTACAACCTTATATCGCTAACATATAACATCTGGTCCAAGTCTCAGGCGTCTACTCGATCTCTGTGATAGAGGAGGACACCTGATGGGTTAGCACTGTGTCAAAGGTACTTCCACCCACACCCCAATGGAAGAGAGCCGGCTTAGTCAGACTCCTCAAATTCTGCCTGGCCGAACGCCGTGCTCACTGCAATCCATCGTCCATACCCCTCGCCTACGACACCATCGAGCATCACATCATGTAAGGCATGCGCCAATGGTGTGTTGATACGGTGCAGATCTCTCCCAAACGGCCTACCACGGAAGCCTCCAAGACCATAGCTGAGTATACAATCAAAATAAATTAAGCGATCTAATTTCATAGATGAAAGTTTATGAACTTACAATAAAAAATATATACATACCTGAATGAGTGTAATACAACCACTAATACCGCATCTATATCTGTCGCACCGACATAACTCGGAGCATGTGTGTGCAAGCACTGCACCACCCCAAATATAGGTCGATGTCTCACAAATCACTGAGTAGCTGAGAAAACACAGGTGAACATGGACCCCATTCTTGTCCGAAAACAAGAAGGATCCTATCAGCGCTAATAAGAACCCACGCGCACTCCGCTCCAAAGCGACCTCATCAGCATTAGGTCCTGGTGTCGATAACTGCTGACATAACCACCTGATGGAGATGGTCAATCCTTCAGAGCATCAAGGTGGGTGATCTAGCAGCCACCGTATAACTCTCGTATATCAGAGTATTACATGTCCTGGGGCCACGACTTCGGTCCGCCAATACGGAGGCCTGTGATGACAAGAACATCCCAGAGCGGTGATCGCCATCTCTCCGACGGACATGGAATGTGCGGTCTCGACGGCACAGCAATAAGCGCAATCTATAATGATGTGGCCTAATAGGTATATAAATCGTGAACTCGCTACGGACACGCATGATCGAATACGTGATCCATCCTCCAGGCCGAGGGAAGGCCTCATCTCGCCGGCTGGGCCGAGAACTTCCTCGTGAACTATAATTAACAAATAAATCCATGTTTCTTAAATTCACTATATATATAAATAAGAGTAAAACTGGAATGTTAATTCATGAATAATAAATGCAAACTCACCGCCCCAACAAAGTGGGGACCTGTGGTCTGCCTTGTAATAGCAAGCACGTATGGATCCACATGTACCCTCCTCCGAACGCCATATATATCCTCGGATGTCCAAATACACTATACATATTAGTAAAACACATCAGGGAAAGAGTATCACAATAATTGCACGTAAAACCTTAAGGGTTTGGAAAATGGCCCCAAGGTGATACCAACAAAGACCCTCCACTCACTAAACAACACTCTTGTTGTGTTACCGATATAAACACTAACTCTTACATCCATTTTCTAATCTAAGAAACTATCATCACCTTCGCTTGGTCAACATATCCGAAAGATCCCACCTCCTCTCCCCAACTAACTAATGACAATAAAAGAGTTCAATGTGAAATAAAGCCAGATAAGCTACTATTAGCGAATAAACCCACAAACTACTTTGATTAATATAAACACAATGTCAAACTTACTTAGAGTAGTAAGAGTTCTTACTCAGTTTTTGCTTGATGAAATGCTTATCAACCCATATAAGGTTATATCACATTCTATCAATTGGTCAAAACAAAAAAGATTACAAAGTACAATAGCTATGTTATTATTAAAACTCAAACCAGAATCAACTCCACTCCATCATTCATTAAAAGTTAATAATCATACAAATGAGAACAAGACCCGAAAGTCAATAAATTCATGAATCATCCAAGGTTTATATTACGATAATCCTACCATGTTAGGACAACCACAAACACTCAACACTCCATCCACACAGTTCCGTAGAGTCATTATAAAATTTCCATCAAGTTTTAGGAATTCTCAACAACAAACCCTTCTCCGAGCCGACCATTTGAAATTCAAATCATCCTGTAGATTATATTTGATTGAGCCATTTGATTGTGTGGCATACCCACTCATCAACACAATTCAAAGTCAAATGGACTAGTTATTATATTTTCAGAATGATCTCAATTTCTTTTACCTTTCTTGGCCATAATCCAGATAAGATCAGGGCAAAACCCAACCAGGTAAAAGGTCTGTAGAAGTAGAACTTCAGACACCCACTTACCCAAATAGCAACCAAACATAAAAAACACATTTGTAGCAAAGGGTAAAGGGCATGCACAGGAGGCCCATCTGCCTCTGCACCCCAAACCTAAAACCCTCAAAGACCATTCTGTCACCAAATTCAAAGGAACCCATGAGATCTCGCTGACATCACCATGGACGACAGTAATTATGAACAATGAAAATGAACACCAAAAAATAATAGCCGGGACCAGAATCTGATAACCAACCTCTATCACTACCATAACTGAACATCAAAATCCACACCATCAAAACCAAGTAAATAAAATGGAAACTAATGAAAATAGTAAAATAAAACCTCAAAACCTCAAATGCTTTACTTGACATAGCGGGGCGATGAAGAAGCGACCAACTCAAGCTCAAATCGTCCAGCAGCGACACCCATTTACAAAAAATAAGACGGACGGGGAAGGCTTTGCAGGTTGGGGGCGAGAGGAGGCGACCACCGGGGAGGAAGGCTCGGCGCCCGGGACACGACAATCGGGCTGGGACTGCGGCCGGGCGGGGGGAGAGAGGGGAGGAGGCAAGCGAAGGGGAGGGAGAATGGGAAGCCCTGGGCGGGGGGCAGGAAACGATTCTTGCCGTTCGGAGCGGCGGCTTTAGATTAGTTGAATTGCCGCCCGTTGAGAGCGGCGGCGGTCTTCGTAAATCGCGTGTTGTGGGCGAGAAGTGAATTAGTCGAATGCTGTATTCTCGGCAAGCGGCTTCTACTGAATCAAATCAGCGATCCGCGTACTTGGCGATAAGCTATAATTTGGGAAATTTTTTTCATGAAACTGTAATTTTATTTTATTTTATTTTTTTTGGCATATTTCCGTACAAAACTCAATAACTAAGGCGTCAAAGGGACTTGAGTAGGTGACGCAATGACGTCACCATGGGAGTGATTTAGTGCTGAAAGTCACATTGCAACGACACCCAAAGTCGAGTTTTGTACGGAAATACGTCAAATTAAAAAAAATAAAATAAAATTACAGTGTCGTCTAAAATATTTCCCAAATTATACCTTAATGCCGGCAATGAGAACGGCGGGATTTGATACGAGGCGAGGAAGCGTCGTCGTGAGCAGCGGCGTTTGGATAATTTAATTCTTGGTCGTTGAGCGGCGGCTGATCAGTTGAAATGCAGGTCGTTCACAACGGCGGCCCAGTGGGCTAATTCGAATGTCGTGGGTTGACGACGGCAATTGATTGCTTTAAGTTTTCGGGCTAGGGCTTTTTTCCCTTATTCTTCTCCCCCTTACGCTCAACGCCCACACTCCCTGCATGCTGCTCCGGTTGCGTAGATCACCTTTCCGGTGCTCTGCTCAGGTGGTTACTGCTCCTTCTCTCCGTCCAGAGCTGAATTAAAGCATTTCGCTTGCTCCTCACTTATTTTTTGTAAATGGGTGTTTGACTGTTTGGAATATTTGTTAAACAGTTTTTATCCCCAAGTGCGTTTATGCATTCATTTGATTTCATACGATCAACAAATGCATTTAACCCAGATGATGATTGCTGATGTGTTGCCTTGTTTCTTCCAGTTTCTTCACTTTACCATGTTCTTCCTATTTTTAATTTGGTAGCTGGAATTGTCCACTTGATAACCTGTTTCTGTTTTTGGTCTATATATGTGAGCGGTTAACTGTTTCTATTTGTCATTTACAGTTTGGTGTAAGATGGAGTGGTTGGGATATTTCTTGGTACTCATATTATAATTCAGAATGAAATTATTTGTTTAATTGGTGAGATTTGGGTTTGATTATTTTAATTTATTTTGTGTTGTTAGTTGGATGGTCTCAATTGACCCATCAAATTTCTTTAGTTCTTATTTCATTCACGACTGGTTGTTTTCTATATCTTAAAATTATGTTATAGTGATTTGAGCCAAATTATGATTATTTTTTGTCATTCAGTTATTATAAATACCTTATTATGTAAGCTATTTGATTATAATGAAAGTTTGAACTATTTGATTATGTGGATGTAGTAGGCATACTATCAAACCACATAAATTTGTATGTGTTCTTTACGTATTTCTCATCTGATTTACCACCATTTTAATCACAATATAGGGTAAATATCACAATATAGGGTAAATTGGAAGTGCCAGACAAGCATTTGTTTTGTGTTATGTGGTAAGGTGTGGACATGGTTGAATTGTGAAAAAAAAAATCGAATTTTAGTTACCGGTACCACCAAGTAAGATTCAGCATGTATCATATGACATCTTCTAAATTAATTTGATATCATGCCAACAATTGTGAGAAAATGCTCTTGGGGACAGTGACTTGGAAGCATTTATCTTGATGGTTGAATAGGTCTAATATCATGTTTAGGCGCTAGGTTGCCCGGTGCCTCCATACCTTTCTTTCTCCTTTAACCATCGGTACGGAAAATTGTTTTCTAATAAAATGAAAGTTTAATTTGAGAAATGTTTATGAAAATAGTTAAACGGCTTTGGAGGGCTGAATTTTGGAAACTGTTTTATGATGTTTTGTGGAATAAACATTTGGCTGGGAAATAAAATATTTTGAACCTATTTTTAATGTTTCTCAATATGGTTTATGAATTTTTGATATAGTGCTTTATTATTAATCTTTATCCATATTTGCCTGTTAATTTGTGAAATTGTTCTCATAAAATAAAGTAGAAAACAATTGTAATATGTTTTTTCCCTCGTTCTATTATAAACTTGTATTTGTTTTTTGGATGCAGATGTGTTTGTTTGGTTTCTTTTTATGGAGATTCGCTAAAATTTGACCAAAAAAAAATTAAATCTATCTTTTATTGAACTCCGACAAAATAGTATTTTCATATGTATTGTAAAGTGAATTACAAATGTTTTTATTGTTAAGCTCAAGGAAAAAATCATATTGGCTCTTATAACACCCTTGAACATGGGAGAAAATAAGTGTGGGGTTTTGATGTCGGTATTTAATTATTGGAAGGTAGAAGGGTGGCATGAAAATGAAAATTTTTCGGTGTTATTTTTATTTAAGGGTTGCTTGAATTGTTCGAGATCAATTTGGTGTAGTATGAAATTAATATTATTAATTTTTCAATTCTTTTGGTTTTGATTCTATTTTACACGGGATGATTTTAATTGCAGTGAGGGCTCATTCTTAAAATGTCTTTGTTTTTTTTGTTAAATTTTTGAGGTGTTGGTTCTGCATTGATATGCTTATAGATGTTTAAGTTGTTTGGTTGTTACTTTATCTACATTTGAGAATATACCAGGAAGAAGGACATCAATAGGGGTTTAGAAGTAGGAACTTATATAGTTTTGTAGTTTCCCGAGCCTAAAATTTCTCTGATGTGGACAAAATACCCGAGGAAGACCTAATATTGGGCCCTCCACCCACTTAGGCCCATCTCCGTAGCTGAACATGTTGCTTTCCTCTCCCATCCATCCATCCCTCTCCATCATATCAATTCCCCCGCCTCATTTTTTCCTTTTCTTTTCTGGATCAATTTACGACCTTACGGATCCTTAATTCTAGTGCATGTTTGATTCTAGTTTTTGAAAAGCGGAGTGCTCCCGGCATTATTTTTAAAACACAAAAACATTATTAAATCCATCATCCAACTTACTGAGGTGTATGTGGAGTCGAGGATATGGGTAGTGTTTATTTCTGAGGTGGGCCGAACGTCTTCGAGTTTTCGCATTGGACTTGATGCTCTGCATATTAGATATGTGTGTGTATTGTAAATCCTATAGTCTCCAAGATGAGTGACATTATATATATAAAAAAAAAAGTTTTTGAAATAAAATTTTCTAACCTTAGTGTCTTTAATTATTGTGATACACTTTCTCCAATGTGTTTTACTAATATGTATATTGTGTTTTTTAGACATCCAGGATATATATGGCGTTCGAGAGGAGCTACATGGCCGCTGATCCATTGGATCCCATACCGTCTTGCTATTGCAAGGCAGACACGGAGTCCCCACTTTGTTGACAGGCGGAGTTTGTATTTTATTATTCATGAATTACATTCGATTTTTCTCTCTAATATATATATATATATATATATATATATATATATATATATATATATATATATATATATATATATATATATATATATATATATATATATATATACTATATATATATATTCAATTATAAGCATGGTTATTTAAGATTTAATTATAGTTTCTGAGGAAGTTCTCAGGCCTAAGGTATCGGCTGAGATGAGGGCGCTTCACTCCACTTTGTGGAGGATGGATCACGTGTTCGTCCATCATTGATCCACGCGCGAGTTCTACGGGTATATACGGCAGGCCGCATCATCATGGACTGACGCTTATTGCTTGTCTCGTCGAGAGATGGCGGCCTGAGACCCACACATTTCATGTCCCGGTCGGAGAGATGACGATCACGTTACAGGATGTTGCTATCATCCTTGGCATTCGTATCAAGCGGACGCGTCCACGAGGGACATGCATGCTTTCGGCGTAGCGAGTTATGCGGTGAGCTAGCCTCACCTCGATGCTGCGGATTGACTATCTACATCGGTGGTTATCCCGGATTATCGACCCGGGACGTCTTTGATGGTCGCTTTGGAGCGGAGTGCACGTGGCTTCATATTAGCGCTTATGGGATCCTTCTTGTTTCCGGACAAGAAGGGGGTCCATGTTCACCTGTGCTTTCTCCCACTACTCCGTGATTTGACACAGGCATCGACTTATAGTTGGGGTGGTGCAGTACTTGCACACACATATCGAGAGTTATGTCGTGCCAGCTTGGACCGTAGATGCGGTATTAATGGTTGTATTACACTCATACAGGTATGTATATATTTTTTTTTGGAATTTCATAAACTTTCAGCTACGAAATTAGATCGCTTAATTTATGTTTATTGTATATTCAGCTATGGTCTTGGGAGAGGCTTCACGTGGGCCGACCCGATTTTGGGCGATCTGCGCCATTTCCAGCACCACCATTGCCGCATGCCTTACATGATGAGGATGTCGATGGCGTCGTAGCTGAGGGTATGGACGATGGATTACCTGTTGAGCATGGCGTTCAGCCCGAGCCAGAGGCTGAGGTAGAGCCAGAGCCTGCTCTTCCGTTGGGGTGTAGGTGGAGAGTACCTTTGACACGGGTGCTTAACCCATCCGGTGTCCTCCTCTATCTAGGGTCCCGGCTAGGCATACGGACCGGTTGGTAATTATATGTTAACGTATAAGGTTGTAATTATGTGGTACACAAGTATATGGTTCATATAGTAATTTCAATCTTGTTGACATAAAAGTATTTGAGCGTCGATGGTTGTGTGTAGGTGCGCGGCGGCCGTGCGTCGAGAGGTGGTTGACCCGGCTTCGATATATGCCCAGTGATCGAGGAGGTCACGGCGCGCGATGTCACCACTCATATGTTTGATCTTGTTGGGTAACATCGTCAGTGCTTGTGCGCGTCGGTTGGGCTGCATCGGAGATACCTCCGACGCTCTTACGAGCATCGGCTACGTAGAGTCGATACCGCAGCGGGCGACACCATGTGATTAAACGACATATCATACTCCGTACATAGCACTATGGGAGACACGATCGGCGAGGGTCATTACTTCACCCCCTTTGGTGGGTATGATGGACTTCCAGGAGCCATACATGCAGTGGTATCGTAGTATTACACGGCGTTTTATGACACCACGGTTGCATAGAGATGATATGAGGTTTCATACTACAGCCGGTAGTATGAATGTTATGGTAAGTCGGACTGACATTTTTATATAATATTTTACCTAATTTTAATCAATAGAGTATGTAATTATAATTATTTATTTGGTTCACGCAGATCGCCGCCATGGTTGACATAGTCGATCGGTCTCGTTTTGCTACTGCTGGTGCTATGTGCGACATATACCATATTGCGGATTGACGTTACAACGGTCAGGAGAAGAACACATCACGTCCGGCGAGTGCGCTCGGGAGGCATCCATCACATGCACCATCAGTAGGCCTCGATTGTCATCGACCGTCCGCGGATGCAACCCATTAGAAATTGAGGTAGGGAGGCGCGGGGAGATGGCGGCCGGAGTCGTCTTTGGAGATGGTCGACAGGTCATGGTGTAGGCAGTGGCGGCGGTACATGCACATGATCACGAATTTGACTACTTTGTTACCTTCTCATACTACCCCTCACCATCACACCACATTCCGTACCCCACACATTGTGCGTCACCTTCCACCATTTGGTACCCTGCATATTGACCAGTCACCTTCGGACGTTAAAGTATCCACACATTGACCCGTCACCTTCCATACCCCCACCCATTGACACATCACCATCCATCCCCCCACACGATGACACCATACTATACCCTTTACCTGAGTGGGGTAGACTTCCAGGTAGGCGACCTCGGACTCGACGTGTGCATCGACCACTTCATCCTCCACTTGCCTCCGCTCCATCAGCTCCCTCGGTTCCATCAGCTCCCTCGGCGCCGCCTCACACAGCACAGGATCCTGTTGCCCTACAGTCTGTTTATTCTAGGCGCCGTTCTAAGAGAACTATTAAGGCGCCTTCTTGTGGGACTCATTGATACATGATTTTATATTTATATATGATTTTTTTTTATACATGTGCATCTTGTGGGACTCATGGATCACCCTTTTCACGAAGTATTTATGAAAAATGGTAGATATAAGGTTAATTTTGATCAAATATTTAATAAAAGTTTAAATTAATTGAGGGTGGTTATATTTAGTTTGAAATAAGAAAAATAAATGAATGAAATTAGCTAAATTTATTATCATTGAAAAAATATTTATAAAACTATGAAAAATATTTAGAGAAATTGCATGTATAATTTTTTATGTGAAAATCAATTTTAATAAATTCCAAAATCTAATATATTTTCACTAAGAATTGCATCTTTAAGGACAATTCTCCAAATAATTTTTCGTTTTTAATTAGATTCACTTCCCGAAAAACCAAGTGGTCCCTGCAGTGGTTGGTTTCGAAGCCTTTAACTTTCCTTTCTATGATTGTTTGCTACACTAGCTCCGTAGCCTCTATTGTTTTCTTCTCGCCACAGATGAAGCATGCTTAATCTTTTTGATTTAATTTAGTTATTTATTTTAAATGCTTTCACTTTCATTTGATGGGAAATACGAAAATCAATTCTGACAAATGATATTCGAATCTGAATTCAAGTGAAGACAAAGATATTTCTGATACACAAATTTTCTCCAAATGTCAATATACCAAGCCAGCAGATCATACAGTTCATTAGTTTCAAAAAGAGAACCACAAGGAATATATAAACATTGGCAATACCAATCCTCGGAGATCATCTTCAGAGAACGCAATCAATTGATTAAATTCATCTTCCAGAATATGATCCCGCCGAATTCTGAATCGGTTTTAAGGCGCCGTTTTGTGGGACTCATTAATACATGTTATTATTTTTATATATGATTTATATTTGTATACATGCACCGATTTTTATTATAAATAATTCTAAATTGGTCGTATAATAATTAAGAGCGGTATTAGCGTATCTGATAACATGTAGTAATTGGTCGTATAATAATTAGATGAATTGTGGTTTTCAAACCATTATTAATAAAAGTTTAAAAAAATACCATAAACTTAAGCGATCTCAAGTGGTCCTTGGGTTTTAGAGCCTTTGGTAATTAGGGTGTTAGGGCATTAGGGTTTTAGGGTTTTGGGGTCTTAGGGTTTTATAAATATTTAGGATTTCAGGATTTTAGGTAAATATTGTTGGATGTAGTAAGAAAAAGCTAAATGTGCCACAGCCCTGTAGACATGACGAATACGCAACAGCAATAACAAGGTTATGGTTTTGCAAAAAGTTTTTTAGAAAACCAATTCACCCCGATATATTTGTTAGATTGGGAAGTCATATTCAGGCTCAAAAACTTAAAAAGGCGGTGGTTGCTAGTTTAACACATTTTCAAACTTAGTTTAATATAAAGTTTTGAGACCAAGACCAATACCAACAATTGAATATAAAAAAACGAAAATAAATAAATAATGAACAGCTAAAAGCCTACGCATGACAAATTTATAGACAGAGAGAATAACAAATATATACAATCAAATGCTATGGACATAAGTACAAAAAATAATATTCTTGTAAATCCTTGAAAATCCCACAACCATCAATACCGGCCTCACAAACTCCAAATTAATTGACAAATGATATTCGAATCTGAATTCAAGTGAAGACAAAGACATATCCAATTAAGTACACTCTGTAATATTCCAAACACTACATGCATGCGAACCGCTAAATTTTAACACAAACTTGTCATCACTTGATCATTTACAGTAAATATGTTAACTCTGCTTGTAGATGGCAGCAATAATGGAGCTTGTTTCAGTATAGTATAAGCTCTGGTGTTTCATATGACAACTGGGGAAAAAAAGCAAAGATGTTAGAACAAGCAGTCTAGCTGAATATGTAATAATTGCCATGAAAACAATCTGGTTCCAATATGGTCATAATTACATCATGGGCCCAAAATAGATGAAAACAAATACGTAATAATGCCCATGAAAACAATAATGAATAGTATCATATGCACTTTATCCATGAAAACAATGGACACATATGTGATGAATTCAAAGATTTACATCTTATTAATACTTGCCCTGTGACATACGTATTGTAAGATATTCATCTCGCATCACCCGTGAGAGATAGTTTAAGGAACAGAAAATGCACTTGAGCACGCAGCTTGTAATGGTAGGGCAACAACCAATGGCCCTTGATAACCATAGCATCAAAATTATACAATATATGAAGTTATGAATGGAACTGCATTAGACCAAATGTTTGTGTAGGTTATGAATATTTGAAGCATTAAAAACATATTAATTGCAAAATATTAAAAGAATATGATGGGGTTATGAGAGGTTCAAAGTTTGAGAATGTGGACAAAGAGAAAAAGAAAAAGAAAAATGAAAAAGCATTTACCTATAAATCATTTAAAAAATGTAAATATTTTTTTGGACACACATTATAACTGAAATTTGTACTTTTATATGTTAAAGTACATCACTAAATAAGGATTTAAAAAAAAAACAGCTTTGCATTAGAATATATGCTTTATTTCAATATTCCAAATTATATTCTATGTAGATTAAGCAACCATCCATTATACGATTAAGATATTTATCCGAATTGGGTATGATAACAATTCGAGACTCGGAAAGAAAGACAACTAAATACCTGGAAATGCTGCCTTCAAAAAAAAAGAAAGGTATTTAATTGATAAAATAAATTGCCATTTGAAATGGCTAAAATAACTCAACTCGGAAGCCCAACATATAAATTGAAATATAAGTTCTCAAATTCAAAAGCACAAAATTCATATGATAATAAAAGTAATGCATTAAGAAAGGGTGCTAGGTACTAAGTTCTTCATAAATGCTAAAGATGTTTTTTAGCACACACAGATAGTTCAGGTATTTTCAACCAGTGTATAAGATGGCTAGAAGACGAAATGAAAAGCCACACCCCTTTGGCTCAACGATCGACATAGATTTATGAAAGGTCTTATAGAAAAGGCAACGTATATGAAACCATGTCTTCAAACAATAACTAACAATATACCGATAAATAATGGGAGCCAGGTCCCATAAGGACTGCGGAAAAACATACCTCTCCTTCATCTTATAGCTCACATGCGGGTGGTGAAAGCTCCAAGGAGGACCAAATGATAAATAATGGGAGCAGCTACATTCATATATTTGTACACATTCAATTACTGAACTTGATTTCTATTCTTACAAGAACGCCGATTGTGACCCAGTTGTTTGCACAACCCGCATGTGATCAAGGTTTTCCCCTCCCTAACATCCATTTCATTATGCAGGGTTGATTAGGGCGTCCACTTCAGCGTCACATTGACTCGGGTGGTACAATCACGGTGCCATCGTAAAGACCACTCATCTTTAAGTGAATATTGGATGGAAAAGGGGTGCCCATGTATCATGAAATGCGACTTAGTAGTGTAGTAGCCTTCTACAAACAAGCGGAATCAACACGGCGATCTGCGGCAGGCTGATATGATATGGCTACATGGAAAGCCATATATCAATGTCTTTACACATGTGCAAGTTTTTTCATGTAAGTTGACGCGATGAGTTCGGCCACTCCTTGACTTTACATGGAATAGGCCCTTCACGTGATCGTAAAGGACAATTTCCATTGAACCAGCCTTAACAACACGGCCCTGGATCTGCGCATCAACGTACGGAGTGAATTGCTCAGAGGATGCCAATCTATTAGCACCTACTTCTCTTCTTGCAACAAAGTAACTGTTGAGACGGAAAGGTCGCTGTAATGTCTGCGATTCTTGGGAGGCTTGAGCTCCTTTAAGGACATAATCAAATACCTGCGAGTGTTTGTTGTCATTAAACCATATCTTGACCTCAGGTCGGTGTGAAAGAGCCCATACACGGAAAGGTATACTCAGCCATTGTAATGCTTCGAATTGATTCTCCCAATTATTCATATGCTTTTGAATTCCAGTTATGTACTGTTAAAAATTTTGCTCGACAAACTAAATTCTTTAAAAATTTTATCTTTGAGCAGGGTCATAAAATTGCTAGCGAAATGGCCCTTAAATCTGTGATATGCAAATGGTGTAGTAACGAAGATGAGGATCGACCATTCTTTATCATGATTCACGGATGTGTCGATATAACCTTGAATTCAGCCCTTTGAGTAACTTGATTTCTAATGCATGCGAACCATCTGACTATTAGTATTCGCCCATACGTATTAGCAAATGCCAGTAAACGGTGATTATTTTAAAATCACACCCCATAGCAATCAATAACTTGCCTTTATACTTCCCATATAAATGTGTACCATCATGCACTCATAGCGGGCGACAATGTTGGAACCCCTTCAATGGATGGCTTGAATGACGAAACACTCGTTGGAATATCTCAGTGTTTGGCATGTTGGATTTTCACATGTTTTTCGATCTTGACGCATCAGGAAGGATTGCTTGCTAATGCCCGAGAACAAGCGTGGCAACTCTTTGTATATGGCGAGAGAAGTCACCAAATAGCGTCTAATTGCTTTATTGCTTCCCATCCAGCCCAACTTTTTGTATGATATTTGATATCCCGTTTTCCATCACACTCGCTGAATAGCGGTAAAATGATGTGAATTATTACTTTGAATTAATGCCTTTATATGAGTAGAAACCAATTGGGAGTCTAGTTGATGATGGTCCTGGTTCAAGCAAGGATTGACACAAGTATGCGGCCCAGTATATTTGTTGATAACAAATAAGGAAGTATCTTTGACAACCATTGCACGAAGCTTCCATGGACAGTGACATTCTTCAGCCTTCTTACATCTTAAAACGAGCAATTTTTTTGAGGATGCAGCGACATACTCTTGGTGTGCTTTAATAGAGTAAATCTTTGCGACCTCTTCAAATCAATTTCGAATTAAAAACTTGCTTATTCACAATTCTCCACTCGGGTTACCGGTGGTAAAGTGCACCCGTGGAGTCCAATGACTTGCGGCTTGACGTATCGGAGTTTTCAACATGTTGAAATTGAGGTGTTGGTGGTAAGTGATAAACAACGGGGATGGCTCATCAATGTCTCATCATCACGGGTGATTTGATACATTACAAGATGGTGCTTGTGCGGGGAGACATATATACCTTGTTCATTCTCGAAGCGGTTGAAAGCTCGAAATAATGATGCATGTCGTCGGCTTCAACATCCCCATCATCTCCATCGCATTCATCATCCAACATCTTCACCATATTCATCATTACATTCTTCATCTGCCTTGTCTTCATCATCTCAAACTGGTCCCGATTATCAGTCTTGGACCACTACAAACCTGGCCGTAGTCAAGCTGTGCGACATTGTAATTATCGCGAACAAATATATCTGCACTGGCCACCAGATTAGTTCGATTATCACCTTGGCTTTCGCGAACAACTTTAATATACAGTTCAATATCCTCAATGGTTGGTGTGTTAACTTGAATCCAACATTTTCGCACCTCTTGTCATCGTCTCTTGGATAAGGTTGGAACTTTACACCACTCATAAGGATACTTACAGTAGTACTAAAATTTGAACCTTCGTTTGTTAATGGTTGTCTTTAAGTATATCATATCAATCAATTGTTGGAGCATTGCATTCAGCAGAGTACTTCCAAGGCTCAATAACGATTTCGCTCCTCATATTTGACCTTCAGGTTTCACTCCTCGATATTTGTCCATTATAGTAACATGTCACGGGAATTGTTGGAACAGACATAATTGACCTGTACAAAATTGTCTCAAATTAATTAAATATTATGAGAGGTAATTATCCTTATATCACATCAACTTTATCATAAATAAAACAAACAAAGTGTCCTCATTTACTAAACTAGAAACAAACCTCCGCTGGAATTTGTCTAATAAAACTATTAGGTAAGCTAAAATTTCCATTTCTTGTCTATATTATTAAATTAAATATATTATTTTTATTTGTTATTTTAAAACTAGTTTAGTAATTTTAAAATGTAAAAATTAAATAATTTAAAAATATAGAAAATTTTAACTAATTTTAAATTAGTAGATCTTTTTTTAGATTTTTCTTTATTTTAATTTTTTTTCTTTACTCAAAACCAAACATGGTATTTACCTTGATATCAAAAAAATAAAAAAGCAAAGTATTACCTTGCTTTTGGTTGATGAGAAAATGATGGAAGATGAGAATAAATTAGTGTTCATTTCGATCTTTATTGTAGGACCCGAGTTGAGTAATCTCCCTCAATTTATGTTGTGATATTTACCACATATTGTGATTAAAATGGTGGTAAATCGGATGAGAAATACGTAAAGAACACAATACATATTTATGTGGTTTGATAGTATGCCTGCTACATCCACATAAAATACTTGATTCATCTAATCATTATAATCAATAAACACATAATAAGGTATTTATAATAATCTTGAATATGACAAAAAAAAAAATTAGCTCAAACTTTTCATTTATAACATAATTTTAAGATATAGAAAACAACCGATCGTGAATAGGTAGGAAACCTTAAGAAGTTTGATGGGTCAAATGAGACCATCCAACTAACAACACAAAATAACCCCAAATAATCAAACCCCAGAATCTCACCAATTAAACAAATAATTTCATTACAGATTATAATATAGTGCAAAGAAATAATAATCTAACCACTCCGTCTTTTTACAAATTGTAAAATGACAAACGAAGCTGATTACACTCATATATAGACCAAGCGAGAAACGAGGTTATCAAGTGGACAATTCCAGCTACCAAATTAAAAATAGGAAGAACATGGCAAAGTGAAGAAACTGGAAGAAACAAGGCAACACATCAGCAATCATCATCTGGGTTAAATGCATTTGTTGATCGTATGAAATCAAATGAATGCATACGCGCTGAGGATAAAGTTTGGCACAAATGTCCAAGCACGACCGCATGCCATTTACAAAAATAAGTGAGGAGCGGGCTGAAATGCTTTACGAGTCGGGACGGAGAGAAAGGCGGGCAACCACGGAGGCGGAGCGATTGAGCGGGGCGGCGGGCGAGCGCCTTGAGAGCGGCAGCGGAGGAGTGGGAGAAAGAAAGCGAGAAGGGGAGAAGAATAGGGGAAAAAGAGCTAGCCAGAAAACAAAGCAATCAATTGCCGCCGTTCGAGCAGCGGCGTTTGGATGCGATTTCGATTCTGTTTGTTGTGAACGACGACATTTCAACTAATTCAAATGCCGCCGTTCTCAACGGCCGACGATTAAAATTAATCAATCTTTGCGTTATGGCGGCTCAACCACTATCATCAAAATCCGCGGTTCTCGTTGCGGCCAGGTATCATTGGAAATGTTTTGGTGATATGATTTTATTTTATTTTTGTTTTGACGTATTTATTCAAACTACGATCAATATAATGCCCATGATTATCAGTGATTGCATCCGCTTAATTAGCTTCCAACCACACCCCCCACATATTATCATTTTTAAACACCACATGTTGACATCATTCCTTTCTCGACACCTAACATAAATAAGTACTCCAATATACCACCTTCAAATTCACTTTGTTTCTTATATAACCCATTCTATCTCATAACAACCTCATGGCATAATACCCACATTTCTCTATCTTCTTATATTATATTCATCAGGCAAAAATACCTCCATATAACTTGGTTGCTCTCAATCAAACTCTTTATCATAGTTCAAAAATCATAACACATCATGCTTTGAAGCTGTAGGATGGATGATTCAGCAGATTGCTCTCTCTTTTTTTATCATGTGGTGAGTTTGACATTCATTACAGTTTAGGAATTAGTGTGAATCAAAGGTGATGCCTGAATTTCAAAATTGTTGATATTTATGCTATCCTTGAGCTAAGAGCTCACTTCTTGTAAGCTTGAGAGCAATCAAAGTGCCTTGGCAATTCCATAAAGAAGTGAAGCTAATTGTGCACACAATGTGTTTGATAAAATATCCAAGTGAAGTTCAAGCTTCTTTTTTGCTTCAAAATGAGTTCATAAGGTTTCTTTTGTGAAGAATCAATCTTCTACATCAAATGGGAAGTGTCTTAAGCTAAATGCTTATGTGGATTATGATTTAAATATTGGGATTGTGGTGTGTTGGGTTGCTTGCTTTTGAAAGATTCCAAAGGAGAAATTGTTGCTCCATGTTGGTAAAGATGTTTGTGTTGAGTTGGGGATGCATGGTTGTATGCTTGTGACCACCAAAGAAGGGTTTGTTAATTTCAAAAGAAAGGTTGAGAAGTTGTGCGCACCTTGTGTTTGACAAATTGCCTAAGTGAAAGCCAAGCCTAGAGATTGCTATAAGAACTCTTCTTCATATCTACATTTTGAAAAAAAATTTCATTGTCAATTTCGGGGTACTCTTTGGACCAAAGGCTTGCTCAATTTTGAAGTCATCTTGTTGTATTCATGACACTAAGGATAACTTGAGTATCTTCCCATGAAGGTTCTTCTTCTTCTTCTTCTTCTAAGTTTCACTCTACAATGTTTATAAGTTATGAACCACAAAACGATTCTAGAGATATCTTGTCACTAGGCCTTTTGTCAAGGAAGGGGGTTTATAAAGCCCACACAATTAATTTTTAGGCAATTAGAGCTTGAGGATGGACGAAATTTGTTAAACACCCCAGGCCCACTGTTGCTCCAATCGTTAGAGAATTCTACACCAATATATTTGAGCATGACAACAAAAAGGTATTTGTTCGGAGAAAGTAGGTGTCATTTGACCGTCGGACAATTAATGATTTTATGGCTTACAAAGTGTTGAAGATGAAGAGAATAAACAAGTGCTCCGATATCCAAATTATGATGACATAATTGAGCGCTTAACTAACAACAAAGTAGCTTGGAAAAGAAATGCACCTAATGAAGTTGTCAACTTTCCTGCATCCGGCTCATCATATTTGGAAAAAGTTTAGCATTACTTTATTTCGGCTAATATTCTACTAAGAGGAAATACTTCTGATGTCATAATAGATAGGGCCATCTTTGAAATACTTCTGATGTCATAATATTCTACTAAGAGGAAATACTTCTGATGTCATAATATTCTACTAAGAGGAAATACTTCTGATGTCATGATAAATTAATCATTGAATGATTAATTTTGTTTACCATGGAGGGTAAGCCCACGGCTTTTGGGCACCCATATCTCATCTACCAAATGCGCATAAAAACGGGGGTCGAAGCTTTTGATAGTGAATAAATATTGCATCCACTTTCAGAGATAAGGGTGAAGAAGTTGAAAAAGAGTAGAAGAGCAAATGTTTAAGATAAGCACCAATCTGAAGAAGATGAGACTCTAGAGCACCAGCCTCCTATCTTGGACGCATCTGCTCTACTTCTAGAGCGAATGAATGCTCAGTGGAAAGAGCAAAAATTATGGCAGCAAGGAGTGGATAAAAAATTCGTGCAATTATTCGTACACAACGCAAGTCTCATGGCTAAACAAGATCTTTTAGAGCAACGACAAAAAATCCTGAGTGAATCTTAGGATGCACAACTCAACTATTTATCTCAGCTTAGTACATCTTTCGAACTGATGCTATCTATTCACTTGCTAGTTCCGGGCACTAGTTTAGTGGTCTTCCCAAACCACTATGATGTAGCTATGGGAGCATGCTCGTTTCCCTTCGAGTGTAACCTCTGAAGAGCCAAATCATACGGAAGAAGATGATCTACCTTGATTATCCTCAGGGGAGTCCCCTATACCTCTTTTTTCTTACTTTATTTAATTGAGGGTGGGGGGTTAAGAACCAACTTTTGTGTTTTGTTTATTTGTTTAGTTATCTTTTTTATTGTTTAGTTGTGGGTTGCATGTATTTTTCTTTTTTTTTTCTTTTGTTTGTTTTGAGTCTTTATGAGTAGAGTTGGTGCCAACTTTACTATTTTGAGATTGCATTGCTATTTTGCTTTATTTCCTTAGTCAAAATTGGGATACCATTACATTTGTTTGACCTAGGACTTGAGAATATTTAATGGTTGTGGAAGACTTGGCTTGAGCAATCCCCTTATCTCTAAATTTTTTTAAGGGAACTCATAATCACATACACTAGATCTCTTATATATGTTTTGGAATTAGCTCTTCTTCTAAATGATATATGCTTTGAGATGGCTTGACTTTTATGGTCATGAGACACCCTCAAAAGAGGGCCAATGAGCCACACCTATGCAACAACAAAAAGAAAAAGAAAATGAAAATAAAATAAAGGGAGTTGATTCAATTGGAATCCCAAGTATATTCCGAGGGACCTTTCAAAGCCTAATGCCCTAAGCCAACTGATTGAGAGTCATTGACTTTAGTGCTCGCTACATGAGACATAAGATGAATTAATTTCACAAGTAGGTGTTTTGGTTTTTAGTTGAATTGTTCAAGGTGAAGTTCGATGGGAAATTAATGTCTAGAGCCCTTAACCAAATGGCGGGGAGTCATTAACGAATCCCCTCTACATGGACACATTTCTAGAATTCTTTAACATTGCATCCTACTATTTAGTTTTATATTTTGAATAAAAATGTGCGTTCTCAACTTGTTTTAGTTGATGTTTATCAAAAGAGTGAGTTGAGTTTGGTTGGAGAGTGCATGGAAAGCTTTGTCTACGTTTGAGTTCTAAAACACCAGTTCATTTATAAAACACCACTTTCTCTCTCTCTATATGACTCTCTTTCCATTTATGGTTGTATTTGCTTTTAAGATGTATTAAACTCGTTTTCTAGGTTAAGATGTAGCCAGATCTTGAATGTTTGAACTCTTTTAGTTTTAATTAATCGATGTCTTATTTTCACATGTATGGTGATTATTTCATTCTTCTCTTAATGCTTGTAAGTGGTTGACCATTATTTGCATGCCTTGTGATTCGATTTGAGAATGAAAACTAATTAGCGAGTTAGACCATAAATAAAATACAATTTGATTGTCATAGAATATAAATATTTACGAGATTAAGTGTGGTTTATGGATTTCTTCTGCTTAATGAGTTCCATGGATTCATAGTTATCACAGAGATGTAGTTAACTTATCTTTAAAATCATGTTATTGATGCTCGAGAGAGATTAGTAATTACATTAAAGAAATTCATAATCGATATAAGAAATAAGCACTGATTGATTTGAGATAAATGATTCAAATACGATTAATTTGGTGAAATCTATGCCCTAGAGGTTTCATTACTCTAACCTTTCAAATTCATTCAATTCTTTATTTCAATTATTCAAGTAAAATTGGAGTTAGACTAATTTTGATAATTAGTAAAAACAATATTCGTTAGACGATACTCTTTTTATTACTATATTACTTGTTAACAATGTGTGCACCTACACTTTATTCATTCAATATTTATAAGGAATAAAATATTATGATATAATACAAAAATACTATTTTAAATGTTATTATTTATTTATTTATTAGATTATTAATAAAAATATTTTTACATTAAGAGTTATAAAAAAAGAAATTTAAAATGTGAAGAAGAAAGGACTGACTTTAGGGAAATTTAAAATGACAAGTATTTGACATATATCTAAGGATGAAAATATCGGTTTTGATGGATATATCGGTACTTAGATTTTACGGATATATCGGATATATCGGTAGATATTTTTACATGAATATCGATATATCAGAAATTAAATTGTTGTGATCAATCCATAACCGTTGGATCAAGTCAGGATTTCAAATCTGGCTATTTAAATATATCTCCGATATATCGATATATCTCGGAATATTTGCGAAAAATTAAACTAACGCGTGCGTGTGCCACAAACGATATTTACACGATATATCGGTCCAAAACCGATATATCGATATATCGGTAATATATTGATCATCGCCGATATCGTGTCGAACATTACCGATATCGTGTCGAACATCACCGATATCGGATATATCGGAGATATATCAGATATTTTCATCCCTGCATATATCCCATATTATTTATTCTTTTGAGGATCATTTGTTATTAAAAAAGAAACATTATTACCTTGAATATGGATTTAAGGTTGTTTTTCCCAAATCATACATTTCCCATCATCAAAATTTTATTTAGCACATGATAATATAAATTCCCTTTTTTTTTAATATTAAGTGCAAATATCAAATTTTTAACACATGTTAATGTAAATCCCCCTTTTATTATTTTTTATTAAGGGAAAATGTCGAAAAAGCCCTTCTTTGACTTAATTCTCATCACCTTTCGACTTTCCGGGATCTCGTGACATAGGATTTGATGCTTTTGAAGTGCACGTTTTGAAGCTTTCTTTGAGTTTTGTCTGAACTAAAGCTTTTGAAAAAAATCAATTCTAATGTTAGTTGCAAAATAATACCCAAAATAGTCGCGTCGTAAAAAAATTGGCAAAGTAGGCGTTAGGACGCGGCTATTGAGCAATTTAAAGGCCGGCGTTCCCAACGCCGGCTATTGAATTTTAAAATTTTCAAAGGCCGGTGTTGGTGACGACGGCTATTGGAGCATTTTATTCCTCCCCACTCTTTCCCCCCCGCATTTCTCCTGGTTTGTCTTGCCCTCCTTATTTAACCGGCGTGGCACCTCGGCCAGCGATCCAGGTTCGGTCCAGATCAAATGACTCTGCGAGGTTTGTTTCCCTTTCAGGTTAGCGGTTGGTTTTTTGGTTATGATTTGTTTGATTCCGTGGCTGTTTAGGGAATGTTTGTTTTGGTTTCCGTTTAGGGTTTTTAAGCCTTTGGTATATTTTTGAGAATCACACGCCAAACAGCCCTCCTTGCAAGTTAGGAAACCTCTATCAAGATTCTAGGTTCGATTAGGGTGTTTGGAATATAGTTGTAATGTCAAAATGGGTTAGTCAGTTCGGTTCATTTTTAATTAATAGAGTCAATTTATTTTTGGAATATCCAGATTCTATTTTCTGTATTTTATTTTGATTAAGTCGGCAGATCTATGTGGGCTATGGGCACAGCGTGTCGATCAAAATGGATCAATGGTCGGTCTTATTTTAATCATATGGTGAATTCGATCCATTTTTATTCGGCTTCCTTTTCCTTTTGATTAGGTCGATCTGATCCTGTGTGGGTCATGAGCCAAAGCGTGTCAAAATAAACGGTATAATAAAAAATTTGAAATAATGATAAGCAAATATTTTATAAGTTTTTGATAGTTTGTAAAATAAAGTTTTTCTTTTTTAAATACTTATTTGGAATGGGATAAGTGGTAGCTCATGTAAAATAAAATGTTTGCAGAAATGTTTAGATAATTGAAAGAGAGTGAAGATGTGAAATACATAATATGCGTTTGTTATTGACTCTGTTGATTAAATTAATAAATTTATGGTTATTTGATGTCTTTGATGTAAAGGTAATTAGCATCAATCAACCAAACGTAAAGAATAATATTATGGTGTGGTTGACCCACTGAGGTCATTGGATGATATTGAGCCGTGTTGGTTGTGTTATTCTGACAAATTGTATTTCGGGTAGAGCTCCCCGTACAAAGGAGACTCTGCCCGATTTTTTATAAATCATGAGACCCGTTAAGGGGACACGATTGGGGCCATTTAATTTATAAACAATGTACCAAGGATAATCAGTTTTCATATTATTTAATTGTGTTTATTTCATTTGAACCAGGTAAATTATGTCTGTTTCCTCTATTCCCGTAATGTGTTACTACGATGGTCATATAGTGAGGACTGATAATGATGTGAAATACGATGGAAACAATGCTTCCATTGTGCCTTTGGAAATACCGGTTGACTGCACGTTTGATCAATTGAGTGATATCATCTTTTCAAACACACCTATTGACAAACAGAAGTTCAACTTAGTGCTTTCAGTGCGGAGTATCCTCCCAAAATGCGGAAATAGGTTCCGACCTTGTGATATGGAATGATAGATCTTTGCACGAATGTTGTTTATAGTTGCTTTTATAAGCGTCATTGAGAAATTGAGTTATTCGTAGTCGTTAGAATAAACCGACAAGCGAATGAATCCATTAGTTGTAGAAATTGAGAATTTGCGAGAACTTGGTGTGGTTGTGGGCTAGTAAGCGGGTCAGTACTAGATCACAGGAGCATATGGAATGATGATGCTTGCGGTTATGAAGAAAGGTAATGATAAATCGATGAAGATGTTAATGATGAAAATGATGATGACTTACAAGTTGAGCCGATAGACATGTTTCATCATTCGGACTACTGAATGGGGTTTTTGAGAATGGGCGAGGATATTTGTGTGGCATTGCATTATCTTGCGATGTATCGTCTCCGCGGATGATGATGACGGACGGATGAGTCGGCCCCTATCCGGTATCACCTACCACCTTCACCTTGTTTGAACATGTTGAAAGCATAGATATTGCTATTTAATGGTTGGACTCATGGGGGCAAGAGACGACTGTTATGCGGAAGTGGTGAATTTGTAGTTGGTCGAGTTTTAATTACAATCAGAATTGCAAGAGTTTGCAAAGATTTACTCCATTAGAGCACACCGGGGAGTTTGTTGTTGTTGCCTCCTCAAAAAATTGTTCGTCTTAAGATGTAAGAAGTAGAAGAATGTCGATGTCAATGGAAATTTGTTGTAGTTGTGAAAGATACTAGCTTATTTGTGATCGAAAAAATATACGGTAGCGTACTTGTGTAAATCAGGTGTCTGACGAGACCATCATCAAGCTGGACTCAAAGTTGGTTCTTTGCTCACACTCTGACAATAATTAAGGCCTGATTTACGTTATCCTAGCACGCTATTCAAGCAATCGTTATGGAGAAATGGGGGTATGAAATTTCCTATAAAAAGCCTTGGATGGGAAGCATAAGGCATTTAGAAACTATTTGGTGATTTCATGAGTCATATCACGAATCTCCCATGTCTTTTCTTGGGCATAGAACAAGGCCAATCCTGGATGTGTCGTCATTTGAAGCCGTCTCATGGTGTGCCAAGCTTGATGGGACATTCGGTAGCGTGTTCGGGCATTGACCATCTATTGAAGGGTTAGAAATTGTCGTCGGTGCGGAAGGTATTGATGGTACACATTTGTATGGGAGTATAAAGGGACATTGTTGATTGCTGTAGAACATGACGGAAATAATCGATTGTTCCCCATTGGCATTCGCTATACGAGAGGCGAGAACATCGATAGTTGGGGATGGTTCCTGGCATGTATCAGAAATAGAGTAACTCAACGATCGGGGATGTGTGTTATATCTGATGTTATCAGATGTTATAAGCGTATAGGCTGATCCTCATCTTAACCGTTAAGGATGTACCATATGCCTATCCACGGGATCTGCGTAAATCATCTTGCAAGCAATTTTATGACAGCTTCAGATAAGCCCCATTGAAAAATTTGGTATCTTGAAGCGGTATTTACCATGACTTCAAAAAGATGAATAGGCATGGCTACAATTGGTAGAATTAAGCACGAAGTACTCACAATGGCGATCCCTCTTAGATTATGGGCCTTTCACATGATGGAGGTGAAGATGGCAGGATAATGACAACGTATAGCCAGGAATTGCGGTGTTCTTCTTAGGCGCGGCGATCTTGCATTGGATTAGGTTGACCCATTTTCCGCTGAGCGAGTTGCCCGTTGCGGAACGAGGTGCTGCTAGATTGGCATCTCATGGCGGAGTTCCTCCATATGTGATCTTTCGGTCGGTGTCGTGTGGTAAAGGAATTTGGGTCGATGGAAATTATTCTTCTGATCACTTGGGCGAACTTCCACGTAAAGTCGGGAGGGTCCGCATTAAATCACTTGAACCGTAGAAAATGTACCTGTGGTAAGACACTGATATATGGATTTCCTTGTAGCCATATCATAGCAGCATGTCAGCATCGATGTATTGATTTTCGGTCATTTGTTCAACGCTACTACACTACGCAGTCTTATTATGACACTTGGGCAAGCTTGTTTTATCCCATATTCAATGAAGATGTGGCGCACTCTTTATGATGGTCAACGATCATAGCTCTGGGTCAGCTGCTCGACACAAGTCGTGGTGAGTCATCGACTCTGGTTGCATAATGAAATGTGGACATTAGGGAGGAAAACCAAAGATAAAATGTGGAATTTGTGCAAACAACATAGTCCTGTTCGGCGGTCTTAATCGAGTAAAAATCAAGTTTAATAATAGATGTGTAGCAAGCCAATTGTTGTATGTACGTATATGAGGCCTGTGTTTTATTTTGTGGTTGTTCTGTATAAGACTTATGTACTAGCTTTTATTTCTTGTAGGCGAGGCCTCGAATATTTTGTTGTTCTCTTGTATCGGACTTATCTTATTGGAATAGCCTGATCTTCGTATACGTGTTTATTGTAAATTGTAGCTATAATTAATGTATAACGTGTTGACAAGTACTACGCATTTGTTACATATAATAGACATAGGCGTTCGGGGGATTCATGATCACGAGGATCAAAAAATTCGGATGACATGCACGTGCGCTCGCACTTGAGACGGGCCCGCGATCACGTTTGTGGATCTGACGAATTATGTCATTTGTTACTTAGCAATAACTATTAGTAGTTGTACCATGTAATTTATACATACCCACTTTAATATTTGGATGTTTCCTTGCTTACAGCTTCAGGAGATCCTCCGCCCTCGCCAGCAGATGAGAGCTTTCATGTCTATGGAGGGATGGATATTCGGATCCGACCATATCGATTAGAGTGCAGGTTTCACAGTATATACCGTTTGGGCCACAGCCGCGTCGATTGGCCCTTATCCCACCGCACTCGTCGGCGATGGCGACGAGACACACCGTTCCATGTTCCGGTTGGGAGATGGCGATTACGCCGGGGCGTCGCCATCCTCCTTGGCGCCGTATCCATGGCCCACGGCGATCCGCGACGCATTATTATTGACCGATGTGGCGGCGTTGTGCGCGAGGTTATGGCGTCATCCGCGCCCGATGCTATCGAGGAGGAACCACTATCTCGTTCGCGGTGGTTATGTTTGCGATTATCCACCCGCCACACAGTGCGAGATGATGTCACATTAGGCGGCTGTGCGGCGTGGGTTCATCTTAAGCGCTTCTTGGATCCTTCTTGTTTGCGAGACGAGAAGGGGTGTCATAGTTCCGTGTGCTATCTGCATTTCTTGCGGTTGGCGCTGCTGCGACATATAGTTGGGGTGGTGCGGTGCTAGCACTATCGTGCCGGCGGTTATCGCAGGAGCCCGACGGATCGTAGCCGTGGTATTAGCGGTACGTACAACGTCTGGTGTCTTAAAAGCGGAAATGTGTGTTGTTGTGTGATGAATTGGGATGTTCATGCCCTTTAGTACACATAATTCGACTGTGGGGTCAGTGGACTTGTTAATTCGGCTGTTTTTTTCTACATGTTGTATTTAGGTTGACCTCCTCGTACAAAGGAGACTACGCGGTTAGTTAAAGTATGGGTCCGAGGAAAGGGATCGATTTATAATTTTCCTTAAGCGATATATAGCTTTATTATTTTACCCACTTTCTCTCATTATTTTGTATTCAGCTATGGTCATGGGAGAGACTACACGTAGGGCGACCCGGTTTTGGGCGAGCACACGCTGATGTAGCACCCCCACCCGCTCATGCCTTGCATGATGCCGATGTCGATGTTGGTGATGGTGACCTACCTGAGGCTGTCCACGATGGATTACCAGCACATCCTCGGTTCAGGCGAGGAGGTAGAGTCGGCTCTTCCCGCTTCGGGTGTAGGTGGAGAATTACGCTTTGACACGGGTGCATAACCCATCGGGTGTGCTCCTCTTATCTTAGGGATCATTAGATGCACGGACTCGATCAGGTAATGTTTATGTAAGAGCTTTATGGTTATATGAATTATATTCATATTGTCAAACTTATTGACATAAAGTCTTCACATGTAGGTGTCATAGCGACCATATAGCCGGAGGATTACTTGATCGACTCCCATATATCTGCAGGCGATCGGAGATCTGGCGGGGGCGATGTCATAGCTCATATCTTGGGTGTTGGAGTGGCATCGTCGAGGAGAGGTCTGCGGCGAGTTTAGGATCTGGCGGGAGATACCTCGACTTGCTCTTGCGGCGACAATTGCATGCGGTTGATGCGTGGGCGATCTGGTAGCGATTGGGCGACGTATCATGCACCATACATAGCATTATGGGAGTCGCGAGCGGCTAGGATCATCGAGGCACCCCCTATGCTGGGTTTTATGGACTATCATGATCCCTACATGCTGTGGTATCGTCGTATTACACGGCGTTTTATGACTTTCTGACGCATAGGGATGGCATGAGGTTCCATACTACAGCCGGTAGTATGGATTTGTTGGTAAGTTAGAGTCACGTGTTTCTAAAATATTTTACCTTATTTTAATTAATAGATTATGTAATTATAATTCTTTCTTTGGTTCACTCAGATCGCCGCCATGGCTGACATAGCCATTCGCTCCCATACTGATACCCCTGGTGCTTTATCACGACGCCCACATCATATTACTTGATCGATTATTTACGAATTCGGTGAACCATCGCATCCGCGGGGTATACTCGGGAGGCTTGACATCACATGAGCCATTTCTTAGACCTCGGTGTCGATCCGCGCATGCATCCAGTATCTGCGGCTGTTCGGGGAGGTGGGAGGGAGAGGGGAGAGGGAGAGGGAGGGGAGTTGATCGCCCAGAGTCGTGCTCGAGATGATGAGACGGTGTAGGTACACATGGGCCGACTATGCCACTTCGATGCCCTCTAATACTTACCGCTCCCAGGCGTTTATACTACACCTACACATCACCTACCATACCCACTCACATTGACACATCTGCTTACCGACCCGCACATTACATCACCTTCCATACTCCCACGGACTTACACGTACGCCTTATCAGTGTCCACAGGCCAGCCTCCAGCTAGCATTAGATGTCCATTATCTTCCACCAATTACATCCATACATTGCATCCACGGATGATACCATCATTGACCTTTACTTGAGTGGGGTAGAGTTCGGGTAGGCGACCTCGTTTTCGGCGTGTACATCGACTTCTACTCCATCCCGCCAGTACCTCGGCTCCATCTGCTCCTCGCCTCCATCATCTCCCTCAGCTCCGTCTCGGACTCCGCAGGGATACATTGGTCGACGGGTTGTTTATTTTAGGCGATCACAAGAGAAATATAAAGGCGCCATGCTTGTGGGACACATTGATACATATTATTTGTATATGAAATTTTGTATACATTGTATTAATATATTAAATTGTTTTGGTATATGCATAAATTGGTACATACATGTCTTTTGCATCCCTTTAGGTACATACATGTATAATACTTCCTCGATTTTTTATTATAGTTCCAAATAATACACTCAAAATTATTTTATAGAAGATAATCATTTTTATACACCACATGTAAATACTTAAAATAATAAATTATATTTTTATTTAAATTGGATTATTTTTCAATAAAAATAAATATTACAAGTTAATCTTATACACCTTGAGAAAAGCATGGACAATGAAATTTTAAAAAACTTTACAAATGAATATTTAATTAATTGAGTGCGATTAGAACTTTAATTTAATTAAGATATTTTCTCCAACTTAGGTTCATTAGTATTCAACATGTTTTTATAGTTAAATGAAATTGGTTGTGTTATTTAGATGTTATTCAAAATTACTTGAGGGAAGGGGAATATAAAAGCAGTCAATGGCCCAGTGTTGAAACCAGCCCGGAATACATAAAGTCAATAGCCGTCGTCAGGAATCATAGGGATTTGGTGCTTAATGGCCGTCCTGGCCGCCGGCCTTTAAAAATCAAAACCCGCCGTTACGAATCTTAGGCAATTGAAACTGCTCCAATAGCAGCGTCAGGAATGTAGGCCTTTGCCACCTTTACAATCGGCTATTTTGGGCAATATTTTGCAAGCGACATTTGGTCGAGTTTTATTTCAAAAGCTTTAGTTCCGTACAAAACTCGCTTTTCCTCTGCTTTTAGAGTTTTAGAAAGAAATAATTATTTTGAAAAAAGAAATATATTAAATTAGTTTGAAAATTGAAATAAAGACAAAAATAATGTGTAATACCGTTATTATGGATATAGATAATTGAAATTCATAAATTGTTAAATACCGTTGTTCATGATAATAACTTTTGATAGTTTTAATATAATAAGTTTGACCTAATTACCGTTATTATGGATAATAATATTTGACAAAGCCCAATTACCTTTATCCATGATAACGACTTTTAACAGTTTTAAATCTAAATTTTATATTTTTAATAGTCACAGTCATGAACAACGGCATTACACATCATTTTAACAATTAGTTTGATTTTTAAACCCCAATTTAATAAAAAAAATTTTAAAAAAAATTATTTACAGTCTAAAACTCATGGGTTTAAGTGTTTGGATTTTATAAGTTTTGGATATATATAATTTATTTTAATTTTTTTAAATAGTTTAAAAATAAAAATAATATTCAAATTAGCGTTTCAGCCCATAACTATAACATTAACTTAAATTTTTTTTTATTATGAGATAGTTAATAACTACGATATTGATTTATTTATTTATTTTAAAAGTCAATGCTGTAGTCACTTACTTCAAACTATTCATGAATTTGGATATTATTTTCATTTTCAAACTATTTTAGTAATTAAAAAAAAAAACAAAATACGCCTAAAGTTTTAGATTTTGTCCTAAAATTTTAATTTTTTTTTAAAGCAAGATTTCGAGTTTCGGACATATTTATGTTATTTTGAATTTTTTTTTTTTATCAAAATAAGTTGAAGTATAAATATGACGCCCAGCAGGGTCAGATTGACTACCGTCGACCGCGAATCTGAAGTGGATGTCGGGTTGCAGAAGCGCCACTTTAGAAAATCGGAGCGGGGAGTCTCCTTTGTACGGGGCTCTGCAAATACGATCTGCTGCATATACATCCCGAGCAATCCAATATATACAATATATCCAATACGGCCACTTGGGCCCATAACTAATACTCATTAAGCATTAACCTATTGATTTCTACACCACACCAACTCAAGCCATTCATTTCATACAAGTTCATACCAAAACACATGGACGATTTTTATCTAATTTACACAGCAGGTGGTGCGCGATCCGAAACCAACCGTTAAATTTGTCCCACGGGCAGCCCATGTCAAACTCTGGTTTCACCTTTTTGGGCAAAATTTCTTACCCGTTCCTATCTTACCTATAAACACCCGAGCATAATTTATTGAATAAATTATCACACCAAAATGACCCATAACGGTCCCAGTAGCGATTATACAGATTGCCCAAATCGGCTCCCCGAAAAATTCCTAGCAGCGGTCCATGTTTTAGGGCCGATCAAAGCGGCCATTCGGCACTTTATCATCTCGAAGCATCCATTTTAATGCGGAATTCCACACTAACGTGCGCCGGTTTAGGCGATCCGCGGACAGTCCCGAATGTCCAAAAATATTTCCATAGTCGGTCCAGTGTTTTGGGACCGATCAACTTTCAACCCATTCGGCATTTATTCTCATCAAGCATGATTTAAAGCAATTTTGGTGAAATAAAAACACCTAAACAATACAACATTACGGACGGAGTCTAAGCCCACAACAAAATCTGAAAATTCCAACAATTCGGTCCCATGTTTGGGACGAATCAAAGCAACCCCTCACGGCCTCAAACCAGCGAAACATCGAAAAACCATAAAAATGGGAATAAAAGCGCCGTAGGAGAAAATCCCTACCTGAGGTTTGAAGAAACTCCGTCCGGAGTCCGCAGCGTAGCTGCTCCGTAGAGCAATTTTCCTTCGCCCCAGAAAGGCATGACCAGTTGGATCGGCATATTCTGAGAAAGTCCTCTCTCTCTAAAATCCTCCCAACAATGGAGATTCTTTTGCATCCTCAAACCCCAGGCCTCTCGTTTTCTCTTTTGATTTAATGAGGAGAAAGAGAAGCTGTCGCTATTTCGTCATTTAGTGACTTAAAATCAAATCCCATAATGACCATTACGTCCCTCTTTTACCAGAATTGATATTCGGCACTATCTCGGCCGTCCATTTTCATCATTTCTCTACTCATACCACTTATGATACATGAGTACTTGCAATATGTGCCTTTCGTTGCATTGAAAATCGATTTACGGCACCGGCAGCGATGCCTCAAAAAAAACGTGCCAACTCCAGTTTGTCTCTCGGAAAATTACGAATTTACTAGCTAGATTTCGCGAGACAATTCCAACGGTGCAATCCGTTTCATCATCTGAGATCTACAGAATTAATTACGGATTTTTAACCGAAATTACAATTTTGTAATCAAAATTACGGTTTTGCCCTTATTCCAGAAATTGGAATTTCTCGGGTCTTACATTCTCCCCTCCTTAAAAGGAATTTCGTCCCGAAATTCGAAACGATTTTTATCAAACACATGCATATGCAACATGCACTCTACCATGCATGTAAACTAGTCATTTTAAATCTTAAGCGACTAAACCCGTACCTTCATCCACTAAACAAGAAGGGATTGGTGGCACCGCATGATGTCTCGCGCTCCACGTTGACTCCTGCACTCCGCAGTCTGGCCATAGCACTCTCACGACCTCACGGTCTTGCGTCGGGCAGATCCTGACCCATCAGCAATGAGCGCGGTCCGCCGCCGAGAAGGTCCCATCTGTGCCGATCTCAATCACATCCCGATCCTGCGCAGGATGGATATGGGTTTATTTCGAGCATGGAGGCGTGAAACACCTCGTGGACATGTCATCTTTGGGGCGATAACGCCAGCCGTGCATGACAATGCACATCCTCTCGGTATCTCGAGGCTGATAAACCTCGGCGATAGCTTCTGCTTGCAGGCGATCACTCCTCTCTTAGGCATCACCTTGGCAACGATCACTAACCTCGGAAGGCTCACAGGGTCGTGCGTCGCACATCCACATAGCTCTTGCGGCTGGCGAGAAGGCCCCAATGGTATCAAGCTCGCCTTCTCGAGGAGGTGTCTCACAATCAAATCGGGACCCATGATGGATCTCTCTCCACTTTCGGTCCATCTAGCGGTGACTGCATGACCTCCCATACAATGCCTCGTATGAGTCGCCGTCGTATACTACGCGATAACTATTGTTGTAGGCGGATTCCATAAGAGACAATTAATCCTCTATATGATCCAGGACACATGTTCGCGACGTGTCCTCCCAACACCTAATATATAATCCTCACAGCACGTATCCTGCACAGCCCTTGCCCAGCGGTGTGTGAGCGGCCCGACCTTCCCAAGGTCACAATCACTGACAATCCAATGGACTATCAACCTAATCCATGTCATGAATGACATCGGGTATCACAGAGTCCTTGCCGACTCGACCACACCAATGCGATTTCTAATGGGTATCCAAATCCTGAGTCACTCTGACTCGCATCACTTAACTCACAAGTCGTGACAACTGTGATGTGTTTTCATCTCGATTACATAACTCTTCGACACGCCTAGCCTCTTACATTTCACTGATTCAACTATGAGTCTTCTTTGGACGTGGTCCCACAAGACAAACTCGACCCACACTCTGGCAAAGGTGGTGAGCTGGCCAAATCTTAGTGCACCCACACCCCAGGCTCGGCGCGATGTTCACAGTGCACACACGGACCTTAATAATGCCATACCGTGACACCCTATCTCGGTTCTACCATGAGCAGAATCTCGAAAATCTCTCACTCATAATCTGAGCTGTCGAATTGACTCACCCACATCTGAGGAAACATCTACACTTGGCTTCTCACAGGCCTTGCTCTAAGCCCGAATCCAATGCTAGTGTCGAGTATAACAACGGCTAAGGTCTCAATTCTTGACAACTGATGGTTGTCAACTCATCCATATCCAGCATTGTCCAAGCAACCAATATGTCTACCACCTGGTCCACTCACCGCCTGGCTGCGTAACCACGATCTGTCCACGACTTTGGCCCTTTCTGGCCCTCGGCTATACGTATTCTTTGGAAGTGCTTGTATAGCACCTCGTGAAGCGCGGTTCCCTCTAACTTTGTACTAGGGTGTGGAGGAATGAAGCTGTATACTCTCACGTCCCTACGGCTAAGCTGGGACGCATTTTCCCAGGTCTTGCAGGATCCTTGTCTCTGAAGCGATCCCTTCCTCATGCTCAATCCTGGCCCACTGTGAATCCACGAAACTAGTGTGAAGCGAAGTCTTCTGCCTCGTCGAACTAGGAAGCCAGTCCTCCCTCTTTGTTACCCGACACCACGTATCACGAGTGTTCCAAGTATCCTCTATCTCTCTCCCATGGTCGGGGCTGTCCCGACCACCGTCTATATCCCGTAATGAAATCCCTAAATCACACTTTAGAATGAACAGGCTATGATCCATTCGCATCTCTATGTAGCCACGGCCAATCCCGAGAAACTACTATCTCGAGATTGACATTCGGTCTCTCTCCAAACTCATCTACATCTCATTCTCTAGGTCATTGACACTCTGATGCGACATACGTGTCAAAAATATCTCCTCGATGGCTAAAACTCACACTCCACTTTGAACTTAGCGTCTGTGGAGTAGTCTCTTGGGTGCCAAAGCAGTCACCGAGTGATTCACCATTGCTCCGCTCACATTTGGGAGTAGATCAAAATGTTATCTACATGAGACTCACGACAGACCCCAGTCTAAATAAGGTTGGAATACCCTATGCACGAGATCCATGAATCTTTGTTGGCGCATTCGTCGATCAAGGGCATCACAGTAAACTCGAAGTGCCCATAGCGCGTCCTCGCGCCATCAAGGATAATCTGTCTCCCTAGCCCTTAGGCGATGGTAACCCGGTCTGAAGATTACATTTTGGGCAGGCTTCGCCTCCTCTCATTGATTAAATAAATCATTAATCCTTGGTAATGGGTCTGCAGATTCTTGATCGTAACCCTTGTCAGTAACTCCACATCAGCCCCGGACTCACGAGGTTCCTACTTGACTCAGCGGTGCCATCCTATGCGGATTCATAGAGATGGGTGAAGTACCAGGTGTAACTCAATACGAAGTCTGACTGTGGAGGTAGTCGGTAGCTCATGCGGAAAACATCCACATCTTGGCACACTGCTCGGTAGATCTAGAGTGGAGTCTCTCCTTCGTCCTCTAGGGTAAGGCTCGCTAGCCAACCCTTGATTGTCACGACACTGGACTCGTATCGATGCAGGGGCGAAATGTATCTTGTCCCCTGAGTACCATACTAGTGAGTCCTCACGTATGGCGGTAGCCCTCCTACGTATGGCGGTAGCCCTCCTACGCTCCCTGATCGATACTTGATCTGTGGCTAACGGCCCGATCATCGAGGATGACATCGGGAACTCCTAGCATGTTCATAATCCTCGGGTCAGCTGTGAATTAGAGTCCCAGATCTCTAACTCACAACCTCTTATATCCATTCTTATTCTCGCCACAATCCTAGGGAGGAATTCACGTCCCTGCTTGGCTCCTCCCAAGGTCTCTGAGGTCCTTGCCCATTTCCATGTATTTGGGCCTCATTCTGCAGCTAGAAACGTAGGTAGTCCCAATCTGGTCGCGTCGGGTAATCTCGTAGCACAACACTTTCTCGCTGCAAGTGACCGTGGTCTACCACCGTCGGATCTCTTCCCCACAGCATGAGATGTTGATGCATCCTAAACCTCGGGTTACTAGGATCTCCCCGACCACCGGCTATGTGAATCCTTGTGCAATAAATTTCGCCTCAGAATAATCTACGCCTACAAGTCCCGCCGATCAAATGCCGACGATCGGTCAATTGCCTGCGGGTGCCCCACCTCAGCTGCCCCGTGGACGCCCTCTATGTCTCGTACTCTACTAGCCACTTGCCAAGTAACACATGGCAACAAGAGCTACGACTTTTCATTTCGCCTAACTAGTAATGCAGATGCCACCATCGATAGAGGACAACTATGAACCTAATCTGCTCATTTTCTAAGTGGCGCAATTCCAACCACTCACTATCTATTTCAAGAAGGTTTTATGCCCTCTTGCTCTCTTTCTCTCTGTCATCCAAATCCTTAAGGTCGTAATTTCATAACCTTTTAGTATTCACTATATTTCCTATAATGCATTACACCATGGTATATAATTTCGTACGCAACTACTGCAAGAATCACCATTTCAAATGGTAGTTAAACCTAATACAAGATCTCTAAGGCATAAACATGAAATTTCGAGACACTAATCATACATAACCTACAGTTACGCATTGTCCTCGCATTTACAAGAAAATACATAATCAATTTTGCATTTAAAATATTGTTTTCAACAAAAATTTCATTTTCGAAAATTTCATTTTTGAAAATTTTATTTGTTTTTTTTTTCGAAAATTTTGTCAAATTTTATTTGATTTGATTTTTCAAAAAAAAAGAAAAAATTCCAAATTTAATGCTCATTAAGCTGACGGTTAACGCTTACTGCTCGCTGGATCGTTGATCGTTAATGCTCAGCGCTGACGCGACCACACGCTGGTCGCCGCACATAAATGTGACATCTGCGAATACAATTTAATGAACGCGACTACTAAGCCGCACATAATCGCTTCGCTTACCGTAATACAATCTCATGTCACAATATACTTGTGTATTGCAATACAATTTTTCCACCGTGACACTCTATGTTAAATACACCCTTTCACCTTTAATCGCACCACCATATTGCAATACACAATTTTCCACCTAACACGCACTCTCTCGAGAATACACTTCTCCTCTCAGAATATTATACTTACTCCAAATTTAATTGGTAAGCCCCATTATATCAGAGCCACTTACCAACATGCACTCCTCACGCAATGAACTACCTCGAATTCAGATCGTTCACTGGGTCTCGCGCTCGGAAACTTCATCTATGCGAAAGTTAAACCCTCGCTGGAATATGATAACACATCGACACCAACCCTCCGTCTGAGTGGGCCAAAGGTGGACCTGCGGATATAAGGCTCTTTGTAAGGGCTTCACCCCCGCCCACTTCGACGACGCGCGGCCCCACTACGCGCGAGGCGTGACGCCCCACGCTCTTTCTTCGCTCCGCGAGAAACGAACCCAAGCATCAGCGTGACATCGAACGGCGGAAAGACTTCCTCACCACCAACTGTGCCAATGACACGCCTATACCGCGAGTCAGACCACCCTCGTCTGGACGCTGCGCCGGCGCCTCTTACAATACCACACCCGACCAAGACGCTTCATCACTGGAACTTTTGCTCAACGGGCCCGGGCCATCGGGATTATATCATTAACTTAAAAAAAATTTAAAATATTTTCAATGTCGCGGTTAGCGGCTACGATATTACTGTTTACACAATAATTTGAACCGTTATTTTTAATTTTTAATGTTTGGTAATTTTTTTTTCAAAAATGAATTATATATATATATATATATATATATATATATATATATATGTCCAAAACAAGAAGATTGAGATATCTTCCTCACACCCACCGTCGTCACAGAAGATAGAATGAAGTCACCGACTTGTTAACCGATTTTGGCCCTTTATTAACCACCATTTTCGTTTCTTCTTCTTTACACCCATACAAACTCTGCATTTTCTTGATCTTCTCTGATTTTGTGATCATGGAGGGGGTGTCTTGGCCTTCGGAAGAAGAGGTGATTGTTGATCTCATGTTCTTTACTCCTTCATACATTGTTTTGGTTTGCTTCAGATCTGCGTTATTTACGACGATTTTGCATAATCTCGGATCGATTTTTCTGGGTTTTGTTTGTTACGAAATGGGTTTTGTCGTCTCCATATCAGCTCAGAATTTTAGTGTCGATTCGTTTGTTTCCATGACGTTGTGTTTGCGATTTAAGAGCAATCGAATCAGTGAATGGAGTATTTATGCTTTTATGTGATAAAGAACAACTCAACACAAACCTTAATGGAAGGGATTTATTACGTAATTCTCATTATTGTTTTTTCAGTTGGATGGAATAAGAAAGGTGGTTGCTGAAATGGCAGGGAGAAGTCCTAAGGAGGTTAGAGTGGTGGTCTCTCCTTATAGGATTTGTCCATTGGGAGCTCATATTGATCATCAGGTTAGTTTGGTATTTTTGTTTTAAATCTTAATGAACCCAAGAGATTGTAAGACTTGTATACATCAAATTATTGACTAATGGCTATCAAAAAAGAAAAAAAGAAAAAAAAGGGATATTTCTCCTCAACTCCCCAATGTTGTCCCACGTTTTGTATGTCAATCCTGTACTTATCCAAATAATTTTGGTTATAGTCTATATGAACTGTGTATCAATCTCCCAGAAAACTCAATCTAGATGCTTGATCAAGATTAGCAACGTACTTAGTCACATTTCATCCAGGGCATTTCATCAGTTGAATGAATATTTTAGACATGCTAAAAAGTTCTTGGGATTTTTGAGCCTTGTGGTCTCTAGATCAAGCATTCAAAGTGTGTTCTTTGTGTTTGATTTTTAACTTTTTGCAGGGTGGAGTTGTTTCAGCTTTTACAGTTAATAAAGGTGTACTGCTTGGATTTCTTCCGTCTGGTGACTCTCAGGTAATCTTGGCTTTTTTCTTCTCAACATCATGAAAATTCAGGAATGTCTTAGTAATTTCACACAAGATTGCTGTAATGTAGGATATGGACAAGGGGGATGGGACATATGGAAAAACAAGACAGAAATATTCCAATTACGACAAAACAAATGATTTTTTTCCCGAATTTCTATGCCAAGAATTGCAATCATCAAATCATATTACTACGTATAAGAAGCTCAAAAAATGTTCTATATTATTCAATTATGTACGCACTTATACAATTTAAGCTAGAAATATAAAGATGTTATATTTCTAATTCATCTTAAAACATGATCCAGAAATTTTCTTTAAGCCACACTTTCTAAGTAGAATAATTATTTCCATTATTGTCACATCAAAGGACGTATAGCATGAATCCTAGATTGTTAGAGGACATTTTTGTCGGGGTTGTACAGGACTCCTTGGAAATGGCTACCTATATGGATTGTGGTTATACTCAGGGGAAGCATACTGTTAACTGATAATCTTATTTTTGGAGTCTCAACTATTTTTTACGAAGTTAGAATAACAAATGCGATTGAATCTCATCCCTAAAAATATCCTTGAGGTTTCATCTGATGAGTTTCCTTATTGTTTTCTTTCTAATTAGTTGAAACTTCTTATACAGGTTTTACTACGGTCAGGACAGTTTAAAGGTGAAGTTAGGTTCAGGTATGTGAGTATGTTTCATTTTTCTGTTGTTGTTTTCCTGTTGCTCACGTATTATATCTCAATGGTACAAGATTAGTATTGTAATCACATTATCCTTTTTCTGTTTCATCTTCTTGTTATGCGTGCATGTATGTATATATGTGTGAATGTATATGGTATGTATATTTTACTATGTTCAGGACAATTCAAAGGAGAAGTTCGGTTCAGATATGGGAGAGTGTTCCATTATTCTGTTGTTGTTTTTCTTTTGCTCATGTAATATATTTCAATAGTACAAATCTACTAAACTTAGCATTGTAATCACATTATCCCTTTTTTTTTGGTGCATCTTCTAGTTATGTTTATATGCATGTATGCACTCATAAAAAACAAAGCCTACAGAAACAATAATACTAACAAATAAAAAAAGCTAATAGGGAAGAAAAGATTAAGACTTTCAAGGAGGAAATAATCTAATGCATGCACAACATTGACACTATTTTTATTTTTTTGTCCTATATTTCTATTGCCTCGTCGATCTTTTTGTTTAAATATTCATTGTTTTGGTACAATTGTATGTTTAGTGGTTATTTAAAATCTCAGAAATTTCTGTCCCAATATTGAGGCATTTATTGACATATTAACAATGTTATCGAAGTATTCTACTTATCAAAAATAAAAAAATATTATCAAAGGATGCAGGAATGCGACTAGACGCCTATGATCACGATTGCTCTGGAGTTCTATCAGCATTTTACTGCTGATATGTATCACTTTTAGGATGACAGTAGTCCGGTAAGGAGTCACAAAACCTCACTCCTTCTCAAGTTGGATGAAGGAGATTGGGATGTTGTATACTTATGCAGTCACAACCATCACAAGCCTCTTATCTCCAGCCTCCTAGTAGTGATGCAACAATGGGGATCTAGCTTGCTGTTGGGAAGTTGGAAAACACCTAACGTTGGTTGAATGCTTCTTTTATTATGTTTGTCTAAATTAGAGGATGCAGAGAAATTAAATGACTTCAAACTACTAGTTTAGTGTTAGAATCTATAAGTTGGTTGGGAAGGTTCTATAGAAAATGAGACAAGATTTAAGAAGTGTGATGGTAGGTTCACATAATGCCCTTTTAAGGGCATGGATTTGGGTGTACCAAACGGTGACAAATCCTTTGTTATTCAGGTTTACTCTGTTAGTTGCTTCTCTGGTGAGTATAACAGATATGGGTTGATTGAATTAAATCAATCATTGCAGCTGTTTAATTCTCTGTCCTTGTTTGTGGGACCTTAATTGACTGCTTCAAGAGTTCAAGTTCCTTTAATTGGGGTTCCTCTATTTCACTTCATCATTGTGATGGCGGTGCTTAGTAGTGAAGGTGAACTGACCACAAACCTTTACCACTTGCGCTAGGCCTCAGGGGTTCTGATGCATGCTGCCATTTCATGTTTCATTTCATATTTAGTGAAGAGAAAGCTTATCCATGTGAAATTGGTGGGAGATGTTTATAGATTGGCAACACTTAGTTGGACGCCTTCTATCAATTTGAATCTTAGATTGGGATCGTAAAACTAAGGACGTGTGAAACTCAACTCATGAGAAATTGGTGGAGGATTAACAAGCTGAATGAGGCAAATGTCCTTTCCTTTTTCCCCCTTGTTGTTATCAACTTGTTTTTTTTATCAGAGTTATCAACTCAATTTTTGTAAAGGATTAGAGAAGTTGTTAAGAGAGATTTTTGTGGAATGATCTAGAGGACAAGAGGAAAATTAGGTTTGTATGAAATGGTGGTGTGCCCTCCCAAGAATTGGGGGAGGGGTTGTTTTTTTTCTCTTTTTTTGTTTTGTTTGTCTTTTTTTATAATGGGTAAAAAGTAGAAATTTATAAAAGAGAAACACTAAACCAACACCCCAAAATGCATAGAAAGTATACAAAGAACATCTAAAAAGGCATCACAAAAAGCATAAAGAGACAAGAAAAAAACAACCTCCCTCAACCATAACTCAATCTATCGACAAAGTCTACAGAGGAAAGAGGACTAGGAACTATATACAACTTACACAACACCTAAAGATAACAAAGAAAAGGAAATTTGCCCTTAAACTGACCAACTCTCATTTTTCAAATGCTCTACTATTTCTTTCATTATAAAATGTCTAGAAAGGCATAATGGAACAACCTATCACGTCTTTTTCCATTTCCTTCTTTTACTCACAAAAGAACCTTCCGCCTTAAAAGTGTCTAACTTAAGAGAGGAGCCACCTACCATTAATAACAAAAAGGAAGAATACAAGATTCCATAAATTAAACTCAATTGTCGCCTCGAGGCTTGGCTCAAGTGGTAAAGGGATGATGTTATGAGGTTCAACGAACCTAAAATAGAAAAACATATTTACCTGCACAATAAATAAATAACACCTGTCACAATGGAGAAGGTTAGATTTTAATTTGCTAACTACAACAACGTTTGTGTTTTTTACTTGATTCTAAATAGAACTTTAATTTAAACTTAATACTAATTGTACTTAATAGTACTAAGTATTATGTTGTTTGTTTACTTAAAATTTTCTTTATATTAAGTATTAAGTTGATATGCTAAAAATCAACTTCTTAACATCTTAATGTATTGAGAAAATTAATTTAATTCAACATTTATTTGTATGATGATAATTTAACTTTGTCAATGTAGTAAAATAAGAATGGTTATATAATATTTTCGTAACATCTTAACACATTTATAAAAAAATTGAAATAATATGGATTTATGATAAATAATTTATCATTATCATTCTTGCAAAAAATAATTACAAAACACTCTTTGTTACTTTTTATTATTAATGTTTAACTTATTTTTAAAATGAACTCATCTTTTGGAAAAATGAATTAGATATTTACATTGAATTTTTATTTTTGTACTGAATTTGTCTTTTAAAAAGATAATTATTTTTTTACCTTAAAATTTTTTATTGTGAACTTGTCTTTTCAAATGACAAGTTCAAATTTTTCTACATGTGTTGTCTTATATAAGGATGAAAATTACACTCAAATTTCAATTATTCTAATTCTATAATTTCATTTCATGTTACTATTTCTTAAAAATTCATTTTTAAAAGAACGATACTGCTGGGAAAAAATAATTCCTTGTTATACATGTCACTCATATCTTATCTATAAATAAAAAAAAATCAACCTTTTATCTCAATTTTTGGAAAATAAATTTTTAAATAGAAGTTATATATCTTATCTACCCAAAAAGAAATCAATATTTTAATTTTATCTGAATTTTGAGAAAATTAAAATTTCAATGGCAGATAAAGTGCTTGTGCTTGGCTTAATACAGAAAGGAATGCAGAGTTTTGTTGAATGGTATGGCTCGCTCTGAGCTAAGAGTTTGAAATGACCTTTCAAATATCAAACTGATCAACAATAAACAACAAAACATCATAAAGAATAAAAAAAACAAACAATTTAAAGTCTGAAAGCAAGTTGCTTTCATCAAAAAGCCAAAAAAACAAACACCCCTAAGACATTGTTAGAAAAATGACTTTCAATGTGCACTGTGGAGACTCATGAAGGTTAGGGAATAGGAATTGTTGCTCAGGAGAAGTGAGGGGGTCTCTGCATGAGGGGTCTATGGAAGAATATGGAGAAGGTGGAACATTTTTTAGAAACTTATTTATTTTGCAGTGGGAAATAAGCGAAGAGTGAGGTTTTGAGATGATTTGTGGTGTGATTATAACCTGGCCGAAGATGGCCTTTCCACAGATTTATAGTATTGAGAAACTGAGATGGCAGAGTCGTGTATCATTCTCAATGGTTGTCAGGGAAGTTCTGTAACATTAATCTCATCAAGAGCCTTCATGATTGGGAGCTGGAGGTGTTTGGCTACTTATTGTGGATCAAATCTATTGTTATGAGCTTAGTGGGAAAGGACTGGTGATATCAAATAATTGATAGCCAAATAAGGAATACTTCACTCAAGTCTTCTATTCTATTCCTCTGTGAAATGCATATGTCAAGTTTCCAATCTCAAAAGTAATAATAGAAGATCTCGACCATTGACCAGTTGATGAGAAGAATGTTCACCAGAATCTGGTGTTGCATGTGCAACAGAGGTGTGGGGTCTATCTATTATGCATGCTCTACAGCTTAGTGGCCCAAGATCTGTATCAATTTGGCCTTTTGCTGGAGCACGAGTTGTCCTTGACCAACAATGGAAGTGATCTCTAGCTGGTATGGTAGCTTTATCGAATGAATTTGGGTAGAAATACAGAAAACAACCATCTTTTGTTTGTTGTGGGGCTTATGGAAAAAGAAGAATAGGTGAATATTTGAGTTGAGCTCCTAGGGAGGACGTTGAAAGAACATGATTTGGTTCTCTCTGTGTAAACAGTTTGGGTCAGTGGAGAGGAGGGTTCCTTTTTTTATTTTTTACTTATAAATATATTTATTTATTTATGTATAATCTTTTCTTTGTTCCACAGGGAGTAGTTTTTACCAATATGGGCTGTTTTATGTTGTCTAATTGGATTCAATAAATGGAATCTGATTTCACTTTACAACAGCATCTCTCAATTATTTGCCTTCTGATTAAGTTCACATTTAGTGCCTAATGCAGTGTCGGATATTTCTTTTAGTTATTTGATTTGTATATTTATTTATTTATTAACTAAAGACATCTTTTAGCATCTACAGTAGAAGCTAGAATATTCTGGAGTTATCATTATATTCCCAGATACTGCAATCAGTAATTTAATCATCCTTACAGAGATTAGCTATGGATCATGTTGGTAGATTTTACTTTTATTAGACCATTTCTATCTTGTGGCATATTATGAAATTACATTTGTTTGTGTTTTTTCGCTTGGTTCTACAGAGTTGATGACATTCAGCACCCCAGGCATAGTGATTTGAAGAATGACAAGATCATTACAAATGGTTCTTCCAAATCAAAGGAAGAAAGTGATTGGGGAAGGTATGCTAGAGGAGCCCTATATGCACTACAAAGTAGAGATAATCATCTCTCCCAGGTTGGTGATTGCCTATTGTTCTCTTTTGGATCCATATATAATGACCTTATGCCATATATAGAAAGCCTAAGTTTAAATACCTTAATTTTTTCATATATACCATGTTTGCTGTGGATCTTTACAGCTCAGTTTGGTCTTTTTGGAAGCATATAACTACGAAAAGTTGATTTGGGCAAGTTCATCCATCAATTTTATGTATTTGCATAGGACTGGACTTCTTGATTAACCAAGTCCAGGGGAAAAATGTTCATTTATGATTCTTGGTTTTCAGCTTCAATTTTTTTATGCTTCTTTAGAACAATGCTGTTGATATTGCCAAGAAATGTTCCCAGTTTATAACTTTTTATTTTTAGACCATGGAAAATTCATTCCTTCTTCATGTTTTCTAAAATTTTTTATCTTATGTGAATTTCAGTTTGAGTTTGAACTTTCAGTGGGGTGCAAACCCCAGCATATAGGAACGCCAGAAACTTTCCTTTCTAAATACTGGAGTCCTTTCAAGTTTTTATATTCGTTTAATTTTGTTATTACAGGGTTTCCAGTTAGAAAGCTTTATCATCCTCTTTTAAGTAACGTCAACTCTTCTAGACATGCTGTTTGTTATTATTATTATTTTTTTTGGTTGCATGTATTGAATATGTTACATATTTTCTAATTTCTGGAAATATCCGACCGTTGATTCCCGGTATATAATCTTCCATTTCAATTGTTTCAGGGTATCATAGGTTTCATCAGTGGTTCCAAGGGACTTGACAGTTCAGGCCTTAGCTCTTCTGCTGCTGTAAGTTGATGCTTCCTGTGAAGGGAATAATAACTCTTTGATTTTTATTAATTGAACAAAGGAGAGAATATACATATTTATGTTCAAGTGTTAGAACAAAAAAAGGAAACAAAGTTAGAGTATGATTAGGAGACTAAAGAGAAAAGGAGTAAGGAAGATCTTAAATGAATTAGGCAACAACTAAAGATCTCTGTTTTAACAAACATATTAATGTTAACAAGTTTGTCACGTATTTTTATCCCGCACCTGGCAGACTTCAAGAAAGATATCTCCATAATGGGTCATTAGAAATAATAAAACTAAGAATATACATCTCGATGCTATCTTCTCCGATAGCGGCAACCACTCTTGCAGCTGCCACCACAAGATTGGTTGATGAAATATGCAAGACGACTTGATTATCAGATATAAGCTTCATCTGTTCATCCTTCCCAAATCTTAGCTCATAGAGGAGATGCTTAAGCTATATGAGTTCACATGTTGCTAAGGCCATAGCTCGATACTCGACTTCGACACTAGATCGGCTACTACATCCCGTTTCTTACTTTTCCAGGATATTAAGTTACCTCCAATGAACACATGATACCTTGATGTAGAACATCTATCTGTGGGCGAACATCCAAATCAAGAGATCAATCGTAGCCAACACCTGGGTATGACTTATGTTCTCACAAGGTAACACCCGACCCAGTTCTTCGACACTGAGTAATTAACCCAAGATCTGCAGTTATCACTGTGGTGATTGTAGGAATTGATTAACTATGCTCACAGGAAAAGAAATGTTAGATAGAGTGATAGTGAGGTAGTTTAGTTTACCTACAAGTCGTCGATATCTCCCTAGGTCTCGTAGAAGCTCCCCTTGTCCTGGTACAAGTTTGACACTTGGATCCATAGGAGTCTATAGGCTTATAGTCCAACATACCAGTGTCTAACAATATATTCAAGGTTGTTGAGAGAAAGTGGTCACTATATTCCCATTTCTCTCTCTCTCTCTCAATTTACAAAGGAGGAAACATATTTATACTCTAGTGCGTGGTAAAAAGGAAACAAAGAGTCTATTTAGAGACTAAAGAGAAAAGTAAAAGAATCCTGAAACAAAGGAGACTAAACCTAACACTCCCTCAAGCTCAGATGATATAGCTTCAAAAGACCAAACTGATCACAGATATCTTGGCCTGAGAATCTCAAGAGACTGAGGTGAAGATATTCCGCTAGTCGTGTCCCAGAGTCGACAAAACTAGTAGTCATGCATCCGATGCACTTGATAAAGAAAAACTACCACGTGTTTCTATCCACTCATTAAAACTCCAAAGACAAATACAAGACTGGGCTGATTGTCACACATAAGCGAAGTTTGTAATGAAATGAAGTTTTGTTTGAGGAAAAAGATAAATAGCTCAGAAACGATTAATTAAAACTCGATGCGCGATGCCCAAGAACTCCGAACAACTAGCAATTGATTCCAGCAAGCCGTGAAACCAACCGACTCGCTTTTAAAGAATCAGAGTAAATTGTCACATTGAACCCGCTTTTGAATTGATCATCACACCACTCAACAACCAAGATTTGAATTAATTATTTGTCGACTACAACGCCGCAATCGTCGATACTTTACAACAATTTTTTTCTCTTGATTTGGTGTATCTTCCAGAATATTTACAGTTTATATGTTTCTACTTCCATGTTAGAGATTTTGGTTGTGTTTCTTCTTTTCCTCTTCTTCATCAAGCTCACCCTCCTCTTCTCGCATTCACCCTCTTCCTCTTCCTTCTTCATCTGCCTTCCACCTTCCTCTTCACCATCTCAGAAATAAATGTTGACAAATAAATGCACAAACTCATACATGTATAGATAGATGCATGTGAGCATGGAAAGAAATAATAAAACTGATAGAAATAAAACGTAATTATGTAACTTACAATAATTTTTTCGAATAGCTAAAGGCTCTGCAGAATATTTATGCTCAGAATGCACGCTTCCATGTTAGGAGATTTCAAGCCAGACTGTCTTCCTTCATCTCTCTTCCACCCCTTCCTTCGCCATCTTCTTCCTTCCCTATTCCTCTTCTCCTCCTCCTCTTCTACTCAAGTTCTTCCACATCCTATTTTAAGAGTGCCAAAACCCTTTTGTGAAACTATATCAACCTTCCCTGTGTCTTTTCATGACTCGCTTTTCCAACAATTTAAATCAAATATAGAATTTCCAAAGATAATTAAAACCAAAAAGTTCTTCTACGTATTTCTCCATAAGAATACGCAACCGTCTAGAAAGAACATGCTCTTCCACTTCTCGCCACCATCGCCAAATTCTCCCCAAAAAATATACACAATGTCATTGTTGTTATCACCGGGCAAATGAATTAATTCAAATGCCGTTGTTGTCGTAGGTGGTAAATGAAATCCAATTCAAAGTCGCGACCGACGTCGGCGCAATTAGCTCGTTAAAACCGCCGCTCGCCTCCGCGCTTCGCACAAAATCAATTCGCCATCGCTCGGTGCTGCCGCATTGCATCGTTGGGTCAATAGTTTGCTACCCAAACTAATTTTATCTTTTTTCGTATTAGCATTTCCAGACAAACCCCATATAAGCTTCATCCTGCTCATCCTTTCCAAATCTTACCCTCGGGAGGAGATGCTTCAACCATATGAGTTCACATGTTACATTGTTATCTCATCCACTTTATCAGATTTGTCAAGCTACATCTGTTTCTTACTCTTCTACGAGGTTATAGTTGCCTAATGAACACACAATACCCCGATGTAGAACGCCCATCCATGGGTGATTAATAATCCAGATCATTGTGGCCAACACCTGGGTAAGACCTCTGTTCTCATACAACACCTCTTAACCTGATGTTCCTTTGTCATAATGAAGAATACAAACTACAACATCCTAATGGTTATCACAAAGTGATTGCAGGTTATCACAAAATATCAGAGGAATCATTAATCACGTTAACAAAGAAGTTAAACGCTTAATTGAAAGGACAGCTGGTATAATTCACTACCTGTAAGCCGATATCTCCGAATCCTAGAGAAGTCTCCACCAAAGTAAGTTTGACATTTGGATCCATAGAAGTTTTTACAGGCTTATAGTCCAACATATCAGTGTCTGCCAATATATCCAAAGTATACTTCCTCTAAGAAATAACCACTCCGGAATTAGAATGAGCTACCTCATTGCCTAGAAAATACTTGTGTTTCCCCAAGTCTCTTGTCTAAAAGTGGTTGAAGAGGTGTTATTTGAGTTTCTGAATACCATCATGATCATTGCATGTAATGAGAATGTCATCCACATAAACAATCAAGTAAATACACTATCCAGTAGATGAATGATGATAAAAAACAGAATGGTCTGTTGTGCTTCGAATCATGCCAAACTCTTGAACCATTGAGCTAAACCGACTAAACCAAGCTCGAGGAGACTATTTCGCATCATATATGAACGACGTGAGTCTTTATACTAAACCAAAACTCCCCGAAAGCAACAAAAACTTTGTCAAGCCCATATAAACCTCCCTGCGAGATCACCATGAAAGAAGACATTCTTGATATCCAACCAGCATGCAATGTAGGCACCCAAGCACGGAGAAAAGTATCATCATACCGAGCTATATTGTTTGGAGTGTACCTTCAAGTAACCAAACAGCTCTTAAGTCGCATCAACTCGCCATCGCACCCACCTTCATTGTATAGACCCAATGACAACCAACGGGAGACTGGCCAGGGGGAAGAGCGACAAGCTCCCATGTGCCATTGGAGTAAAGAACATCCATTTCCTCAACCATTGCTTGTTGCCAGCACGACGAAACCCTAATCCTAATATTCCCAAACTCGTCTATGGCTCTGATACCATGTTGAGAGAAAAGGAATACTATATTCTCATTAATTTACAAAGGAGGAAACATGCATATTTATACTCTAGTGTTAGGACAAAAAAGGAAATAGAGTTAGAGTCTAATTAGGAGACTAAAGAGAGAATGAAAAAAATCCTAAATGGATTAGGAGACTAAACCTTAACAAAGGTATACTTCCTTCTAGAAATAGCCACACCTAATTAGATCAGCCACCAATGCCTGTAAGTACTGCTGCTTTCCCTAAGTCTTTTGTCCTAAAGTGGTCAAGAGCGTGGTTTGAGTTTCGACACATCCCGTCATCGCTGGTAACGACAACGTTATCCACATAAACAATCAAGTTAATTCACCGTCCCATGTATAAGATGATGATAAAAAAATCGCACGGTCTGTCATGGCTTCACCAGCCAAACTCGAACCACTAAATTAACCTGCTAAACCAAGCTCGAGATCGCTTTTGTAATCATATATGAATGACGTAGTCAGATACCAAAACCGACTTCGTTAACAAATCTAGGCTATCATTTCCATATATACCTCGGGCGATCACCGTAGCGAAGACATTCTTCATATCAAATTGAAAAAGGGGCCATGAGCACATAACAACCATACAGAGAATCAAGCGATCAGAGGCAATCTTGGCCACCAGAGAAAAGATATCATAATAGCCTAAGCCATATTGTTGAGGATACCCCTTAGCAACCAAACGGTACTTAAACCAATCTACTTGGCCATCAGGTCCCACCTTTACTGTATAAATTCAACGACAACCAACAGGAGACTTGTCAGGAGGAAGAGTGACAGCTCCCATGTGCCATTGGAGTAAAGTGCCTCCATTTTCTCAGCCATTGCCTGTTTCCAGCTCTGATGAGAGAGAGCCTCACTAGTGCTTTTAGGGGTAGAAATAATAGACAAGGTGGAAACAAAGACAAAAGTAGGGTAAAGATAAACGATGATAACTTAGAAAATTATAAACATGATGTTGGTTACAAGTAGAGCAAGTACCTTTTCGAATGGAAGTAGGTAGATCATCAAGCGATTGCAGAACTGGTTAATTTGACAATAACTTTATCAGTCACTGATGACTTTGGCCAAGCATGTTGGGCAACCAATAAATTCTTGGTTTGTGAAAAATATGGTTACGTTACTAGTTCATTTCTTTTTTTTTTTGATGGGTAAATATGAAGACATTACTAGTTAATTTCTTGCAGTTGAACCAAGAATTTTTATTTTTTATTTTCCTATTTTTGTGTGGTTGTGCTAACATTTTGAGACTTCCGATTGAACAATCTTAATGCTTGGCCTTTGTCTTTTTCTTTTTTTGGTGAAATTAGGACATAGAATAGAAGGAGATTAAATATGCAAACTAATTTCTCCCTGTTATCAAAGGGTCAATTGGTCTTGCATAAGGTTTTATTTCCCATTGCATGTCCATGTACAATCCTGTTTACTCTTATAGAAAAAGAAGTACTTTATTGTTAAAGGGGGAAAATAAAGTATGCAGGATATATAGCTGATTTTATACTCTAGGAACAGTCGTGTAACTGATGGAATAAGTACAATAGGAGGATGATCAATCTCCTAAACCCTACCATTGTGGGAATATACAAAAAGTAATCTACCCTTGTTAATCTTCACCCTTGGAACAACATGTCAACATCCAATCAAGGAGGCTAAGAAATGGTTGTCTTAGAGACCCTCTGAAATTCTCACCTTGTAAAAAATATGAGTATTTTTTCCATTGCATAACTGTTAAAGATATGATATTCATATTAAACCCAAATCCTACAAGTTCAAGCTTTTAGGAGAGTTTCGGGTCGCTTAACACAGACAGAGCCCTGCCAGTGATGCCCACGATGACTCGTGATGATTTATTTGACTCTTCATGCTTTAACGGGGCTGGGCACGAGGGAGGGTGTGAAAGACATGATATTCATATTAAACTCAAATCCTACAAGCTTGAGCTTTTAGGAGAGTTGGTCGTTTAACAAAACCAACACCAAAACAAGATAAACAACTTGCTACAGATCCTTGCCTCTAACTGTACTTTGAACCTTTTATAAGAGATAATCATCATGTCACATATACTACTAAAAGGAACTTGTCCATATTAGCCAAGATGAGTTGTCAATGCTATAACCCTAAATTCAAAGGACAATATAAGAAGATATAATCTTCAATTACACCACTCTTCATACATAAAAGAACAAACATTAGGATTAAGGCCTTTGTAGGATTTGCTCAATATAGCAGGTCATCAGTGTTCACCTTCTTGTTTAGACAATATTCTAGGGTCAATGACTCTATATTTACAAGACCACTTAAATTTAGGATATATACATGTAAGGAAAGATCAATACTATACAGTGGTAGGTGGAGTGGAGTCTAAAAATGGAACCTTCTTTGTTAAACCCCTTTACGCTAGCCTTGAGATAGGAAGTTTACTGCAGTTTCCAATTGATGTTGCATGGAACAAGTGGGTTCCACTTAAGGTGAGCTTTTTTGCATGGTAGGCGGCTTAGGGGAAAGTTTTGACTCTTGACCAACTTCTAAGGAGTGGTGGCTGGTCATTGGGCAATTGTTTCTTTCGTTATCTAGCTCATTAGAGTCAATTGACCATATCCTTTTGCATGTGGAAGGCGAGTATGTTGTAGGAACCAACTTCTAAGGAGTGGTGGCTGGTCTACCACTTTCACTTTTGTCTTTAACCTTCTCACCATAAACTGCTCCACTGAGTTACTGCATAATCATTGCCTCAGAATCTGTAGGTTTTTTTAGCCCTATATTCATCACATATGGCCAAGAGAATCTGAGTTTCACTTTCCACGAACTCAATTTTTTTTGAATGATTTCAAGGATAAAAGAAAGAGAACTTGAAGATGAAAGAAGAAGGTGCTAAAATTGCGTTTTAGGAGAAAAAGAAACAAACCAGGAAGAAACCTACTCAAAATCTGAACTGCCTTGATGTTGAGAAAATAAAATTAAGATGGGAAAAAAGAGAGAAGAGTTGAGAGACAAACAGAGAAAGATCAGGTGCCAGTGTATTTTCCTAAGTGTAAGTATGTATCGGGAAAAAGTTCAGGCAGATGGTAAAACCCTATATGAAAGAAAACATATTTGACCTAGGATTCAGTTATATTAAGGAATATATCAGTCATGGCTCTGATATATTCATAAAGAATATTGATCATCCACGACCAGTTTAGGATTATGGGTCAATTATATCCACATAATCAGCCTAAGATCATGGGTTAAACATAACAATACTCACAAAAAAAATTAATAATAAATATTTAACTAAGGGATTCCTTTTTATTCAATGCTTTAGCATAATATTAATTTGTGGGGATTAATTTCAGAAATGCTAACTGAAGTGAATAACATTGCTAATAAAGCTGCAGTAGTAGGTGTTGACACTAGGATAAGGGGTGAGTTTGAAGTATTATATGGCAGCAAAACAAAATTCTGACAACTATCAACATGTTATGTAAGGCTTCTTTGATTAGGATTTGAACTAGAGATTCTGTAGTTGTGAAATTTTAATAATGATTAATGTTAACAATAGTTTACTTCGTAACATATTAAATGTCAAACCATAAACAATTATGTTAAAAATTATTGAAAACGGTTTGTCTTAACTGTTGCATAATATGCTTTTTATCAATCCATATCTTGATTAATTTCATACTTGCATGTTCAACAGGTTGGAATTGCTTACCTGTTAGCTTTCGAAAATGCAAACAACTTAATGGTATCCCCTATGGAAAATATCGAATATGATAGGTGGGTTCTTATATATTTTGATCTTCCGAACGAGTAACTAGATTAATTCTTGCCAAGTCAAATATCATGGTTCTGGTATATTGATATGTTGAGATGAGAGTCCAATGCTTATTGTAGTGTTGGTAACACAAACTCTTTGATAGGTTTTTTGACTTGGTTGGGGTGTAGGTGAGTTTCGAGGGGTATATGTAAGGTGCTTGGTAGTTTTTGCTTTTTCTTTTTGTTCTTTGTTTGCTTCCCTTTCTTATATCTCTAGTATACTCTGTGGTTTCCTTCAGTTTTTTTTTTTATCAATATATTTCTTTTTACCGATCAATATATATATATGTAATAAGAGATAATTGAAGGAAAAATTGTATTTTTCATTGATCACAAACAACCTATTTATATACAAGACAATCCCAAACCAAATAGGAAAGAATATGAAGTTTCCTAACTCTACGTGAATATGTGTTTCATTTTCCTAACTAGTTTCTAATTCTACAATACTATAATACTCTCCCTCAAGTTGGAGCATAGATGTTCATCATGCCCAACTTGTTACAAAGATAACTTACCCGATCCCCACTCAAAGGTTTTGTGAAAATATCTCATAACCGTTCTCTAGTCTTTACATTTCCTGTAAAGATCAACCCCAACTAGATCTTCTTACAGAAAAAATGACAATCTATGTCAATATGTTTGGTCCGTTCATGAAGTACAGGGTTACATGCTATATGCATGGCAGCTTGGTTATCACACCAAAGCTTTGCTAGTAATAAAGTTTCGTTGCTCACTTCCATCAATAACCGACGTATGCACATGATCTTGCATACAAATTTTGCCATGGCTCGATAGTCTGACTTTGCACTAGACCGCAAGACAACACTTTGCTTCTAACTCTTTCACTAGATTGCACCTGTTTTCCTGGCATTGGTGCAAGTATTCTAACTTTAGTTAGGGGTCCTTGCACTGAAGGCTTGGGAACAATTGTATCTAAAGATTTGTCAGACCTAATACGTTCTCATAAAGATCTTGATAAGGATACAACACCATATTTTAAGAAAGCGGTCCAATGTGATGAAAATATTGCCTAGCAATTGGTTAGCTAGGGTCACGTCTTGTTGGACCTTTTTGCTTCTGCTCTTAATTAGGTTGAGGTTGCAGAGATGAACAAGCGGACAGAAGTCAGCTTCACTATAAGAGAAAACATATCAGAATAATCAACTCCATAAGTCTAAGCATAACCCTTAGCAACAAGACGAGCCTTTAATATAGCAATTGACCCATCGGGATTAAACTTTACTGTAAACAACCTTCTTTCCAGTAGGTAAATGCACCAAGTCCCATGCACCATTGTCATCTAAAGCCTGCATTTCTTCCACCATAAAGACTACTAACCAGGTGAGATAGAAGCCTCACTATGAATAAGTTAGAAGAGAGACAGGATATGTGGATGCAATAAAGGAACGTAAAGGAAGACTACAAATGGTTATAGAAATAAACTAAAAGATCGGGTGAGCACACCGATGTTTACCTTATGGAGAGAGCAATCAAGATCATCACTTCCTCGGATCGATTTGGATGATGAAGTCATCTGCAGCTGGGACCAGACCTGAGGCTATCGCAGAGAATACCCGAGTAATGAGGTTCGACAAGAATGCGACCGAGTAGAGCCTATGGTGCCGTGAGGAAACACAGGTAACTAATAAATCATTATCTTTCTCTCCTGACTAGTAACGGGTGAAGAAAGGGAAAACGAGGTAATCTTAAAGAATGTAACATCGATAGACACAAAGTAACATGAAAGAGTGAGACAATAACACCTGATAATTGGCTAAATAGACGAGAATATCCCACAAAGATACACTTATGACTTCTGATCGTTTTAGAGACTGAGGACTACATTCAAACAAACATTGCAGATCAAAATACTGGGATTAATAAATAAACGGATTATTTGGAAATAACTTGTGATAAGGAGTAGCCCAATTAAGAACCTACGAGGGCATCATGTTAATAAAAACAAGTCAGGGAAACCGTGACGCTAAAAAGTTTAGCGACATTCATTTGGTACAAAGGTCCACACCTCAAGAAGATACTCCATTCTTTCTCTCGCCACTTGCTCGAGAGGGTGTCTCAAACACACGAGGTCCGATGGAGAATCCTATGTTAACATGAAGGACTCGAAAAGGTTTTGACAAATACTCGACATAATCATTTTCAATGTTTGAACGGTCATGAAATCAAGCCAATTTCAAGCATGTGCCACTCAAATGAAAATAAAGCGTCTCTCATTAAATAAAGCCAAGTGGCACGATAGAAATCATCCACAAAAGGTAACGAAATATTTAAACCTGGGATATTACAACCTATTAAGAAAGGAGTAAAGTCATTTATCGACTTCCTAGATCTCAAATGCTCATCGATGAAGCGTTTAGCATATTGATATGACTCATAGCTCAAAAGGATGTGCCAGAAAATCCGAGGATATAGCCTCTTTTAATGTAGAGTATTACAACAACCCAAACGACAATGTTATTCGAATGGGGTAACAACTTTAGAACAAGCAACAGACTTTGACACCTTTTGTTTGCTGATGTGAGATTCTCGTACTGCAGCTTTTTACCAATAATCCGGCTCAAAAGATCCTGAATCAAACAATCATGAGAAAAGAACAGATATTGGGTAATTAAGTGTATACTAGCCCGCTGGGAAGTAAACCACAGAGCCCCCAAACTCAGAACCTACTCGCACCTCTGATAGTCGCAACCGCCTCCGCCCGACACCACTAAGCCCTAATTGCTCCAAAACCTTGTCCTTGGAAATCTCCTTGGAGCCATGAAACACGTACACTTTCGAGATCTCCGAGAACCCCAATTCGTGAACCTGCACCTGCATTCCAAATGATACAAACCCCACCAACGCATTCTCTGGCAACAAGTCGATCGCCCTCTTGAGCTTCGATTTCACATACCCTAACTCCTCCTCAATCACGTATCCAACACAAAAGCAAAAACCGGCAAAATCAATTGAGGTGTGGCGACATCGGGAACCATCCCAGGGTTCGAAAGAGAGTACTCGACGGTGGTGTATTGCGGGTAAAGCTCTCCAGGGAGGTTTTCTGGAGTGGTCGCCGGCGGTGAGAGGTTTTCTCGAAATTTCCCAAAAATTTTCCCTTTTCTAAACAAAGTCTAGCCCTAGGCTTTGATACCATGTAATTAGAGATAATTGAAGGAAAAATTGTATTTTTCATTAAGCACAAACGATCTATTTATATACAAGTCAATTCCAAACCAAATAGGAAAAAATATGAAGTTTCCTAACACTACATGAATACATGTTTCCTTTTCCCAACTAGTTTCTAATTCTACAATACTATATATATATATAGGGTGGGAGGTTGTTTGGCAAAATTTTGCCAATAACTTGAGTTTCTCTGGGAAGTTCTAGGTGTCTGTGGATTGTAACTCCTCTCTCCGTGTGCGTGGGTGTTTTCCTTTCTAAGAATCACAGGTTCCAGTGTAGATTGAATGCAGTATCTTTTAATCTTCTTCATGCTTTTGAATGTTAGGTGATTTCAAAACCCATCTACTATTTTCAACTCTGTATGAACTGAGATGGAGAAAATCTGGAGAAGATAACAATATTAATGTTATTACTAAAAGGACTTAATGATCTCATGAACAATTATCCTTCACAAGATGATCTTGTTAAAAAAAAAACTTATTATCATTATTATTCTTTTACATGAATAGATTTTGAATTTTGTTAGTTGATTCTGGTCTTGCAGAATTAGAATTCAGTTCCTGAAGTCTTGTTCTCATCAATCATCAGTAACAGGTTGTGGTTTCCTTGTAATCATGATTTCATGCTGGAAGGAGCAATACCTTCCTGAAGATTGCAGCCAATATGGAAAAATGTGATTTTGGCTGAAACGTTTTTTCATTTTCTAAATTGAAGGTTTACTTCAATTAAGATAACTTTTAATTTTACTATGGTCAGGCTATCTTCTATTATTTCTTAAGCATAAAATTCATCATCTTTAAATTAGGTTCTGAGAGAATTTGTATTTTCTTATGCAGATAAGTATAAATTTGAGTATGAGTAGTTTTAAGTGCAAAGATGAAGGTCTTGAATTTGATAAATATGATCACAGAAATGTGCATCCTTCAGTTCTACATTGCTTCTAAATTTTTCATATGCATATAAAAGTATTTATAGTATCTCTTGTTAGCTGCATAAGTTTAGGTCAATAAGCAGAGTTTGTAATTTTCTTAAAAGTGATTACTCCTCTACTTCATCCAGTTCTTGAGAAGACGATTCAGTTAGCAAATTGTGGTAACTGTTGGCAGGGAAACAGGGTATTTCTTCAGTAAAATGTGTGTTATAACCAGTAACATACCTTTTCTTTTGTTCTAAAATATTGGTTTTTCTAATTCTTACTTTTTCTACTTGTAGGTTGATTGAAAATGGATATTTAGGTCTAAGAAATGGGATATTGGATCAATCAGCTATATTGCTTTCAAGATATGGTTGTCTAACTTTTATGAACTGCAAGGTAAATTTTGTTTCTTTTACTTATAGGGATGTGGATGGTTGTAATATCCTCATCATCTCAGGAATGAAAGATATATTCGTTAATTTGTGGAGCTGAGTTTTTGCTTTTGTGATGTTGACTCATATTTCTATCCCAAACTTATGGCTTCCTACTTGGTCTTGTGCAACCTATAATTTGATTATTGTGCAGTTTGAAAGGGCTTGTTACCTTGATAACCCTATGTGTATCTCACAGGTGATAATAGTTTGTGCTATTAACTAGACGGTTTGTCGTGACTAGTATCTTATAGGCAATTATAGAGTTCGGTTTATTTGCATGATAATTGAAATTGTTTTATAAGATTAATAGGTTACAATAAAGATATGCAGTAAAATTCATGAAAGATTAACTCAATAACTGCAGAGTAACAGAAGTGATAGAGGGAGAGTGTAAACAACTATCCAAAGGAGAAATTCTGTCAGGTCTGTAAATCTCTGAAATATGTGCAAAAACCAACTAGATCCACCATGAATTCCCTGAACTTTAAGAAGTTTTAAACAATCACATTTAAAATATGGATATTGTCAAATATTAAAATTTCGTTAAAGCCATTACCCAGGTTGATTATGGGAAATATGATTGATCAAAATTCATGGATATATTTTGGAGATGGAACTAGGTCCCTAAAGATCTTTGAATGAAATAGGTTCCTCACTCATTTTGATGTTAGTCATCAAGAATTTCTCAGCATATTTTGAGTTTCATATTTTTAAATTAAACTTTGCTTGCAGGGGTTACTATAGGAAAAAGGGAACTTTTTTGCTTTCTTCATCCTTATGATATATGCATTGAACTTTAATGAATGTGCTTTGGATAGCCTACATCTGCTGCATAGCAGGAGCATAGTTTTAAAGGGTGCACTTTAGGCATGCCTAGGCTCATGGCACAACTACTCCCTGGTTATAATGCCTTGCTTTCCAAGACATGTGCCTTATTGAAGAGGCACACCTTGTAGGCTTCAATTTCCTTTATAAACACTTTTATTCTTCAAATTTCTTATACATTGAAATTTATATAATTTCATTACTTTCTTTTATTGAATGTTTGTAAATGTTAGGAATCTAATTTTTTTTATTAATTTAATTAAAATTTTGAATCATAGTTTATAAAATTGACATACATCCAAGGTTACATTTCATTTCACTTAGGTGCCGTTCTTGTGTTGTGCCTTATGCCTAAGATGTAGGAAACTTTTGTGCCTGGGTGCACCCTGTGCCTTTCAGAACTATGAGCAGGAGCTATTGGGGATTTTGGAGAGGAATTATTACCAGTCTGGGTACTGAATTGGATATGCCATAGTTGATTTACATGTAACAGCATTCATGGTATAGAATGCTATTCTTAATTTCATTGTTCTGATTATAGTATTCTTTTATCATACCTAACATTGCTACAGTATGTACTTTTACTACCTCTTAAATGGAATGAGAAAGGAAAAATAATTGTGTAATGCATATTGTAATATGTTTAACTAGATGTTGGACTCCTGTATTGTTTGTTTGTTCTAGACTTTTGAAATAAGTATGTATTTAGTTTAAGGTTACCCTTTAAGATGTATCATTCCTAACAACCTACATATGTCAACACTCATGAATCCAGTTTATATTATGTAGACTAAAGAACACAAACTTGTACGTCTAAAGTTGCAAAAGAACCAAGAAGCTGACATGTTGAAATCATTCAAGATACTCTTGGCACTTTCTGGTTTGAAGCATGCTTTGACAAATAATCCTGGTTACAACAACCGAGTTGCTGAATGCCAAGAGGCTGCAAGAGTTCTTCTGAAGTATGATTCATGACCCTTTTCATTGAGAAGAAATTGAGTCCGAGTTCTTTTTAGGGCACTATCTTGCTTTAATCCTCCTTCACATGCATGTCCATCTTGGCTATAACATGTTATTTTTGTTCTTTTTTTTATCAAAATATATTTTAATTACTTTTTCACCAAAGATGGTAGTTTGGTTTTGCAAGTAACTCATGGTTGTGTGTGTTTTAAGATCCCAAAATTACCATCATTGATGTGGTTAGCAAAATATGAAGGTGATATAAATAGTTGACTTAAGTTGATAGACAAAAGTTGGAAATTTTTGTTTCTCAGGCTATCCCTGATTAGGCACCTGTGTTATAATTTGTGGAATTTAAAACTTACCTTGAGGTGAAAAAAATGAAACAATTGGCTTATTCATTGGATTTCTGTGTGATATCTCTCATCGAAGAAAGGGAAAAACTTCCTCACACTATCTATGTATGGGTTTCATTTAACCATGTAGATGTATTTTAAAGCTGTAAGAGCTTCTTGGCCTAGAGTTCATAATATCTATACAATTGGAATTAGGTTGTTAATAATGATATCAAAGTTAGGCCTTAACCTCGATGTGGAAGTTTATATAGTCCTATAAGAGGTGTTTATTTGTTTAGTTCTGTAATCCTTTGAGACGTGATGAGGTTGTCCTGATTGTATGAGCGGATCATTGTGATATTTCAACATGGATAAGGAAAAAACTTCTTGGCAGGATGAGTTCCTCTTAACTATGTTGACACTTTCTAAAGTCAGAGAGCTCCTCGGGCTTGGGGATAGATAGCATCTAGTCAGGAAAGAGGTCAGTTGCAGCTCTGACTCAAAAAATGTTTAGGCATCTTAAGAATGAAAACAACGTAAACAACTTATTCTATAGAATCCCATGTAACATGGACCAAAATGATGGATGTTTGAACCACAATATGGATAGTGGCACAAAACATGTAAAAACAAACTTGATAGAAACATCATAAGGAATACTAGAGAACGACTTTAGAAGAGGTTGACACTTGCATAATGTTGTGTTAGATTTTATGAATTGGATGGGTTTCATAAACCAATATGAATGGCCGATTTGACTCTTTCTATCTCTCTACTAGACCAATATTGGTCCTGCATATGATGGCAGTAAATATACAAGTGCAAATAATTTGATCTTACTTTCTTTTGAGTCTCAAGTAACAATACTATTTTAGATCTGGGATGTTTAGACCAAGTAAATTTAGTCATATAAGCTCTTCATTTCACTGAAAAGAGGTTGGTCATGTGGAAAAAGATAGTCTCTTTCTAAAGTTGGAAGGCTTCCTCTTATCAAAAGCACCCTTCAAACTTGTTTGTTTGTCAAATGTATTTTTGTCATGCTCACAAGAGTAAGCCTTAGGGCTGGAGAAAATTCAAAGGGACTTATTATGAGGTGGGGTTTGTTTAGAATAAGTTGCATCTAGTGAGACGAGATACTACTTGCATGGGGAAATTTGATGCAGGTTTTGGTATTCGAAAGCTTTCCTTTCTCAGTAAGGTGCTTTTGGGAAAGTGATTGTAGATGCTTGCTTTCAAGAATGAGTCAATTTGGAAGAGGTTTATTGGTGGGGAAGTCTATGGTGAAGGAGCCCGGTTGTTTATTAGGAAAAGTAGGGATGGTTGTGGAAGGCTATCAAGAGTGGGTGGGAAATCCTTAGTAGAACCTTTTCTAGGTGAGCAATGGTAAAAGATTGAAGTTCTGAATGATATTTGGTATGGTGATTGAACCGTAAGAGAATATTGTATTCCCATTACTTGACAAATGAAGCCCCAGGGGCAGATATTTGGGATTCTCATGAAGAGGGAGGAGGGATCTCAAGTCCCTATTTCTCAAGGAATCTAAATGATTGGGAGTTGCAATGGGTTTGGGGTTTCTCTCAAGACTTAAAGGAAAGGTGGTGAGAAGGAATGAAGATGATAGATTAGAATGGTGGGTGCCGGGAAGGGAAGTTTATAGTTGTGAAGCATGATATTCATATTAAACCCAAATCATATAACACTTGACTAGCTTAAACGCCGTGGGAGAGCTCTTTCATATCGATGTTTCCTTTGCAAAGAGTATGAGGAGAATATAAACCATTTGCTAGTTCATTATAAAAAGGCCAGGATGCTATGCTACCTTTTTTTGTTGATAGTTGGAACAAGTTGGGTTTTTCTGGTTTCGGTTATTCAAACTCTTCTCCGTGCAAGGTGCTCCAGCAAAAATGTAAAACATTTATCGGGCAAACTCGTTGTTTTATTCCGACTGTAAGGGTGATAGGAACAAGGTGGTGTTTGAAAATAAAGCTACCTTGGATAAGAGAACAAAAGTTATATTTTTGAGCAATTTATGGTCGTGGGCAAATATACATAGTGTTGATAACATGAATTCATTAGTGGATTTTTTGGCCTGGTTGGAGTGTAGGTAGTTTGTTTTGTTTCAGTTATTTTGTCTGGGCTGGTAGTCTCAGGTAGTGGTTTTTCCTCACTTTTGTTCACCTTTTGTCCCTTTGTGGCATACCCTGGTACTTCGTGGGAACCTTGCTCTTTCATTTCAATATATTTGCTTTTATCGATTAAAAAAAGGAAACAGAGAAGTACAAAAATGGGGAAGAATGAGGCAGCGAAGTGATAAAACCGCACATCCTACGAATTCTCAACACTCCCCCGGTTTTAGAGCATATAGGTTATATGTACCAAACTTGTTATAAATATACCGAACTCCTGACCTTTAGAGAGACTTGATAATGTATGCCAGGCTGGTTACCTCGAGTTGATCTAAACTAGTAGTCATGCATCCTGAGGCAATCTTCTCTCGCATGAAGTGACAATCCACTTCAATATGTTTGGTCATCTCATGAAAGACTGGGTTGGAGATAATGTGTAGGGTTGCTTGGTTATCACACACAAGCGTCATTTGTTCATTCTTCCTAAACCTTAGCTCCTGACGAAGTTGTTTGAGCTATATGAGTTCACAAGTTTCCAAAGCCATAGCTCGATACTCAGCTTCAGCACTAGACCTGGCCACTACATCTTGTTTCTTACTCTTCTAGGATATTAATACACAATATCCTGAAGTGGAGCGCCTCTCTATAGGTGAGCTTGCCCAGTCCGCATCACAATATCCAACAATCTAGGTATGACCTTTTTGCTTATAACACCCTTTTAGTCTTGTTCCTTTAGATATAACAGCGATACTATAATACAAGATCCACAATGACTATCACATGGTGATTGTAAGAACTAACTAACTACGCTCACAGGAAAGGAAATGCTTGGTCCGGTGATGGTGAGGTAGTTCAGCCTCCCTACTAGTCGTCGATATCTCCTTGGATCTCGTAGAAGCTCCCTGTGTCTAGGTACAAGCTTGACATTCGAATCCATAAGAGTGTCTACAGTTTACAGTCTAGCATACCAATTTCCTCCAATATATCCAGAAGACATACTTCCTCCGAGACATAACCATCGGAATTAGTCGAAGTATCTCAATCCTTAAACTACTTGTTCCTGCAAGTCTTTGTCCGAAGTGTCGAAGAGATGTCGCTTAAGTCTTCGAATACCATCCTGATCACTGCTTGTTATAACAATGTCGTCCACATAAACTATCAGATATATGCGCTCTCTTGAGGATGTATGATAGAAGATAGAGTGGTATGATGTACTCCAAGTCATACCAAACTCTTGTACCACGGAACTAAAGCGGCCAAACCAGGCTTGAGGGATCGCTGAGCCATATATGAAATGACGAGCCTTCATGCTAAACTGCACTGAAGCAACAAATCTCGTGTGGCTGTTCCATATATACCTTCCTAGTCGCCATGAAGAAATGCCTTCGAAGTGTCCAATCGGCACAAAGCAGATCTCATAGCAACCATAGAGAAGAGAAGACGAATGGAAGTCATCTTGGCAACTAGGAGAAAAAATGTCGTAGTAGTCGGAGCCATATATTTGACTATACTCCTTGGAAACTAAACGGAAATTTTAAGACGGCAAGGGTCCACCGTCATTCAAAACCAATTTTTTAATGCAGATAAACCTCAAAGACAAACTAACAAGAGACTTCTACCACTTCAGAAGGGTGACTAGGTCCTAATGTACAATAGAATGTAGAGCAACCATTTCTTCAACCATTGTCTGTTTCCAGCTCGGATAAGAGAGGGCCTCATGCATAGTTTTAGGAAGAGAAACAGAAGACAAGGTGGAGATAAAAGCAGAATATGATGAAGATAAGCGGTGATAAGTCAGGAAATTATAAATATGATGGGGGTTACGAGAGAAACGAGTACCTTTCCGAACGGAAATGGGAAGATCAACGAAAGACGACAAGACCACGCCGGTGAGGTGCCATAGACATGAGTCACCGAAGTCTTGGTGAGCAGGCCGCGCGCGAAGTATGAACTTGCAAATAGTCGAGGTGGAGTATTTCTGAGAACAAAATGAGTTATCCGGGATGAGATAAAGAAAGGGAGAGATATGTGACATCGAATCTGGAGGGTGGGGCAAGAAACATAGAAGAGTTCAAAAGGTGACATCGGCAGAGATAAATTCCATCGATGTATCCTAAGAGTAGCAATGGAGCACTTTGCTGAAGTCGGGAATAACCGAGGAAGACATCGCATTAAGAGCTTGTCTTGGTCTGTGAGTAAAGATAGCTGACAAATGCATACAACCAAAGACACGAGGGGGAAGACAGAAGAGGGGTTGATTTGGAAAAAGGATGGAATGGGGGATTTGATCATGTAAGACGGATGATGTTATAAGATTGATCAAATAACAAGCGGCTAAGATAGCATCCCCCAAAAAACGTTGAGGAACCTTATGATGGAGTAAAAGAGTGCGAGCGGTTTCAACTAAATGACGGTTCTTACGTTCAGCCACTCCATTCTATAGAGGAGTGTAAGCATAAAAGGACCGACATGAAGAACCCATGTATGACATAAACAGGAGAATGGTCTGAAAGATATTCTTTGGCATTTATTACTGTGAGGATACGACCCGAAGTAGCATTAAACTGAGTTCGAACTTCAAGACAGAACTTTGAAAATAGAGAATAACTTAGCCTCATTTTGATTAAAAATAGCCAAGTACAACAAAAATAATCATCTATAAAAGTAACAAAGTACCGGAACCCCAAGGTAGACTCAGTCTGAGAAGGACCCCAAACACATCAGTGTGGACAAGCTCGAAATGAGACTTTGTCTGCTGGATCTAGGCACTGGGAATGGGACACAAGCATGTTTCCAAGCTCACATTATCACACCCCACCCTGAGGATAAACTAGAAAAATGAGGAACCATTATCCGAAACTTAGAAATATTCGGATGACTAAGGAGACTATGAATAAGGAAAGAAGTATCCATGAAAGTGCAAGCAGTAGAAGATGAAGGAGAGCTGAGATGAAAGAGGCCTTGAAACTCACTATGCAAACATCCTCCCGTATCCGGACCATGATTTAATTATCAGAAGAATAATAATTATACTACACGATTGAGGAAATTAGATTAAAAGTATATTTAGAACATAAAGGACAAAAGTAAAGGGTACGAAAGGAAGAGGATATACATGCTGAACCGATTCCTTTAGCCATGGTTTGAGATCCATCGCTAAAGTAATCATGTGGGTAACAGATGTGGTTGGTAAGGGAAGAAAAAAAGATCCTTCTTAATAAAGAAGATGATCGAGGTTCCAAAATCACAATCTAGGTCTAGATGAATGTGAAAGGCAAGTAGAGGCATATCAGTCTGGACAACAAACGAAATGGATGTAGATTTGGTTGCCTGAGTGAGGTGGATGTATTTCGTAGACTCATTAGGCGGAAGAATAACTCCTAGAGGTGTGAATGAGCTCTCTTTGGTGGCCATAGAAGTGAGAAGGGAAACAAAGTCAACTCAAACAACAAAACACAATTACTAGTGGAGACAATAGGGTCTTTGGAGATTGGAAGAGACTGTAGCTGTGTCTGGTTCTCTGCAAACAGTAGAAAGTCTTGAAGAAATGTGTTAGTCGGACACAAAAATTGAGAAGTGGAGATCTCAAAATAGGAAGACAGGTGGATAGAAGTGGAGATCGGCACCTGACGAGCTAGGAGAAGAAGTCCCACTGCCAAAGATTTGTGCTCACGTGCCTATGATCTGATAATGCCTACAGAAAATCGCGCTTGTGGGCTCATTTAGTGGTTGCCAAAGGTGTTTTCTCCGGTGAATATATCAGGCCAAGGCTACTCTAATGGTGGGGTCGCGAATGGAAGATGAGCGCTACAAAAAGTTGCAGGAAAGGCTGCCTAGTGCTGGTTGGAAAATTTTTTTGGCAGCCAAGGTGACCTGATGGCGGTAGAGGATTCCGAAGATGAAGGTGGGGTGGTCGGAGTGCGATACGACCACTAGATGGGTTGCTGGAGTTGGAACTGTTGCAAAACCCTAACCCGAGCCTTTCATGGCTTTGACACCATGTGAAATGAGAGAAGAAAAGAATGCTTTTCTTTTATTGAATGAGTGAGTTACATAGTATAGAGACACCTATATATACATATTAAGAAGACATAAAAAGGAAACAAATAATGTACAAAAAGGAAGGAAAATAATGTACAAGAAAGAAAGGAGATAAACCAGAGAATATCCTATGATTCTCAACAGTTTCATTGTTTTTTGGCTCATTTTTGACATGCAACATGCAAATTCATGTTCATCCTCACTCTCTGGATTCATTTCAAGGTTACAGCTGCCTTCTCTTTGTGCAAGGGAAGGAAGGGTTCTCCCAAGTTAGAATTAAAATATTTATAGGATAGTAGTTATCCATTTTAGATTATTATCTGCAATAAATTTATGGTACTGTTTTCCATTTGGTTCCACAGTGCTTCTGGGAATGGTAAACTGGCACCTCTTTTGTCCAATGGTTAGTATATTTCTGATCTTCTTTTCAAGATGCTTTGAATTTCATACAATTGTTGCTTAAAAATGACCTGGTTGCTTTTCTTTTTATATCAAATAGTTGAACCAGAGGCATATGAAGCTCACAAGGTAATCCTTCATTTTATGAACAATTATTTTATATTTATTGCAGTTCTGTTTGCATACATTAAATTTGTATACATTGATACATATAATAAGATAAACAGATGTGGGAAATGCAACATGCATCTCCTTGGGAATTGTTCAAAATTATTAGCAAGGTTTCATGGAAATTATTGAAAAGAATTCATGTTTCTTGCCATCAAATAGTGGAGAAGATACTGTAGAATTTTGTTTTGTTTTTTAAAGAAATATTATCTGGGCATACATACATTCATATATTGTATTTTTTTAAAATATTGTTTTCTTGAACATATTAGATTGTAAGTCTTAGTTAGCGAGTCTTTTTAGAAGGCAATTTTATTGTTCAAATAAGAGCTGCATGCCTCTAGTAATAAAATAGAAACCACGCATAGGATTGGTGTTGACTATGTTGCTACCCTTCACAATAAGTACCTCCCACCGGCCTTCTACTGTTGCTCCTGTGAACCTGTGACAATGGAGATCCAACCAAGGTTGCCCCCTGGTTCACTGTCTCTGATTATCAGTGAAGAACAAGGTGAATTATAGGCAATCAATAAAAAGGAGAGATTATTTATTGGTCAACTTTAGTTTAGAGAGGCGATCCCTGATCATTAATCATGTAATGGAGCACTGGTGAGCACAGGAATTGTTGTGTTTGTTGTCTTTTGTGCAATGCAATCATAAGATGGGTTGGTTACAGCTCTGCCTCTGGGGGTGATACATCAGGCTCATTCATTCACAACAAATTTTCTGTCAAAACATAAACAAGTTTTTTTTTTGTCTTGTCAAGACATACACAAGTATTTGATTTGAAAAAACTTGCATTTTATTTCATATTCTGTTACAAAGTCGTCATAAGTTTGTAGTCTCCCCTTAAACGTAAATCGTGTTCCACAATTTGGCAGGGGAAGTTAGAAGCCACATTAGCTAGAAGAGCAGAGCATTATTTTTCAGAAAATATGAGGGTTATCAAAGGTAATCAATCACTCACTCACTCACTCTTTTCAATGTGTTCTTCAATGTGTGCTACAACCTGTTGCTTATCGCTTTATTAATTTGCACCTCATTGATTATTATCGTTATTTCTATCAGAATTTGCATCTTTTTTGTTATGGAACGATAACTATTTCAGGATTAGAAGCATGGGGTTCAGGAAACTTACAAGAGTTTGGAAAACTTATCACGGAGTCTGGTCTAAGTTCTATTAAGAACTATGAATGTGGTATGTATGCCTTGCTTTTTCATTGTCTAAAGCATAGCTATTCTTAACGATTTCAAATCCCTACTACAGCTTACTACAGCTTTGGTTTTTAGTTTTTTTAATTTTAAAGGAGTTGGTTTCCTCTAAAAGATCACAGATAACATACTTGTCCATATCCACACCATCCTATCCTAAGAAGTGAAGAACCAATATGAGTTCTGTACTGTTCTGGTTGGGGGGGTAGTTATTATAAATAAAATCTATGCTATCACAAAACACTTTATAGGAGATCTTAGGATTCTTCAAGAAAAACGTTTAGAAATTGTACAAAATTTAAGATGTCGAACCCTTAGTGATTTTAGGTGGTATCACATTGTGTTCCTATCTAAAGTCATGACCAGACCAGATGCAAATGCATCTCACTGGAAATAAAGATTTTTGTTTGGTCTTCCTAAAGCCTGCGGAGAGTGATCGGATTAAACAATCTCATCCATCTCTGGAAAGAATCAAACTGTCTACTCTCATGCACATAAACTCTGTCATCATCTGCAAACTTCAAACTCTGATATAGGTTGAACTTCACTTGGTCTTCACCCACTCTCAATATCAACTCCCCATGCTTCAAATGAAATGCTGTCATAATGTTAATAAGATGATGAGGAGAGTGAAGAGTGTGTATGATTTTTCAGGGGCTGAGCCATTGATACAACTGTATGAGATACTGGTGAGGGCACCTGGAGTATATGGGGCACGGTTCAGCGGGGCGGGATTCAGGGGTTGCTGTATCGCCATTGTTGATGCTGGTCGTGCTGCTGAAGCAGCCTCCTTTGTTAGGGAGGAGTATGGTAAGCTGCAGCCTGAGTTGGCCAGCCAGATCAACCCTCACACCGCTGTATTGATTTGTGAAGCAGGCCACTCTGCCCGCATCCTCCTTTTTAATGCCTTTTCCCACATTTAGTTTAGTAGCCCACCCCCACCCCCTACCCCCATAACAAATTAAATAAAAATTCTTCCAATGCTTAAATCTAGTGTATTTTTTTTTTTCTATTTTTTTTCACCTAGAAAGTGTCTCTTCTATGGACACTTTCTAAAATTTCAAAACATTGAATTTTAACTGAAGAAACACTTTATAAGGTTTCACAAAATAAGGGTAAATTTGAAAAATTAGTGTGGGAAATGACTTATTTATTTATTTTTTGATAATCATGGATGTTCGGGCCAATTTGTATGTGTCTCGTCTAATTCCATGGGGTCTTGAAGTTAACAGTCAGATAAAATAAAATAAAAATAAAGATAAATCTAGTGTTTAAGGGCTACTAATGCCTTGCCTTGCCTTTTCCCACATTTCCCCCCTCCCATAAATTAAATAAAAATTCTTCAAATACTTAAAGGTTTGGTTGAGGAATATTCCTAAATCTAGTGTATTTTATTTTTATGTTTTTTTCACTTAGAAAGTGTCTCTTCTATGGACACTTTCTAAAATTTTGAAAACATTGAATTTTAACTGAAAAACACTTTATAATAAAGCAAGTTTCACATAAATATGTAAATTTGAAAATTAGTGTGGGAAATGACTTATTTATTTATTTTTTGATAATCATGGATGTTCGGCTAATTTGTATGTGTCTCGTCTAATTCTACTGTATTCTCAAGCTTAATACAGATAAAATAAAATAAAAATAAAGATAAATCTAGTGTTTAAGGTAAGATCCAATGCCCCTCCCCGCCCTGCCCCTTCCCTCTACTCCCAAATTCAAAACAAAAACTCCTTCCAAATGTCAAAGGCCGTCAGGCTGATAAAACACCTTTGTGACCTAGTATTTTTTATTTTTATTTTTATTTTCACTTAGAAAGTGTCACACTTTCTAAAATTTTGAAAACATTGAATTTTAACTGAAAACACTTTATGTTTCACACAAATATGGTAAATTTGAAAAATTATGTGAAATGACCTATTTTATCTATTTTTTTGATAATCATGGATGTTCGTCAATTTGTATGTATCTCGTCTAATTCCATGGGGTCTTGAAGTTAATAACAAATAAAATAAATAAAAATAGTATACAATCTAGTGTTTATATTACTAATGCCTTGCCTTGCCTTTTCCCACATTTCCCCCCTCCCATAAATTAAATAAAAACTCTTCAAATACTTTAAAGGCTCATGATGAACATTCCTAAATCTATGTATCTTTGCATTTTTATTCAGAGTGTCTCCTTCCATGGACACCTCTAAAAATCAAACATTGACCTTAACTTGTTTTGTCTTCACTAAGAAACACCCTCTCTTAGTTTCCTACAAAAAACAAGGAACACCTGAAAATCAGTGTGGAAACCACTTATTTATTCTTTTGACACCATGTACGTCAGCTCAATTTTACACATGCCTCCAACTACAATGATAAAATAAAATAAATCTATGTTTGCTGGTCATTTTTCTCTCATATCTTAATGACTTTTCTGATCATTTTAGCCCCCCAAAAATAAAATAAATAAATAAAAATTCTTCAAATACTAAAGGTTAGGTTGAGATTTGTAATTCCAATATATATATATATATATATATATATATATATATATATATATATATATATATATATATATTTTTTTTTCTAGTGTAGAAAGTGTCTTTTGTGTAGTAATGGCAAAGGGACAAGTTTGGGATGGCATTATATTCAAACAAGTTCTAAAATTCAGATGGTGGTGGTATTTCTATTCTATAGGGACAGGTATATACTTGTTTAAAAAATTTATACTTATTATATGATTTGTATTATCAAATAGAAGTGGTTTATGCTGTTATATTAGCTTGCTTTCAACTAGGTTATCATAGGATATAATGCATAAACTGTGGTTAAAAATATCCGATATATCTGACATCGGTAATATTCCGACACGATATCTGGCCAATCGATAATCGCTTACTTTAGTAATCTGAGAATATCTAAGACATATCGTCGATATATCGCCTCATTGATATATCGTGGAAATATCCTGCATGCCATACGTCGCCTGCGCTCAATTTTCTATAGTAATATCTGAAATATATCGTGATATATCAGATATATCGAGAATATATCATAATATATTTATATATATTAAAGAGTATATTCACTCATAGATTTAAATCACGATTCGATTCAATCTATATGTTTGATTATCCTACAAGAAGAAGATATAACTAGCCATATTTGTAATAAAAATTAAATCCACTATTATAATTGAAATTACAAAGATTTTTTGATCATCCAATCGGTTATTTTGACAAAAAAAAAAAAAAAAAAATCTATAAATACTTCTAAAATCATTCCATTTAATCATAAATTCTCTTTTACTGCCATGTCCAATCTTTATTTCACTCCAATTCTTTTTCTTGTGATAGTTTATATGATACTTTCTATATTTTAAAATTATAATTTAATAATAATATATTAATAAATTAATATTTCTTCACACACATATTAATAAATGTTTGTTAATATTTGAAATTCAGTATATTGATAAATCTCCTAATTTCTATTTCATCACAGCTAGTGGGATGGAAAAGCAAGAGATATACTCCATATGTCTTCAACTTTTATAATCAATATTACCAAAACATCACGCCTTTAGTATGAGTATTGTCTCTTCTATTTCACATGAGATCCATCTATCAAATTCTTGCAATGGAGCCACATTTAATTTTCATTTTTGATTTTAAAATATTGTAAATGTAATTTCAATATATATATATATATATATATATATATATATATATATATATATATTTAAATATTAATGTTATTTTTATACTTTTTTAGTATATTTCTATTACTTCTATTTTTAAGTTACTTTTCATAAATTATATTTTCACAGAAAATATTACTTATATATTCTGATATATCATTATATATTCAGAAAATTCTAAAATTTCATGTATTTCAAACGATATGGCTAAATTTTGTTGTTTTCGTGAGTGGCTCTTTCCCATCATTAGGAGATTTTTGCCAATGTAAAAGATGGTGAATTGCTTGAACTACATCAACTTTGTCTCAACTTAATCCTCATGTTAATCAATATGAACTAAAAGTTTATGAGGCATTGGCTTGCAAAGTCTTGAAAATCAATTACCAAATGTATTCATAGATTGATTGATACACCTCCCTGATGAAGTTAACAAATAAATCTAAGACAAGCTAAAGTAAAGAAAACTTGTCACATTTCATAAATCGTTAGCCTCTTCCATAATCACTTTTCAATGTAAGATGAAAATATATGAAGAATATATGAAATGAGTTTAAATTTTTCAGATGATTGATTACTTTTATAAATGTCATTCCTTGCAGCAACTTTAAACCATCTCTCGTTGCGCATGCTTAGATGAGGTCATGATTTATAAAGATCTCTTTTTTTTTTTTCATTTAAAGATCCTTTTTTTTTTTTTTGTATATATATACATCTGTTTCTATGTGGGACTGGTAGCGTGGGCAACAAAAACCAAGTTAATAGCCTTAATTCTGTGCTACCACACCACTTCAGCTTTCATCACGTGCTTGCATTCTGCTGCTCCTGTTATAAAAAACTATTTGCTTTATATATCATGTTAGCTAAAATGTACGCTACAATGTAGTGTTTCATTGTGTGCAAATTATTAATAATATATAGATATAATAAAGAATTAAATTAGAGTATAATACCTGTATAAACTCACACGAGAAAAACCTCGTACATTGGTTACATAGTTTGGCAATTTTCTATGTCCGTGGGACTGAGCCTAGATGTAAGGTATTTCACTATATATAAATTATGTGATAAGTTGGTCTTAAGTGAGACAAGACTCCCATTTTCTCACAACTGTCTTTTCCTAACTATCTCAAGAGAAACATAGAAATAAGTAAGCTCCCCTTATTTCCCATACGTATTTACATATGGACTCCTATGCCTTAAATACCTACTTCATGAGTCAAGAAACTACGCCATCATCATGCTAGAGCAGCATATAAAAGAATTCATTTTCTTACGTAGACAATTTCTATAAATTACTTGTGTGTTTTCTCACTACAGGATGTTCTATGCATCTTTTAATTAGCCCCTGAGATATTCTCTCAATATTCTTATGACTCATGTTCTCATAATATGTCTTAAAATTTAGTCGCCTGGAATATTCCAATATCCCTTCCATACTTATAATAATAGAACATCTCCCTCTCTTTGAAAATCTCACAAAACAATATCCGATCCGTCCTGATTTGGATTCGTGCAATATTGCTCAATACACTCCCCAACTCATCTTGTCTACTCCTCACACCTATTAGCTTTGACTCTAATTGTGGTATTGGTCTAAAATCAGATTTAAGCAATATGGTGTTAGAAGTTTCACACTATACGTACACAAACTTAGACATTGCTATGTTGGCCACAAGCTTGTTGGAGACATGCGATTTATTTTTCGCTCAAGACATGATTCGCCGCCAAGAACATTCCAACAATCCTCCCACTCTGGGTACTCGGCCAAAAAGAATAGGAGAAGCATGCTCTGAGAGACTATCTAGACATGCAACCTACATTTGAAGAGTCATTGAAGAGATAAGCATCAAAGATGTCAGATCAATCCAGAGAATATGCAACCCATGATGTCATACTGCTGGCATTAGTCAAAAACCAAATATCCATCAGTTTAAAAGAAAATCATAAAGAAATGTGCTTCACTATATCTCCTCCTTTTTTACTATAGAAAATCCACCATCCCTAATCTATATATTTAAAGGGCTCATTATCACCCCTGTGAGGGTCGAGGAGCGCTTATAGAAAGAACAGAGTTGCACCTTGGTCTAGCAAATGGTGGAACACCTTATGAAGCACTTCTCAATTAGTTCAACTATCAAGGCCCATTATCACTAAACACACCCCACTCTTTCTCCTCCTTAGTCATGGACTTGCCACCTTGTGAATTTCCCCAACTCTTCCTGCACAACAATCAACCAGTAGACATTCTTTGGCTCTATTTTTTTAAGTGTAGCATATGTGTCAAATCATCTTTCTATAGTTTGACTTTGGAATTCCCTTGTCTGAACACCAGCTTAGTACCATCACATAGTATCAACCAGAGAATATGTAACTCATGATGTCATACCATGGAATTAGTCTAAAAACCAAATATCCATCAAGCAAAAAAAAAAATCATAAAGAAACAGGCTTCGCCATATCTCCTCCTTCTTTTTGCCATAGAAGACCAAAAAAAAAAAAAACTACTCATCTTGATCAGAGAGATGCAGTGGTATGTTATCACCCTAGGTAGTGGGTTGAGAAGCAATTATAGAAGGAACAGAGTTGCACCTTGGTCTAGCAAATGGTGGAACACCTTATGAAGTACTTCTCAATTAGTTCAATTATCAAGGCCCATTATCACTAAACACACCCCACTCTTTCTCCTCCTTAGTCATGGACTTGCCACCTTGTAAATTTCCCTAACTCTTCCTGCACAACAATCAACCAGTAGACATTCTTTGGCTCTATTTTTTAAGTGTAGCATATGTGCAAAATCATCTTTCTATAGTTTGACTTTGGAATTCCCTTGTGTCTGAACACCAGCTTTAGGATCTCCAATAATTTCAGAGGCCGAATGATTCTTCTAAACTCGTTTGGAAGGCTCATGAACTCAAATATCAATGGTCTGGTCAGTCTCAAGATCTCCCTATTGGAGGGATGAGTCACTAGATGGTGGATCATCTTCTGCGACATGGCTGGTATTGCTGCTAGGTGATGCAGCATCTCTTGAGACACTGTTACTGTTTTTGTTATACCTATTGAGTAAGTGAAATTCAACATCTGAATCGTCTGACCTTGTTATAGTAGATTTTGATTCTTTATCATCAACCACCACATTAACAGATTCCATGACTATATTGGTCCTTTTGTTTTAAACTTTGTAGGCTTGACTGTTTAGGAAATATCCTAGAAATATCCCTTCATCACTTTTGACATCGAATTTACTCATTTGCTCCCTATCATTGAGAATAAAATAGGTACTACCAAACTCATGAAATTACTTTAGGTTGGGTTTCTTACCTCTCCAAATTTCATAAGGTGTCATAGTGGTTCCTAGGTGAAGGTAGACCCTTTTCAAAGTATAACATGTTATGTTCAAGGCTTCGGCCCAAAACTTTATTGAATATTTTTTCTTTGAGTATAATTCAGCTTATTTCTAGAATGCTTTTGTTTTCCTTTTCTTTCCAACTGACAGGTTTAGAAGTTCTTAAGAGATATGATCTATGTCTATCCCATGCTATCATGGTAACTCAAGTGAGCTTTCACTCCTTCCCATGATCACTCCTTATCCCTACACATCTCGAAAGGTCCTGCCTTCACGCATCAACCTTGTAGAACAACATTCGAAATGCACTAAATGTGTCTGATCTATCCCCACTGCTTCACCCACTATGAATCCTGATTTCATCAACACACAAAAATTCACACCCTTTCCTGCTTCAAATCCTACTTCGTCCCAATAGGTTCAATTAGTTTAAGTTCTGTTTTTTAATCCTCTTATAGGCAGAAGCATGCTGCACGTCTTGTTGTATTATCCCATTTGTTTTTTCCTATTTGGATATGGACCATACTTGCCACTTTCATTTTGAATTTACAGATTGCGAGGTTATTTTTTATTGAGGTTTGATGATAGCGGGTTTTTTAGGCTAGATATATGAGTTGTTTGATGATATTTTTCCTTCCATAACACATAAGTTTGTACATTCAGTGACTGAGCATTTGTCTTTAGTAAATTTGACAAATAAATTATGATCACATAGTTGGCTAATGCTGATAAGATTGACCTTTAGCCTATTCACAAGAAGAACATTTTTTAATTTAGGCATACTTGGAACTTTTAGGAGGCCACTACCAATCACGGTACCTTTAGCACCATCATTGAATGTCACAAACTCTAGATTGCAAGGTTGTAGATTGATAAAAAAATCTTTATTACCAATCATGTGCCTAGAGCTTCCACTATCAAAGTACCATTCTTGCTCGATGTTCACCTTGAGAGATGTACAGGCCACCAAGCACCTTCCATCCTTTTTACCACTTAAATCTGTTTTGTTTTAGAGTGTCGCTTTTGTTGTCTCACATTCTGATGCATCAAGAAGTCAAAACACTCCCTTCGGATATGTCCTAACTTCTTGCAATAGTAGCATTCGAGTATTTTTTTCACGATGAATGATTCTTCCTACGACCTTTGTGATGATAATTTCAGGATGTTGTAACAACATTTGTGAGCTTATGAGGTTTAGTTTATGACATTTCTTTCGTGAAGTCTAGACCTTTGTGGTCTTTTGTTGTTCTTCTTATCAACAGAATCTGATCTAGAGTCGTGGTACCAAAATTCATCATTCATATAGTTGTCGTAATTTGTTCAAAGACTCTTCCTTTTCGTTGTTCAACAAATTGACTTGTTTGTCGAGCTCATTTTTCTATCTACATAGTTGAGAGATTTGCTTGAGCACCTTCTCGTTTTCATTGAAATCTCACCTACCTTCATATGATTTTATGAGTGTCATATCTTCCGTCAAAGATTTCTTCATCATCACCGCTTTCCACATTATTTGTCGCAACATCTGATAGGGCAAGTGCAATCATTGAGGCATGTGACTCATAGGTTGATAGATCAATTGGTGGACCAGATGTAGAAATTGTCAGATCCCTCAAGTACTGTTTTGCTATAAAAAGATTACTAATACTACTGATTCATGGCATATGTTCTCTCCCTCATTGCATGCTTTAGACTCATCATCACTTCATGTGTTAGCACATTCAGCCTGAATATGTCCATACCCTCCACATTTCGTGCATGAGATCCTTATGTACCCGAAAGTGCGACGAGATAGTTTGAGGATGAGGGTGAGCGAGGAGAAACACTGAAGAGTAAGAAGCGTAAATCATATTCGTATTGAAGGAAGGTGTGATGCCCCAATTCTTGGGGTCATTTTTTTTTTTTTTTTCAATACGCTGCACCGTATGTTCACCTTTTATTACAAGGGCATATGAAACCTGGTGAAACCTTACCAGAGTAGCATTTCTTATACAAAATGAGTTTAATTACAACTCTGTTCTTTTTACATAAACGGAAAAAGGGTTTTTCTACCCAAAATTTACATGATAATAACAAAAACCAATCCGCCTTTTCAACTAATTTCGACCTGCTTCGTTCCTGTATCTCCAAGACTCCTGAAAAAAATGACTTTCTTCCCAAGACGGGGCGAGCAGCAAGCCTAGCGTAGAAAATATCTTACGAGGGCTACACTCCCACCCAAATATGCACATGCAATGCCATGTCTACTTAAATTCATACCCATTCAGTAAAAATTATGCAATTTTCTACATGAATGCCATATGCCAGCCCCATGCCTCGAGTCCTTACCGACTCCCTACCACATGCATTTTTGCCATGTATGAAAAGTAATTATTTATAAACAAAAGGTTTTTGTTTTAGTTCTCGTAAAGGTTCGTCAGATGTACTTTGATAAAATGTTAATCATCTTTCGATATATATATATATATATATATATATATATATATATATATATATATATATATATATATATATATATATATATATATATATATATATATTTGGACAGACTCCGATAATACTATGGACAACCTTCTGATATATTTCTTTTGGACTTACTCCGATAATATTTTGTTGGACAACCATTCGATAAAAACTACTTGTTCAAAGTCATGTCGTGCACTCACACCCTTTATACATGATGTCCCCATGAACGTTGATCGGGATGAATCATGTGTGCATTTAAGTTGAATTCTCGGTGTTCTTTATAGCTAAAATGCATGATTCACGCCTTTTCATTAATAACACGCTAATCTCCCTCATATTATATTGTCTCTATAGAATATGGCAATGTTGGAATCAAAAGGGCGCTTAAGAGGATAGAAAACAAAATAGAAGGTAAATGACAAAGCACAATGTATAAGCATCGGTATGCAACGCGAAGAGACCCTTCGGCCGTGGCGTAGCACTTGCCGCAAATGAAGACCCCTTCTCGCAGCTAGCCAACCGTACAGACAGAGTTTGAAGGGTCTCGGCTATGTAGCATCGAAGCAACCTTCGTCGTGGCGTAGCGAGATCCCCTTTCCAAAACGGGAACTCGCAGAACCCTAATTTTTCTGGGCCATTGATGGGCCCGCATCTCGAGGTATAAAAGGGAAGATTTTTTGAAGCAAAAGAGGGATTGGATTGAGAAGAAGATATAGGCAGAAGGAGATCAATAGAGACGGATTCGGGAAAGATCGCGAAGACGGATTTTTCTGTAGTTCTTCCCTCACCCCACTTCATGATTCGAATTCTTCAAGTTGTAATGAATAATATGATGAACTAATTATTTTCTCTAGGGTTTTTCCAACCCTAACCACAATTTGATGGATTGATTTTCAGTTTTGACTTATTTGAATAGTAATATGAGTTCATATGTTTGCTTTAATTCTAGATTTAATTACATGTTATTGTCTAGCCATCAAAGGATATGTTAAAGCCGGGAGTTTTAGATCAACAGAGAAGATGACTTCTTGTGACATGGTTAAAGTAACACTTAGTAGTTTAAAAATAGAGATATTCCAAACTGCAAGTGTGCAATGTGGTTTGCAAGCATTTAGGCTTCGTAGTCGAGGAAAGGAGGCAGGATGCAACATCCCACTAGCAAGATAGGAAAATATATCTCGAGAGAGAATATCTTGTAGGAAAGATCAACCCGCCAACATAACTCATATGAATACTTCAATAAGTCCTTAATTGAATTGACATCCATCAAGTGTGGTAGGAGATGGTAAAACCTTAGCGTTCTCATCATCGATATAATTCAATACATCCAATTTTAAGTTTTTGTTAATTCTAGTAATTTAGTCGTAATTCCCTTTGGGATTAGATCCAAATATTGTCGAAGTCATTAAATCAGTAGTCAACACGCTTCTCTTCGAGGGAACGACACTTGACTAACCACTACACTACACCAACTCGACGCGAATACTTACGCACATGGGTTTGCATTTCCCACCTAATTTTACACACTCATGCTAGTGGCCTCGCTTGCTGAATACTGCTAATGGGAGAAGCTAGTGTTGATATTGACAACCATGCCATAGATAGTACTTTGGATCAATTTGACTTTCTCTAGTTCTTCTCACTTATTGATCATTTTCTATTTTTTTCTATTTTTTTTAGTTTTATTCCTGGTTTACATGTTCTCCTTTACTGCACCCGTGCTGTGATTTGGTTTCGATCTCATCTGTGCATTTGCAGCATTATGTATACAAAGACAAGGTCACCGAGAACATCTATCTGATCCTCGAACTGCAACGGACATTACATCAATTAATAGAGAGAGCGAATGTGAATCTCAGCTTGGAACGCGCAAAAGATCAAGTGCAGACGCAGACATATTCATGATAGGGATGAATCACAAATGTATCGACAAATCATAGAAATCCGGCCACCACACCGTCAGATAAACTCGATAACTGCGATATGCTACTTGAGGAGCTCATGTTGCCACCTGGCTGGGAAGAAAAACTACCAATATACGCTGACTGAATTCATGTTAAGCCGGGCAACTTTGTTTAAAAGGAGTAACTTTGCAAATGCTCAACAATATACAGGTCCATGGGCTGCCTAGTGAAAATCCGAATGCACAATTGACTAGCTTTATTGAAGTATGTGACACAGTTAAGTATAATGGGGCAACCGAAGAAGCTCGAGACTCAAGGGCATCCCCATTGTCACTAATGCATTGCTGGCATTGGTCACCAATCCACCTCCGTGATTCCATTACCTCATGGAATGACTTGGTGCAGAAATTTCTAACCAAAATTTTCCTACCCTCGAAGATAGCTCACTGGTGTGAAATTAACACATCTGCATATTTCAGGGGAGAACCTAGCTGAGGCTTGGGAGAGATTTTATGAGCTACTGAGGAGATGCCCATATCACATATTAACTAAGTGGATGCAGTTTCACACATTCTACAACGGTCTAAGCGATCCGGCTAGGACAATCATTGACGCCTCAACAGGAGGTGCTCTGATGAAGAAAACCACAAATCAAGCCTATCAGATCTTGGAGGATACAACTACTAATACTAATCAAGGTCTGGTGATAGATCAAGATCTAAGAAACCTTAGCGTGGAGCGTGATGATGATTTCTCAACAACCCCGGTAAACCATACCTACAAGAACTGCATTGGGCCAAGTAGGCTAAACAGGGCACAAAGAAAGGCTATCTCGTATCAACTGTGGGAAATGAATCTGGCGGTTGACAACACAAGACTATGGAGGTTAGTCGTATGTATGACAAGAGGTTGTGCCCAATATGTGAATCAGCAGAATCAACTACAGCAAGGGCAGTATGGAGGCAATGCATATCAAAACATATACCAAAATTAGAATTAGAATCAAGGCCAGGGATGGAGAGGCAATCGTATTAGCCTAATAATCGTAACTATGGATGGAGGGAATATCTGTGAATAACATGCCACTACCCCGAGTGGAATGAACCACCCCGAGAAGAAAGTACTCGAGCAAGCACTTGCAATGTGGTATACCACCTAGCACAATTCACCTTAAGGAATGAGACCAAGGCAAATTTGAGAACTGCACTCACCCAATTGAACAATCAAAGATAACTCGAAACTTAGAGGTGAAAATGGGCCAAATGACCAGTTTGTTGATAGAGAGGCAGCGGGGAGCATTACCGAGTAATTCTTAAGTGAACCTAAGGCAAGAAGGTAATGAACATGTAAAAGCTGTCACATTAAGGAGTGGCAAAGAACTAGCACTAAGGCAATTACCAAAGGATAGGAGGTAGAGACGTAAGAAGTAATCCAAAGATAGGTAGATTGATAAGGTAGTAGGGAACAAAATTCTATCGAAAAAGTCGGGTGAAAAAGAAAACAAAGTCCGAGGGTCGATCACATAAGGGATCGAACCAACTATCCCACTCGCACTTTAACGTCAAGAAGAGTAAATTGACAAGCAATTCACCAAGTTCTGGGAGGTGTTCAAGAAACCGTATATAAACATTCCGCTTTGGCTGGCGATTAGAGCAAATGCCCAGTTACGTGAAATTCATGAAATAAATACTGTCCAAGAAAAGAAGACTTTTGGACTTTAAGACAGTAAACCTCACTGAGGAGTGTAGTGCCATCCTGCAACGAAAACTGCCATAAAAGCTGAAAGACCATGACAATTTTACTATATCGTGCACGATTGGAAATTCCATCTTTGAGAAGGCCTTGTGTGATCTGGGAGCAAGTATTAACCTCATGCGGCTATCTATATTCAGACGATTGGGATTAGGTGAAGCTCGCACAACCACAGTCACACTCCAGTTGGCAGATAGGTCACTGAAACACCCAAGGAGGGTGATAGAAGACGTTCTGGTAAAAGTGGACAAGTTCATCTTTCCAGCAGATTTCATTGTTTTGGATATGGAAGAAGATAGAGGAAATACCTATCATACCGAGTAGGCAATTTCTAGCGACCGGCAAGGCACGAACATGTGCGTATGAAGAATTGAAATTGAGAGTACAAGATGATGAGATCACCTTCAATGTATTCAAAGCCATGAGACACCCAATAGAGAGTAATGCATGCTTCTTAGTAGAGAGCGATGCATGCTTCTTAGTAGAGACTGTTGAGGCTATAGTCTCTAGCCAAAGTGGTCCTAATTTAATCTTCGAGGCTGTACTCGGCACAAAAGAGCGATTAAGAGAACTTTAGTGAAGAGGCTGCCGAGTATGTGAACTGGATAAACTCCTTCGAACATACTGGAAGGAAATACTATGAACCTCTAGGTGAAAACACTCAGACGCTAATACCCTCTTTTAAACAACCACCCAAGGTAGAGCAAAAGCCACTACCTTTCCATTTAAGGTATGCTTATCTTGGGGAGGCTCAGACCTTACTAAAGAATTATTTCAAATACCTCGACAACATTAGAAGAAGTTAAGCTATCGAGTGCTAGAGATCACAAGGATGCAATTGGTTGGTCTTAGTCGATGAAGGGATCCGCCTCTATGTGCATGCATCAAATTCTACTAGAAGAGGGGTCATAAGCCACAAGGAAGCACGTATGGCATCGAACTAACTATGAAAGAGGTTGTCTGCAAGGAAGTACTAAAGTGGCTGGGTGTGGGGGTTATATATCCTATCTCCGACAGTGCTTGGGTAAGTCCAGTATAGGTAGTACCTAAGAAAGGAGGAACAACAGTGATTAAAATACAAGATAATACCTTGTTACCTTCCAGAACAGTCACAGGATGGAGGATTTGCATCAACTATCGAAAACTGAATAAGGCTACTCGAATTCACTTTCACTACCGTTTAGATCGATGTTGGATAAGCTAGCAGGGCATGAATATTATCAGCTTCTTGATGGGTATTCCGGTACACCTGACGCTATAGCCTCAAGACTAGGATAAGACAATATCTACATGCCCGTATGGTACGTTTGAAAACCAGCGACGCCGTTTCGGGCCGTGGAACGCACTGCACATTTCAAAGATTGTATGATACATATTCCTCGTGCATGGTTGAAAAGACAATTGAGGTGTTCATGGACGACTTTTCAAGATTGGGAGTTCTTTCTGATGATTGTCTAGAAAAACTGAGAGCCGTAGTTTTTCATAGGTGAAGAAACCAATCTTGTAGCCGAATTAGGAAAAGCGTCATTTTCCGTATAAGAGGGCATCGACTCGGGCCACGTGGATTTCTCGGCAAGAGGAATAGAGGTTGACCGAGCTAAAATTGAGGCAATAGGAGAAATGACCTACCATCACGTGAAGGGTAAGAAGTTTTCAGATTAATGTAGGTTCTATCTGCGGTTCATTAAAGATTTCTCTCGGATTGCAAAACCGTAATCCAAGTCTGCTAGCTCAGAAGACACCATTTGTTTTTTATGAACAATGCCCCGCAAGCTTTCGGGCTTCTAAAGATAAATCGCATCGCCTCCCATAGCCGAAATCGTGACCGGGACCTTCCGTCTCGAGGCTTCAATCGCGACGCCAAAGGACTAGCGATCGGAGAAAAGAAGCGTAAAAGAGAAAGGATATTTCAGGTTATCCACTACGCTAGTCTAACTTTGAATGATGCTCAACTAAACTATGCCACCACATAAAAAGAACTATTGGCCATTTTTTTCGCCTTTGATAAATTTAGGCCATACTTGATTGGCAATAAGGTGATAGTACACACCGACTACTCAACCATTAAGTATCTAATGACAAAAAAGGATGCAAAATCGAGACTAATACGATGGGTACTTCTATTGCAAGAGTTTGACTTAGAGATAAAAGATAAGAAGGGAATAGGAGAACTAGTCTGCACTAGTTTGTCACACTAGAGGGGCCGCGAGATCATGCGATTAATCCATACCTCGTGATGAGCACCGCAATTGGAAGACACATTTAATGGTTTGCCTACTATGGAATCTACTTAGTGGCCAGTGATTCCTCCGCAGTTTAGCTACCAATTAAAAAGAGGTTTTTCAGATCATGAAGTGACGATGCATTGAGGAGTTTGTTTATATAAATATTAGCCGAACAAGTGATAAGGAGATGCACCTAAGAAGAAATGGGTAAAGTATTTTGAGTCACGCTTGTATACCTACCATGTAGCATTTTGGAGGCTAGAGAATAAAGTAAGAAGGTACTCCAAATTCTAGCTTTCTATCGTCACCTTTATTCAAGGATGCTCATCATTTTGTAGCCATTTCAGATAAGTGCCAAAGGGGATGGGCAAAGATTTTAAACGGATGAACCCCCCATGAGCCCAATTCTGGAAGTTGAGTTATTTGACTTATGGGGCATGGACTTCATGGGACCATTCCCCTCTTCATTCAGTCACATGTATATCCTCCTAGCTATAGACTACGTCTCAAAATGGGTAGAGGAAATACCTACACGCACCAATGATGCCAGTGTGGTAGTCAAATTCCTTCGCAGCCACATATTTACCCGATTCGGCACTCCACGAGCATTGATCACAGATGGTGGTACTCATTTATGCAATAAGCTGGTTGATAAAGTCCTGCAAAAAATATGGTGTCAGACATCGAACTTCACTCGCGATCACCGCAGCGAATGACAAAGCCGAGGTGTCAAATCGTGAGATTAAGTCCATTATGCAAAAAACGGTCAATAGCTCAAGAAAAGACTGGTCGAAGAAGATCGATGATGCACTTTGGGCATACAGGACAACCTTTAAGACCCCTCTAGGCATGTCCCCATTTCGACTAGTCTATAGAAAGCATGCCACTTGCTGGTGGAACTGGAACATAGAGTATATTGGGCGACTAGGCAGTTGAACATGGATAGCAAAGTCGCTTGAGAAAAAAGCGATTGCTACAGCCTCAATGAATTCGATGAGCTCTCGCACGAAGCTTATGAAAATGCTCTGATCTATAAGGAAAAGACAAAGCGCAGCATGACAAACATACATGAGGAGCTCATACTGGTCGCAAGTCTTATTGTTCAACTTCTAGGTCAGAATCTTTCTCGGTAAGGTAAAGTCAAATAGCTGTCCGCTCACAAAGAGGCAAAGTATTCCCCTATGAGAGCTGAGATATCGTGATCCGCAGAAAGGACAACCAAAGTTAACCAAAGGTTGAAACCGGTGATTGAGGAGCATTCCCATCGAGAAGACGCCCATTTCTAGGCACGCAGAGAGAAGATAGCAAAGCATAAGTCAAACTCTTAAATAGGTTCTTCGCTTTTGTTTCCGGTCTTGAGCCACTGCATGGCTGCAAGAATGTCGAAGCTAACGACGTTAAACATGTCAGCTTTCGGGAGGGTAACCCAAGCTTTGTGAGATTTTCTTTTTCCCTAAAACTTGCGTATTTCCATTCTTTTTTATTGCTTTGGGGTTAAATTTTTGTTTTGGGCGTTCTACCTGTGCTTACTTTTCATAGATAGGTGAGTCTTAAAGGTAGAGGTCAAAAACACAGTTTCCCAGACTTTCTAGTCCGCCATGGCGAAGCTTGCTACGCCGCCGCGAGGAGACAATCTTGGAAAACCACTCTCGGTCCACAAAGAAGCCCGCTTCACGGTGTGAGGCTCTAACCTCACGCAGTCAAGAGCCCTTCGCCACAATATGGCTTCGCCGCAAATAAGGGATCCTTTTACCACGGTTTGGGTTTACCTCGTATCTCGAGGTCTATAAATACCCGTATCGGCCCATTTTTTCCTCCACCTGCTTTTCAGGCGCCCTTCATCTTGCTCTTTGCCTCGTGTGTTTTTTTTCGCATTTCTAGCTTTGACCACGACTACTGGTCGCTTCCAAGAAGACGTTCCTACCAAACGACACGCCTACCCACATCATGGGCGACACCTCCCCTCGGCAGACGATCCAAGTCGATTCATCTCTGAGGCGGAGCTGCTTACCACGAGTCGCCAGAACCGCTCATCTGCTCTGAGGAGGGGGCTTTCCTACCTCAAACGCATTCTTCAACTTCACCATCCAAACCAGAGGATGGCAAACACTATGTGCTCCCGAATTTCCTGAGTGGCCCCATTATAATGTGAGAGTTCCATTCCAACCCGCAAGCTTCCGGGCTAGTACCACCGTGTTAGTCCAGGTAGGTGGGCCGACTCAGGCACAGCTGCACTCATCAACCAGACCCATAAGTCGCGGACGACTACGCTGAGGAGTACCCGTGCCATTCAGGGCCACCGACTCGAGAGCCCACCTGGGAAGACCCCACACAAGGCTAGGCGTGCGGCGCTTGAGTCCGCCGACACCCGCAAGTTCCACCACATTTCCGATGATAGTGCTCATGCCCGTGGCGATGGTTTGGTATAATTTTCTATGTGTTAAGATTAAACCTTCACTGCATCTCAGTACAGTTACAAAGGACAAGACGATCCTCTTGTATGCCATGACCAAGGGATTCCAGTTCGACATCGGGATGGTCATTGAGTGGGGGTTGATCGAGTCGACTCACGGATGCTGCACTAGAGCCCTGATCCATCCCTCCCTGATCACTCAGCTATGCCGATCGGCCGGAGTTATATGTTGACTCCGAGAGGTACGCCAACGCCGCCCATTCCACCCGCCCAGGTGGCGTTCGAACCCGACGAGTCCGGCGACGGATCGACGATGATGTCCCAGCACGAGCGACCTGGATCTGCGAACCCCGAGTCCCCCACCACCCGCCCCGTCGACTGTGACCGCAGACTCACCACCCGACGCCTATTAGAACGAAGTCTCGAGCATCGGCCGCCTCAGCCAGACATGGATTCCATCGTACGAGATGGCCGCCATCCGCACTACGCCAGACTATTGCTCCATGAAACATCAAATTTTTATCATTTCACACAAATATCGCCGCTACCACCGTAGTGATTTTCCGGATGTACTTCTTTACCCTTTCTCGCTACGGGAGGACACCGTCCGCTTTAACTTTGTGGGTGTGGGTGTGCTGTGGGTGTGACTTAGTTTATTTTGACTGTTATTTTGACTTAGTTTTATTTTGACTTGGGTTATTTTTCTATTTTTGCACGTTAGGTCCATTTTTTTTTTATCTTTGCTATTTTTGCATGCTTAGGTCCATTTTTTTTAGGCGTGTGTTAGGTTGTTTCCCATGCACCAATATGTATGCAAATTGCACATATTATAATATGACAAAGCCTGCAGTTGGTATTGAGTATCATCCTCGCCTTTAATTTTGAGCATGATGGCAACAAAGGAGTTGTAGTAATCGCAAAAAACAACCCATGTTCAATGAAGTGTGGACTCGGGTTGTTTGACAATCGGGATCGTGTTAAAGTCGAATAACCTATACCGCCGCCCTTTTAGATCTCAAGAACTCAATCTCGGTTAGGCTATCTTGCACACACATGTGATCTTCGGGTATGTTTTGACCTCGACTCATTCATGCAAGAGTCCTACGAACCTTAGGAAGTAAACACCTAAGTGATAGGACACCTTAGAAAAAGAGGATCGCCTTTGAGCCCCAAATAAAATAATAATAATAATAATAATAATAATAATAATAATAATAATAATAATAACAATGTGGATCATCCAATCGGAATCTCGGGCACAGTATGAGGGGCTTTTTAAAGCCTAATGCCCTGAGCCAACTGGCCAGGAGCCATTGACTTCATTGCCCGCTACATGGGACAGAGGATGGATGATCTCCACAATCTAGGACCTCAAGGTTTGGTTGAGTGTTTGGGGTGAAGTTGTGATGCCCCGATTCCCGGGGGTCCCGTTGACCATCGTCAATCTGCGGAAAACCTGTGTGTCTCATATCATAAGACTCATACATGAGTAAAAATGACCACATTAGACTACACAACATACTCACCAAAATATATCCAACTATATTACAATAGTTTCAAGAGTTGTTACATCACTCTTAATACAAACATGTCTCAATTGTAATATTTCATACATGTTTTACAAAAACGTAATCAAAGCCACATGTCGACTTTCTTCTCAAAAGCGGTCTTTAATAAGCGTCGTCTTCCCGAACACTCCCCGTAGACCAAATACTCTTCTCGACAGGAGTAATGCCCGTGAGCTGAATTCCCTACATGGGTTACTTCCCACCTAAGTGCATGTAATGACAACTAAACACATTCAAGCAAATGGCTGATCCTACTTGAATATCTACATGCCCAATCCTGGCGTCTCGAAGTCTCATCGACCCTCACATTACGTTATGCCATGTATATGAAAATTGTCTTCAACAAAATATTTGTTTTAATTGTGGGCAACCCTTCGATATAAATATTGACAATCCTCCGAGGTGAATTTGTTGGCAACTCTTCAAACACCACGCCTCCGACGCTAATTGTCAGCTATTTCTCAACACAATTGGACAACTTTCCGATAAATTCTATTTTAATAATTTTACATAAGAATTCATTGTTTGGACAACCCTCCGATTTTATTTCTCATGCACTCACACCTATTATTCTAGGGTGCCCCGGTGCATATGAAATGCAATATGCCATTTTCATACAACACATGTTAATATATCAAGCATGTATATATTAACAAAATTCACATACTAACCACATGTTATTTATTCATAGCAATAACATCAAAATTAGCTCATACGCTAATAAACAATTTAAGCAATATTATGTAAACAACACATGGACAATTTCATCCATCCATCAACCCGGACTGCTTTATCAGCTTCCAAACAAGACGGGCCGTCCATGGACGCCCCTCATCAAGCATCGGTTCCACTTCTTTGGAACCGAAATCAATGGCCACTTCTGGCCTCATGACACCCAAAATCACAATTTGCATGTTATTCAAATATCAAATAATAACACACAAATATAACACACATATATAAGGCACACATGACCATTGGGCCAGATTAGTCCGGATCAGCCCAAATGGGTCCCGAATTTCAAACATGCAAATTCCACTGGGATCGACCAAAACAAATCCATTCACGGCCTCATACAATCCAAACCATTTAATGGTTTGTCGGGGCCATCCAGTGCAGGAGAAGACTCTACCTTCGAGTTGGCCGAAACTCCAGCAAAACCGGCAGGCCCACATAGCCCTCGCGAAGATAGAGCAACTTCGCTTCTCGCTCGTCGAGAACTCACTGGTCTAATCACTGTGGAAAAATTTTAGAGAGAAGCGGAACCTCTCTAAAATCCCTCCTTTCTCTCTCTAAAAATCCTCTCTTTTCCCCCACTCAAACGGTTGGGTCAAGTTGGTCAAGTGGGAGAGTACTCCTCTTGCCACATGTCAGCCTACTATTAGCTCATAGGATTACACCTTATCCTCTTTATCCATCTACTTTGGATTTCCATCCAATTAGGAGATGCCACATGTCCACGTGGGCCCCACTTAGCTCTCCTTGTTTGACTAATTCTGCACATGACACTTGGCACCTCTTGAGCCACTCAAAATGTGCCAAGTGTCCTACACCACCCCCTCGCGTTCGAAATGTGAAATTCGACCGCCCGGAATTCGACGAAATTTGACGTGGTAGCTAGATTTCATGACGTAACTGACGATGAAGTTCGTTTTGTCATCCAACATCTAGAAAAATTTCGAATTTTGACCGAAATTATCATTTTTGTCTTTTAAAATTAGAATTTCTGTTTTAAGGTGGTTCTGTAATTGAATGCCCAAGGTCTCTTAACTAATCAGGAGTCACCAATGGATCCCTCATACAGAACCTCACCCTTAAAACCTCTCGATACTCGCAGATTCTTCCTTTGATTTGTCTTAGAGTTAATCCCCTTAGAGTAGCTGAGGTGAATAAATTGGTGCGTTCTCATCCTTCCATGTTAAGCTATTCCAAATAGGCACCTGATTCAAGTCGGGGGCATTGCAGAATAAACTATACATTAGAGATCACACTTTAAATCGCACTTAGACCTCGGGAAAAAATGATTGAGCACTAAAGTGGGCTGACTCTGTCAACTCGAGACTCGACCCAAGGTGCATTCTGAAAGCTAAACAATCAAGGTAGTCTCTGGATCTTTTGAACTGGTTAATATGGTCTCCTTCTTGCTGTTGTCATGTGTGCTAAACCCATATCATCATATAGTTTCACGTTATTCCCGTAGCCTGGTGGAGTCTATTCTTCCTCGGGGAACAAGCAAGAAGTTTAGCTCGGGGTGTTGATCAGATGAATCATGCGTGCATTTCGCTTGAATTCCTCGGTGTTCTTTATAGCTAAATGCATGATTCATAGTCTTTTTTCATTAATATCACGCTAATCCTTTCATATTATATTGTTTTATATCATGGCGATGTTGGAATCAAAAGTATGCTAAAACACGTAGTAAAACGTAACGGTATAGAATGGATGTGAAAAGGAGGACAAATAAAAGTTAAGCATCGTACACAGAGGTGAAGAGACCCTTCAAGAACGGCCAGAGCACTTCACACAGTCAAGACCACCTTCAGCAGCTAATAACCAAGAGACCAATGTGAGTTTGAAGGGTCTCGCTTATGTAGCGTCGGCAACCTTGTCGTGACGCAGCGAGGTCCCCTTTCAAAACGGAACTCGTTAACCCTAGTTTTTCAGCCACGATGGCCCGCATCTCGAGGTATAAAAGGGAAGATTTTTTGAAGCAAAAGGGGGATTGGATTGAGAAGAAGGAGGAGATACATGCAGAAGGAGATCAATAGAGACGTATTCGGGAAAGATCGCGAAAATGGTTTTTTCTGTAGTTCTTCCCTCACCCCACTTCATGATTCGAATTCTTTTAGCTGTAATGAATAATATGATGAACAAATTCTTTTCTCTAGGGTTTTTCCAACCCTAACCACAGTTTGATGGATTGATTTTCAGTTTTGACTTATTTGAATAGTAATATGAGTTCATATGTTTGCTTTAATTCTGGATTTAATTACATGTTATTGTCTGGACAACCGTGACATGCTAAAGCTAGGAGTTTGAGATTGAGAGAAGATGACTTTTTGGGACATGGTTAAAGCAACACTTAGGTAGTCGAAGAATAGAGATATTCCAAACTCCGCAAGTGTGGCACTAGGGTTTGCACATTTAGGCGTTTCGGAGTCGAGGGATTGAGGCAGAGATGCAATACATCCCACTGGCGAGATAGGCAAATATATCTCAAGAGAGAATATCTTGTAGGAAAGATCAACCTGCCAACAAAACTCATATGAATACTTCAATAAGTCCTTAATTGAATTAACATCCATCAAGTGTGGTAGGAGACGGTAAAACCCTAGGTTTCTTATCATTGATATAATTCAATACATCCAATTTTAAGTTTTTGTTAATTCTAGTAATTTAGTCGTAATTCGCTTTAGGATTAGATCCAAATATTGTCGAAGTCATTAAATCAGTAGTCACGCCTTCGAGGAACCGACACTTGACTAACCACTACATTACGCCAACTCTGCTTATACTGCGCATACCTGGTTTGCATTTCCTAATTTAATTTTACACACTCACGCTAGCGGCCTGTCACACTTGAAATGAAATGCTACCGCATATAATTTACTTATTTCATGCATGCATAAACCAATATTACTCCCATAAAAACTGCATGCACTAATAATACTGTTTTCCCACAAAATTTACATGTTATCAACTAAGAAGGTAAACATATAACTGGATTTTCTTTCCAGATTTCTAACCAGAAAAACAGCATGCATTACTACTATTTTTCACACATAAACTGCATGTAATCAAACAAGGAAAATGAACATGCAAACAGGAATTTTTTTTTCTAGATTTACAGTTCAGAAAACAACATGCAAATGAGTAATTTTCACACCAAAATCTGCATGTTATTCAAACAAAAATTAATCATGCAAGCAGGTTTTCCATATCTCGGCTCGAGCGTATGCACTAATAACCTTTGTTTTCCCACATAATTACATGTTATCAACCAAGAAGGTAAACATATAACTAGATTTTCTTTCCAGCTTTTAACCAAGAAAACAACATGCCGCTACCATTTTTTCACATAAAAGTTGCATGTAATCAAACAAGGAAAATGAACATGAAAAGCGGAATTTTTTCTAGATTTCTGAGTTCAGAAAACAACTTGTAAAATGAGTATTTTCACACCAAAATCTGCATGTTATTCAAGCGAGAATATAACACATGCAAACTGGAAATTTTCTAGTTTTCTAAACAAGAACAACAACACACAAAAATCCAGCATACCATACATGTACTCGGCGAGTTCAGCCTACACCAAAACTACGAGTTTCGAGGGCATCAAAAGTGCCCGGAAAACACCACATTTGTCTATTGTTTTTTGAACTAAACCCCCCATGTTGGGGCTAAGCTCCATGGCCATTCAATGGCCCCTAGACAAGGGTATCCCAAGTAGGAGAAGAACCTATCTGTTGGAGTGCAGGCCAACTCCTCCTCTTTTCCTTCATTTCCTCTTCCTTTCTTCTTTTCTTTCTTTCTTTCTTTCTTTTCTTTCTTTCCTTCCTTCCTTCTCTACCCACCGAACTGATCTCCCCCTTCCACTTAGTTTGGTTTGAGTTAGGTGTAGGACACCTAATTCCAACCACCTTGACACATGGCAAACCAATGCCATGTGTTCCCTATCTGTAACCTCGTGCCCATGTCATGCATGGTTTGAGGGCATGACATGGCCCGCCCATGTGCCAGTGCCCATCTAGTCTGCACATGGCACCACGGCTTGTCATGTCATGTCACTCTCCTAATTTGTCAACGAAATCATTGAAATTACGTCTCGGAATTTACTTGAGGTGATAGCGATATCTGAATTTCGTGAAGGCGGGTGTGTGAAAACAGTCGTCATAGAGTCACAGAAAATTCTAGACTTATCGTCCGTCTGTGACGATCGTTTTGCATTATTTCGGGTTTTCACATAAGGTACCTTTCATTCCCATGTTCAGATTCTTCACTACCCGACAACATCTTTGAGACAAACAATTAGATAATCCACGGATCTCACTCAATATCTTAGAGTGATCTGCTTAGATACCAATTGAAAGAGAAAAATTGTTTGTTATGACATTGATTCAAGAGATGTTGCAACAAATGGTGTGATACTGTCATAAGTGCTGCAACCAGTTCTATTATGTTATGCAACCTGCTGCATCAATTTGTGATAGATCTGTTGAAGTAATGCAATTCGAAGAAATATGAAATCACATGCATAAACTCACACACAGAGGAAAGAACCAAAGATTGGTTACACGGTTCGACAATTGCCTACGTTCGCGGGCCTAAGCCCAGATATAAGGTATTTCACTATATATCAATTAGGTTACAAGTTGGTCTTAAGTGAGACAAGGCTCCTCATTTCTCACAATTGTCTTCTTCTAACTATCTCATGGAGAAACATAGAAATAAACTCCCCTTATTTCCCATACGCATCTAGACTCTTAAGGGCCCAATCACTCCATCTTTACTGAAGTAACCACAATGCTCATCATCAAGGCTTAAAGTAGTACATGCAGCAACTATCTTCACGTGTGAATAGGTCCTTTAGTAAATCTCCTTTGTGTGTGCTCTTCCCGTCACCAAGTAAAAAATGTCTCTATAGTTTTTTTAAGCAGGCCCTTGAAGATATTCTCTCAATATTCTATGGCTTTATGTTTCCTAATATGTCTCAACAAGCAAGTTAGAATATTCTGATTTCCTTATATACTTATCATAATATAATATCTTCCTTCCTTGTAAATCTTACAAAAATAATATCCGATCTCTCTGATTTGATTCATGCAATATTGCACAATATTCTTCTTTAACCTTCCTTGTTCATCACACCGAATATTGACTCTTGATTTGCTGAACATTTGCTCCAAAATCATATGCGACTAAAATGGTAAGTTGTGTTTCACAACATGATGCACTAACTTGTGCGACATTAGCTATGACAACATGTTCTGCTGCTGGAATGCGTTTTATTTTTGCCTAAGATTATGACAAGAAATATCTCTAATAGTCTAGAAAAAAAAAAATCATATTCTCTTCTCTTTGGTATAGATTTATAAGCACAACTTTTCTTTCTTTTTTAATATATTGTCATATTTAAATATTGTATTTCTTTGTAAAAAAAATTAAAATATTAACACAGATATATAAAATGGAGTAAATAATATTTTAGATGTTATTCATTTTTAATTATTTATTTTAAATGTTATTCATTTTTAATTATATATTGTTGTTAAATTTTAAATAAAATACAAATTATATATTTATTACTTCATCGGTTTGATCATCGTCTACACAGTGAACCGTTTTTTCGATTCGATATCAATCAATGTTGTAAGTTTAGAATCACAAAAGGGACATAAAAATAACCAAGCAATTTTTTAAGTCTTGAAATGGTAGAAACAACAAAAAGAAGATATATATATATATATATATATATATATATATATATATATATATATATATATATATATATATATATATATATATATATATATCAAAATTCGAACTTAAAGTTTCATGGATATCAATATGCATATTATCTTTTGACTCCTAAAAAAGTGTTGATGTCTAATAGAATATAAATTCACTTAATGAAATTCTAACTTAAAATTTCACGGCTGACAAAAAAACTTACGATTTCACGAATATTCAAATGCACACTGTATCTCATAAAAAAAAAAAAAAAAATGCATACTATCTTTTGAACTTTAAAAAGACTTGATCGGTCCAACCAGTGACACTGTCGACTAGTGACTTTTCTAATCTAGTGATATTATGAACCATCTAGGGATCAAATCGGATGTGAACTCTTTTTTCCATTCCTAGCCCAGCCTAGCCTCCCTCTCTAGCCAACCCGACCTCCTTTTTATTTTACTGAACAAAATACAATCCCTACCCGACCATCCTAGCCCAGTCCCAACCTCACCTATTATTCATCTAGGACCTTAAGGAGAGTGTATTGGATTAGGGTTTTTAAAGATATTTATAGACCTTTTTAAGTGAATGAGTTTTTATAGAGTTTGTTAGAACCCAATTGAATTTTGGTCATGTCCAAGGCCATGCCAGGACATTATGCCTCGGCCCGTTCAAGGCCATGCTAGGACATTGTGCCTTGGTCGTGTGCCAGACCATAACTAGACATGGTGCCTTAGCTGCGTGCAAGGCCATGTACCAAGTCATGAGTAGGGCCAAAGTTAATAGGCTTAGGCCAATTTCTAAGAGACCAAATTAAATGGGTGTAAACCTATTTTTTGTGAAATTAACATTTTAAAACCCAAACCTATGAAGTTAAGAGAGGAGGATTCCTTTAGAGACAGAGTCATATTACAACTAGATAAGTGTGGGCAGCAAGTTTTCAAGAAGTACAATTAAGCAGGAAACGAAGCATGTACATGGGCGGTTGGAGCAAGTGGGAATGTGGAGAGAGAGAAAATTGTGAACCAAGTATCTATGATGGAGAACATGGATAGTTATTCATAAGATATTGCTATAAAAGAAGAGGGAAGATACATGAAGAAGGACCGACAATCAATTAATCAACAACCATGAATCAAACTTTAGCATTTCGGCGGATTCTAGTTTTCAAATCAGTTTATCAATTTTAGCATTTTTGCTTTCAAGTTCTAGTCCAACTTTCTTCTATTTTCTTCAGCACTTTGTCATTTCAAGTTTTCCTAGTGAAATACAACAACAATTCCTTATGCTTTCAGTTTATTCTCTTAAATTTATTTATTATCAGGCATTTTACTAGATTTTTGGGGAATCATTTAGGGAACTAGTGGAACCTACTTTTCGCTTTGATTGAAGTTTGATTTTTCGACGAATTTTCAATTTTGTAAAACACTTTAATTTCCTAAGACGTCGCTTCATTCTATAATTTTCACATGAGGCAAGTTGGAAGGGAAATTAAAAAATTACCAATATGTTTCTGGCAAGCCCGATGAGACCTATTTTTGCTAAAGATGCCACAAAATTTTTGGAGTAAGATATCTGTAGAGTCTCAGGACTCAAAATCTGATGGTGTAGAGGTAGCACAAGAAGGAATTGTTCCATCAATGGTGGAACAAACTGAAAGAAATTCAGCTAACAAATTTGATGATTTTCAGGCATTGATAAAGGAAATGAAGAGCCAAAGTTTGAGATGATCTGGCCAACAACTCAAGCACAAATGGCCGAGAGTACAGTTAAGGCCACAACTCGACCAAATCAAGGCTCACGTGGAAGCTGGCTCAAACAATCAACTTTCAATCCCAAGTGAAACTCTTGGAGGCAATCTCAAGAGTCATGGGAAGAATGAGACAAGATAGACATAAATTTACTAATGGACCTGCAAAGCAATGGTCTGATGAACTTAGGGGGCTGTAACTTTGGGAATTCACGTGAAGTTGGTGAGTTTCACCACTCACATGTGCAGGTTGACAATCCAGTGAGTGTAACTGGTGAATGTCTAAATGCTGCTAGAACAGTAACTCATCATAGGTTCTTTGATCACACAAGTGCAACTGCATAACATGGAGTTTATGATGAACCACTTCCTTCTACAGAAGGCTCAGTGGGCACTGCGTACCCACCCTTCGGAGTAAGTGCTAATAGAGGACAACAAATTCCCCAACCTTTTATGCAACCACCTCCACCATCGAACTTGGAAGCAATAAAAGAGACAATACAAGATTTGTATGGGCCAAGTCCTAGACAAATCGACTACATAGAGAAAGTCCTTTTACCTAATGGGGTGTATAATTCCTGACTTCTCATTGTTCTCTAGAGAAGATGGATAATCCACTGTGGAGCATATGACTAGGTTCACAGCTCAATGTGGAGAATTGGCTAACTATGAGAATTTTAAACTCATATTATTTCCAAACTCGTTAACATTAGCTACTTTCATTTTGACTACAACAATACCAAGAAATTCTATTATGAGTTGGAAGGAAATGGAGAGACAATTTTATACACAATTCTCCAAAGATGAACCTGAGGTATGTATTGCAAAATTTTCAAGCGTGACTCAAAGGAGTAGGGTAACAACAAATTTATTCATTGATGTAAATCTTGTTGACCCTTTACATCATATGGTAGAGGTAGGAGACCCCCCAAGTACAAGGTCATTCACTAGCCCTTTATTAGTGGGGAAGACACATGACCTAAGGAAGAAATCACAAGCATCCAATGCACAAGTCTAGTACACATTTGATGTGACAAAGACTAAAGAAGATTTCCTTATGAAGGAGAAGTTGAGGAGCACAAACTCCCCGACAAAAAGGAGCTCAAAGGAAAAGTATATTGTATGTATCTCAACTTTTGGAATCATAATCCTAATTCTTGTTGGAGTTTTGGGAATGTTATCCAAGACAAGGTTAACAAGGAAGACTAAAGTTCCTAGGAGAAAAGGAAGCCATATTGATTGATCAAGACCTATTCCCTCCGGTAGGTCAAGGGAAGGGTATAGGGTTTAAGCTACGACAAATTTCAGAAGAATAAAAATACTATTAATGTAATTAAATTAATAACAGAAAAAAACATGTAAAAGAAATTTCTTTGAATACTAAGATTTTTCATGATAAACTAATATTCTATAAAATTTACATATTGTTATATAGTAGGAACCTACAATTAAATTATTAAAAATATATTGATAATTTATTTTATTAAATTAATTTTAACTTTATTATAGAACCTTATTATTAGTATTATATATTTAAGCAACTTTTTGAAAGAAAAAAAATCACATATTTTATATTTCAATAATATACAAGATCAAAAGGATAAATATAAAAAAATAAATTAAACATGAAATTATGATAATTTTGAAGATAAGATAAACGAGATATATTTAATACTAAATCACAATTTATTTAATTAAAATGCATTCAATAATATAAAATAATTCATGATATATGCATAAATTTTATGTTAATATTCATATCTTATAGTTAATTACCGATAATATAAAAAATAGAAAAAAAATATAATGATGATCCATATATTAAAATATATTTGCCAATAAAACCTATCTTAACTAATTAAGAGCTCAGGCTGGCACATAGATGAAATGGGTCCAAAATTCTAGCCCCAATTTGAACAAATTTATAAGAAACGAATACTATGATGTAATGTAGTGAATAGTTTTTAAAAAAATATATTAAAATATATTGTAGGATATTATGGAAGTTTGAGATATCAAAGGGGTTTTTAGTCGCTGGTTTGAATATCCACAAAGTAAAATTTAAGGAGTTTGAGATATATTTGAGGCAAAATTCAAGGAGTTTGAAATATCCGAGGTTTTTTAGCCTGTTTGAGTATCAAACCAAAATTTAAGGGGCATGTGATATGATCTTTGAATGGAAATAATTATAATATTAAAATTTAAAATTTAAAGTCGAGAGTGTATTTCTGGCCGTCGGATGAGAGCTACCTATACCCGATGAAGCCATGTGTCCACCCACTTTTTTAAACAAAGGAGGTGATGGTCGGATATATCGCCAAGTCACGTGTCGTTCACCGACTTTGTCGTTAAAGTCACATGTCATCCACGTGTGCATGATTTATCACCAAAGTCACGTGCCATCCACGCATGCATGCATGCAGCGACAGGCTACACGCTGCCGTTTAAGGATGAAAAACACACTGGTCTCAGGCCCAGCTACCGCTTTCAGTACAACAGAAACATATTTCTCTAAGCAATTATGCGCAATTGAAATATAAATATGGGTGTCAAATAGTCTCGCTATTTTCAAATATATAATTAAGCTTTGCAGCTAAATATGCGTAGTAGTAGAAGAGACCATCATCACCCACTGAATATTTGAAACTGTTAGATAGATGCATGCATGCATGCATAGTGTCCCTACCACCATAAACCTAGCACAGCAGAGCAGAGCAGCAGAGCAGAGATGGTTAAACTTAAAAGCAGTTGATCCACTTATCATAATCGCTTTTGCAAATATAAACGAACAAAAACATATGTACTCTTCTTCTTTCTGAAAAATTATATCAGGATGTGCTTTCATATAATCTAGAGGCTCAGACAAACTTTCAACTTCTCACTTTTGCATTGCATTTCTAGAATAATAACTCCCACCCCACCCCACCCCACCCTATAAGCTTACAATTTCAATGGGGGGTCCCCCTTTCTTTACAGGGACAAAAGGCAGGAAAATTAAAAAAGATGGATGATGGGTCAGTGTGCTCCCAGAAGAAACAAGATCGCATTGCACTGTCCAACCACACTCACTCACTGAAAGAGCAAAAAGATGGAACATGGCCTACTAGCACCAAATCTCAAACCTCAAATCTATCGACTTCAGGTTTTTGGTTTCTTTGGTGGCCCCATGTTGCTTGGTTCGGCCTTGCGTTTTATCCCCAAGAAATGCTCGACCTAAAAAACACATAAAATTGAACTCTACATCAGATGAGGTTGTTCTCTATGAGAGGTAAAAATAAATGTCCCACAGAGACACAAGAGTAGTAGTAGCTTAATCTACAATTCCTTTCAGCCAAAAAAGCCTATCCTATCCGGTAAATGAATATTTAACATCCCCAGAGAGTCCATGCTTAAGCACAGGTACAAAGAGTGAATGTCAAGATGAAGGAGATCCAATATGATAAAAAAAGAAGCATAATTGACTCACAGTCATAGGTCAGGGGTTTGAGGAGACATAAAATTACACCAACCCCACTCAACTTATCTGTAAATTATCCTGAATGCAACCCCATGCAGTAACGAGGACAATAATTTCAAATCGAATCAGAAGTATTATGACAAGAAGCAAATTCAAGACTTGGTAGATCCAGTAAAATGCATCGGTTTATAAACAAACCATATTGCACCCAAGCCACATGTCTGTCACCATTCTGTGGATATAATACTATGGAAATTCATCTACATTCAAACATGATGAGGGAAGAGTAAACACTGACCTTTCTATCGCCAAGCATGGGTGTTAGACTTCCGGGGACATCCTTCTCAACTGTAGCAAAACCGCTTCTGGGATCACTAGTTTGGCTGAGACCAACAGAAAATAGAAAAAGGATGAGCAATCAACTTTTGAATACATTAATACAGGAAAGAGAATTAAGTTAAAACAGGCCAAAACCCAAACATCTTTCTTTTTATATGACTTGATCATCTTTTATTATTTGATATTTTTGGCACTATAATTAGTATACATAGAATAAGTGGACCCAAGCTTACTCGAGATGTCCACACGAGTGTTTTTCAACAGATAAAATACACAGAAGGAATTCCAAACATTCAGATGACAAAATTATTAGGATTGTGTATTAGGAAGCCATCATAATTCCAAGTGCACCCCAAGGCTAGAATTCAATAAATCCCTCCACAGGGATCTCATAACCTGTCGCCTGATTCAGCTTCTCAATCTCAAACATACAATTTATGATACTAACATGGTACATCAGATCATTATTATAATCCCAGTGAGTGTCATAATAGACTTTTTAAATCAAAATGAAAGACGATCCATCACTAATCAGGGCAACAGCACAAGGGAAAACAAAAGAATGTAATTGTAAGATTCCGGGAGGTTGTGCCAGATGTAACAATAAGCTTTTGTCAGATAAGAACAATTTAAAGAAATCAGTTCATTGCACAAGAAAAGGGGCATAAGATTTGATGCCTACACCTTACAGGCAGGTGTTTTCATTGCACAATAAAAGGAGCATAAGATTTGATGCCTACATCCTACAGGCAGGCGTTGTAAGATGACATCCAGTGCTCCAAAAAGCTACCATCTTAAAACAGGAATACAGACCAAAGCAAGTGTCTGGGACGACTAGCAGAAGAACCAGGGAGTTGTGAAGACTTCTTCCCAGTAAAGGGCTATCTTAAAAGGCCCACATCTGAGCTACTTTCATGCCACTTTGATCCTTTCATTGTCTTTTACTTTTAGCATTTATGAATCATATATAAATATTTTTTAAAAATATGAAGTATGAAGGAATCAAAAGGCATACCCGGGTTTAACATTCCCACTAAGAACGAGATAGGGTGTCTTTAACCTAGCTTGAGCTTCCCTCATCCTCTCAACAGACTGTGATGGTGTGTCTGAATTCTTCATTTGCTTCAACTTCAATTCTTCGTGGTATTGCTTCATGCGCTTTTCTTGCTTCATTTTGCCAGGTCCTTTCCCATGAAATTTATGAGAAATCATCCGAAAGGCTTCCTTGGGAGTCATCTGTTAAAGCACCCAAAACTCAATATTTTACAAGTAATATATTTTGTAACATAGTCTTTAAAATGTGACCAATATTGACATAGAAAAGCACAGAATTCCCTATATTAAAGGCAATATCATAATGGTACCAACTAGGAGACTCTCGGCAATGATTCATCAGGGAATTCAACTGTAAGGCTCCTCTAACGCCTTCAAAATATTTTGGTTTTACGGAACAAACTGTATAATAATGTAATGACTCTTGCTCTATGCCAATACTAAGTGCTGCTTGATTTTGCATTTCACCATTTCCTTTTTTTTTTTTGATTAGGAAAGAAGTATATTAGAAAAGAGGCACTGAAAAGGCGACCCAAAGAGTACCAAAAGATATACTCACCCCCTACCAATTTTTTCACCATTTCTGCATGTCAATAAAAATTGACATGGTCAAAACTTAATGCATTTGGATTGTTTGAAACCATTTCATTGTCCCACCTTATTTCAATGATTAGAGGATGAGGTCAAGTTAATCCTACATCTACATAGTCAAAACAGAAGGCAATTTGGATTGTTTGAGTCCATTTAATCAGGTTAACCCTTCTAATCCATTTTAAAGACAAAATTAAAGTATGTATAAACTAAAGGAGCATTATAAAGCATTTCAGGTTTTTGGGGGTGCCACACACACGCCTCTTCCCTTTTACTTTTGACCTTTAGGAAACTAAAGGAAATGGTGAAATGCAAAATCATAGGCTTTTTCAAACTAGATATAGATATAGTTTTTTGGAGTGGATGTCCTCTAATTGATGGGTGGTGAGGCTTTTTGTTTTGCTGAGTTTTTTTGCTTTTTTGGCTGCTTGTATACTTCATGTATACTTTGTAGCTATTTGGCAATATTTTTTTTTTGATCGATTAGCTATTTGGCAATATATCTTCTTATCTATAAAAAAAAAAAGATATAGATATAGGCTTTCAATAATTAAGAGCTATTCTTATGGGAAATGCAAAAATCATTGGGAGCTATTCTTATGGGAAATGCAAACTAGATATAGGCTTTTTCAAGGCAAGGGTTGTTGGAATCCTACCTTAATTAGATCTTTCAATGATAGGGAGTTGGAGCTGGTAGAAAGACTGTTGTTTACACTATGGGCGTTAGAAAGTGGTTGTGGGGAGGGAAAATACTGTTCAGTGGGGGTGGGGTGGGTACTAAGAATGGAAATTTCTGTGTCAGGTTCATGTATAGGACTTTGGAACAGAGACCTTACTCTTCTTTTCCTTGGAAGAGCATTTGGAGGAGAGGGGTGCAGCCAAAATTGTGCTTCTTCATGTGGGAGGTAACTTGGGGGACGATTCTAACAATAGATCAATTAGAGAAAAGGGGATTGGCCTTAGCCAATAGATGTTGCCTTTGTCAAGAGAGCTAGGAGACAGCGAATCACATTCTTCTTCATTGTGCTGAGATTCGGGTGCTATGGGAGCTGCTCTTTTCCCTTTTTGGAGTGTCTTGGGTGGTGCCCTCTTCGGTTCAGGATACCCTTTTGGGTTGGAGGTGTTCTTTCATTACAAAGGATAGGAGAAGAATTTCAATAGTGGGCCCTTTGTGTATATTTTAAGCAATTAGGAAGGCTAGGGATGACATTGTTTTTAGGAATGAGGAGTTGTCCCTACAAAAGGTTGTCTTTTTTTGTACATCTTTGGGGGGAGACCAAATTGTTTTTTGTGGATGGTCCTTCAACCCTTGTGGATTTCATTGATTATGTGGGCTCTAGATGAGTTAAGGGTGATTTTGTACATGTTATTTGGATGTTGGGGGGGTGAGTTTCTTTTTGTACTCTTTGGGCCACCTATTCAACGCCTCTTTTTTAATATACTTCTCTTGTTTACTTATCAGAAAAATAAAATAAAATAAAATGTTTAATTCCCAGTACATTAGCTAATGCTTCCATTTCTTCTACCTGTGTCACGATTGACTTCTTGGATTTCATTTATTTATTTTATGGTTAACTTATGTTATTGAAAATTATTACTGATTCATTTAGTGTCATTACTTGATTCACAACAGAACTTACTTTGGGAGAGCCTATCTAACTTGATTGACTGCAAAAAGCTACTTTGACCCTTCCATTGGCTACTCTCATAAGAACACCATCTATTAATGAATACAAATACACACATAGAAATGCAAAAGGTCAAATCTAACAAGAAATTACTTGTTTTCAGTATTTCAGCATCATTGACAGACTCGTTTACCTAATAGCTCCAATGCAGGAACTTCAGAATTATTACATTCCTGCAGGAGAACAAAACGTTCTCCATTAATATGATAAAATCCTCATACAATGACTTCTGATTATAATAATGGTTGTTTCTAATCAGGAAGGGAGAAAAAAGTAATATACAAGACATCAACTGGTCAACAGCTCTTCATGCAGGATGTAAAATTTACTAGAATATATTAACAGAATTATAATGCAAATAATTGGTTATAAAAAAATCAGAGATGCGTATTTGGATGAATTTGAACACTAAACTTAACTGGGAGGTTTTAAAAGTGGCTTGCACTTTGGTCGTCAGGAAACTTCTTGCAGATGCTGATCATTATTACATTTCATTCCTTACCAATCACAAAAAAAATTATTAAATTTCATTCCTTAGGAAGCAGAGAATGTTGGAGAACAATCCTTGGGTGAGGAGGATTGATGGTCTTGGCTAAGTGAGGTGCTAGATCTCATAACTTTTTAGGTCTTTATTGGTGTTGTGGTTTTTGCAAGATGCTTAGTAGATTTTACCTTTTTCCTCCTTTTCATCTGTTTCCAGTGACATCTAATGATTACTCTATCAAGGAAAAGAGCACTCAGAATTTGCCCAAATTCATCTGTCCTCTCAATGCATATTTCTTTGGTTCCAGCATATTCATAGATGCTTAGTAGATTTTACCTTTTTCCTCTGTTTTGTCTGTTTCCAATGATATCTTATCTTTCCTTTTCCCTATAGTTGATAAGATGATTACTCTATCAAGGAAAAGAGTACTAAGATTCACCCAAATTCATCTATCCTCTCAATACATCTTTCTCTGGTTTCAGAATAGAAGCTTATTAGATTTGACCTTTTTCCTCTTTTTCGTCTGTCACCAGTGACATCTCATCTGTCCCGATTCTTATAGTTGATAGTATTTCCTTTCTAATAACAATAATAACTATTATTATTATTTATAATCAATACATCTTTCCTTTTTTCCAGTGTTATCATAGATGCTTAGTAGATTTAACCCTTTCCCTCTTTTTTGTCTGTTTCCAATGACATCTCATCCTACCTTGTTCTTATAGTTGATAAGATTTCTTTTCTAACAACAACAACAATAACAACATTAATGATAGTAATCAATGGTCATAAAATGATTATCCTATCAAGGAAAAAAGCACTTACAATTCGCCCAAATTCATCTGTCCTCTCAATACGTATTTCTTTGGTTCCAGCATTATCAGAGATGCCAACAAGCTTGCTCTTTTTCTTGTCCATGTTTCTTCCACCCCATTCAATGCCTTCTTTAAGCGTTCCTCGCTCTTTAAGCAGCTTAAGCGCACCTGATAATCCTTTCCCGACTGCCACTTCGTGTATTGTGTCATCAGGGACCATCTCCTCTTTGTTCTCATTAACAGGAAGTTCATCTTTATCAGTATCTTTTACCTCTGTCCAACCCCCAGTCTCATCTTTCCTTTCTTGATCAGAAGCTTTTGGTGCCTCATCTTCATCCATGAAAACATCTTCACTATCAGGCCTATGGGCTTCTGAAAGAGAAAAATTAACAGAATATATTGTTACTTCAGGGTACCGCATACAGGAATCTTCAAGATGTTTATAGCATACTAAAAAGTGTATAATTTACTACAAAAAAAATAGGAATAACATGCGCATCTATGAGGAAAATGACTGATACTGATTGCACTGGAGACAGGTAAGGCACTTTTGGATGTGCCTGGGATTTTGTAATAAATTGGACTATGGGAACATGACCAACAAGAGGTTGATAAATTGGACACATGGTTCACGGATGAAAGAGGTGGATTTTATTCTAATAGAAAAACAAATATAATTTTAAAAAAGAAATAATTATATAATAATTAAAATTATTTTTCATTGGAATTAATAAAAAGAATTTAAATTGAGAGAGACTTGGCCTATCTACAAATTCAACAAAACACCTTTGAGAAGAAGAGCAAAGGACCAGACAAGCACCACTAGAAGAGGAAGGTGTTAATATTTTTACTATAATTTCGATTTCTTTCTTTTCTTTTTGTTTTTGTTCTTTTTTTGTTTTTTGATAAGTAGAGGAATACTGTAACAATTATACACGAATATACAAAACAACAAAAACCTGCAGTGGAAAAGACACCAAAGAACACCACACCCTACAGGGCATCTAACCAGTCTGCAAAGTCTAACAATGACTTAAACCCATCCAAATGTACAATCGAACCACAATCCTGAAATAGATACAAACCATTTTCATTGTTTCATCCGCAGTTTCACAATTCTCAGATTTTCATATTTCTCTCCCTTCAAATGCACCAAAAGAAGACAAGAAGCAACTTTCAAAACTTCTTTTTCCTTTCTTACCAACCAAGGAACCATCCCAACTCAAGAATTCCCCTACCTCAGAAGAGTGCATCCTCCATTGCACATCAAAGAAACTAAAAATCAGAAACCACAACATGTGAGCTTTCAGACAATGCAAAAGAATATCATCACCCATTTCTTCTTCTGCTGTGCACATATGACATCTGTTAAGCATCCTCCAACTCCTCATTTCGAGTTTGTCTTGAGTCAAAATCTTAACCCCAAGTTCCTTCCCAAGAAAAAAAGCTAACACTTACAAGAGCCGAAGAGTTCTAAAATATGTTACAGGGGAAAAGCTCCACTCCCCCTTCTTGCCAAAGAGTAGTAGGAAGATTTCACAAAAGAAACCCTCATTTTTAGTCTCCCTCGAAACCATCTAATCCTTCCTACGCAAAGAAATAGAGTAACCTACTACTCTCCCAAAAAGGGTATCCATATCCTCTAACCTCTAGTCACTGAATTGCCTACTAAACCCATGGACACCAACTGCCCCATCCCAAATATCAACCACCCATGCATCTTTGGAAGAAGCTAAGGAAAAGAGGTTCAAAAGAAGTCCCTCAAAGACATATCTCCGCACTACCTATCCTTTCCAAACTTCATTGGCCTCCACAAACCAACATGACTAGTTTTGTCCTTGAAAACCTCCTCCCACCCAAAAGAGATTGTGTTCCAAATCCTCACAGCATGACTCTCCCTTACCTTCATTGAGAACCAACCCCCCTCTTCTAATTGATAATTTCCAACAATCACCAGAAAAAAGGATCTAATTCCCTCCCAAATCTCCAAAGCTACTTCCCTAAAAGAGCCTTATTGAGATTTGAAAAGCATCTAAAACCCACCCCCTTTTTTATTGTCCAAGCAAATCACTGACTAATTTACCAAAGGAGGTTTATTCACCAAGTCCCCATAAATCTTTTCCCGTCTATGCACTAGACTCTTTAAGGGATCGCAAAAATCAACATGCAATAAATGGGTAAGCTAAACATGCTCTTAATCAAAGCTTGTGTTCCACCTTTTGAGAAATATTGCCTTTCACAAAGCAACCCTTTTTTGGAACTACTCTTCTATATCTGCCCAAACCCTAGTAGACTTAAAGGAGTTTCCAAAGGGAGGCTTAAGTAGGTAGTCAAGAGGGTACCCATCTTGCAGCCTAATACCTTAGCAAGATGGTTCGAGTTTGGAAAATCCTTGACCAGAATCAATTTATTTTTCTCCAGACTGATCTTTAGTCCTAAGCATGTCTCAAACTACATGAAGACCCAAGGCAGATACTCCAGATTATTCTTACTAAAATCACAAAAAATGAGAGGTGTAGTCTGCAAAGAACAAACAGGAAACCTCCACTCCACACCAGACCTCATTTGACTAGGAAATCTTCAACAAAACCACTTCTTTTGCCCCCAGAAAGCAAACGAGAGAGGCCTCCATTACAAGAATAAACAAACGAGGAGGAGATAAAGGGTCTGCTTGTCCCAACCCTTTAGAGCTTTTAAAAGAACCTCAAGGAGTGCCATTCACCAAAATGGAGAAAGTGAGCTATAAAGATGCACCATCAGATCCAACCTAATTACCTGGGACCAAACCCCATTTTTTCCATACTATAGGGACAAAACTCCAATGACATGGTCATAAGCCTTCTCAATATGTAGCTTCCACAAGATTCCTTTCAAATTGGCAACCAAAATTTGTCATCCCCCATAAAAGTATGCTAGAAATCTGATATCAAAGAACCCACGGCCCTTTTAAGTCCCACCTGCAAGCATCTTAGCCAGAAGCTTTATACAAATCCCCAATCAAACTAATAGCCTTAACAACCTTTAGGTCTTTAGGCTCATCCCTCCTCTCTTTCTTAGGCACCAAAACCAAAAAAGTAGCATTTAGATTCCTCTCAAAGGATCCTATCTAATAGAATTTGTTGAAAAAATTCCTAACCCCGCTTTTCACAAACTCCGAACAGTATCGCCAAAACACCAAGTTAAAGCAAGACTAGGAGCCTCATCACCACCCAAGCTAAATAAGGTTGTAGAAACCTCCTTTTAAGAAAATGGAGACTCCAAAGTCGATGGATCAACAAGCAACAGAGCTGAAAACCAGCCCATCCATGCTCAACCTCCACTCCCCAACTCATATAGCATCATCTCAAAAGGTATTTACCACCCCCTTGTTTAATTATGTCCTCTCCCACTAGTAAATACCCTTTAACCCTTAACTTTTCCAAAAAATTCCCTCTTTGAGCATTAGCCATTGAATGAAAGAATCTTGCATTTTTATTCTCTTCTTTTAGCCCCAAGGCCCCCAACTTTCGAGATTTTTACCTCCAAGAAACTTCCCCCAATGCTACCTACTTCACTAACCAACCCCTCCATTTTTTTTCTTTTTTTTTTTTTGATTAATAAACAAAGCAAATATAATCAACAAAAGGAAAGTACAAGAGGTCCCAGAGAGTATATAGGATGTATACATAGGGTAGCCATGAGGTGGAACAAACCAGCCTCCATGCTTAGAATACATAATATCTCTAACAAAGAATGCTCTCATCGTGAAACCAAGCTAGCCTAAGAAGGAGAAGGACCATGAAATAGACTTCAATCTAGTCCTAGAGAAACCTTTTTCTTCGAACACAACTCTATTCCTCTCCTTCCAGATAGCCCAGATCAAACAAAGAGGAACTGCCCTCTAGAGCTTAAAATCCTTTTTCTGAATACGGAGTCGAAACCAACCCAACATCAGATCTTTTACTAGGAAGGGACAAACCTAGCCCCCTCCTGACAATGAGAAGATGGCGATCCACATGTTCCAGACCTTTGCACAATGGATAAGCAGGTGCTCCAGAGTCTCTTCAGCCTTTCCACACAAGGGGCACCTGCTGGCCAAGGAGAAACCTCTCTTTTTAAGCTGATCCATGGTTAGAATCTTGCCTCACCAAACTTCCCAAGCAAAACAACCTACCTTCAGGGGGAACAGGTTCCACAAAGATCTTTATAGAACCAACCGCTTCCACCTTCCAAGAAGTCATAACAATTTTTTTACAAAGGAAACCACTATTCTTTTGCCCTTTCCACCAAAGCCTCATCCTAGATTTGGGTTGATACAATTTTGAACTAAATGAAAGGTATTAGAATTTCAGACTCCTCCTCCACCCAATCATGAAAAAGTCTTCCAAATCTAAAGTTCCATCCTCCCTCGAACCCTAAGTTCACCCAAAGATCCACTACCCTTGCCCCTTAAGAGCTAGCCATATCATACAGAGAGGGAAAGAAAGAGCACAGTGGGGCTTCACCACTAACCAACCCCTCTTTTAACCCCATATTACTTTGTTGTTAGGCCCTTTCCTTTTCCTTTGCATCCAATAACCCTAATTGCTCCAACGCCTCAAGTTTTTTGGTGGAAACATAGCTAAAAACCTCCCTTTACAACACTTTGACATCCTGCTTCAGGGATTTGACTTTAACAACTAGAATATGATCATAAGACCTGTAGACATAGTATCCCTCCTTTCCTCCAACAATCTCACTACATTGAAGTCCCCTCACACACGTAAAGGGTTGCTCTAGGGACCTCTATCGGCACTCAACTCAGCCCAAAAGTCTTCATTTTCTCAATCAAAAGACCATAAAGAAAAAATCCAAACAAAATCGTCCTCACAATTTTTGAAACCAACATGACATTGGAAAAGCACCAAGCTCCATCTAAATTACTTCCAACACCCAATTATCCCAGAAAACCCAATACATCCTGCTTGGCCCCTCACATTCATTGCCCTCCATTCCAAACACCTACCACACCTAAGCTCCTCACAGACCTCACCACACTAACAATCATCAATCAAATGGTATTACCCACCTACAAGCGTAACAAAGACTTAATGACCTTGCACTTATCCATGACATTTAGACCTTTTAACATTCCACAAAACTATACATTTACAAACTCTAATCCCTAAAACTCTTGCCTCCCCACCACCGCCTCCTCCCCCAACTATTTGAATCAATCTTGTAACCAATAGAAAACTCAAATTTCCAAAACTCCCTCTCATAGTACCTCCATCAAAGCTCCCTCTTCGTTTTGTTTTTGTCCTATTTTCCAATAATTGTCTTATCAATCTCTTTTTATATTGAATCGTGTTCAGTGACCTTAAGGTGGAAATTACACATGAATACTGGGTTGAAAACATGTGTAACGTATGTAAACACTATGTGTAACATACTTTATAATCTTGAATCATTATCGATAATGATATAATCATATAAGAAAGTGAACATGAATTGACAAAATAACTAAAGGATGGCATATGCCAAAGACAAAAAATAAAGCAGCATGACAGGTGCCAATGAATCAAGACAGATATTGTTGCATAGTTTACTCTTGTGACTCCTAACCCTGATCTTGAGCAAATAAAAATAAGGCACAGAATTCACCACCACACTTTCAATGGCTAGGGTTGATGGAACATACCATCATCAAGCTGAAGACCCCAAACAAACTCTTCCATCTCTGTGAATACAACTTTGCTTTCTTGTGATTCTCCAGAAATGGGGTTTTGATTGTCTACATTCTGACTACTGGCGGAAGAGGCAAGAAGAGCAACTGCCTGAGGACCAGAGGTTGCTGCCTTATCTTGCTTTTGAAGAGCTAGTTTCCTTGCTCTTTCCAATGATTTTTGAAGATCTTCATCATCCTCTCCAAAAAACAGATTCTCATTATCCTCTAATTGAACAGGAAGAGTTTGATCCAGTCGAAGTGCTTTAGATGCCTCATCTGCTTTGGCATATGCTGATTGATATGCATTCTGTCTCATTTCAGCCTGAGATCTTTCTTGTTCCTCTCTCATGGACTGCCTCTTTCCATCATTCCTAGAGCCAAGATCCCCAACACCCAACCCAGCAGAGACTGCTTCTGCTTCGATGGCATCAATATTTAGCTTCTCTTTTTTCCGTAAAGATTTTTTCTTTTTAGGCTTTTTAAATTGGAGCATTTCTTCTTGAGTGTAGTAATCTGACGAGCTTTTCCCATATGTATTAAGATCTTCAAAGTGGTTATTTGTGGAAACACCCTGGAGTCTTCTACGGAGCTGGAAACAATGTATATTAGTACACAACAAGGAAGGTTAAATTCTTCACTGACACTTATAACACAGTGCAGGAGAATTTGAAAATACCTCTTCCAGTTTCTTCTCCGCTTCACCAGTGAAGCGTCCACTTGCATCCAGAGTAAGCCCCTGAAATCAGTTAAAAGGTCAGTACAGAAATCTACAGTGAATTACTAAGCCATAAGTTCCACCAGTAACAACAAAGAGCTTGACCTCATCTGCAACAGGATCATCGTACTGTGGAAGTATTTTCTTTTCTGAACCAGGTTCATCGTTAAACCTAAAGACAAGAACAAGAGAGTAGTCAGAAATGTAGTCATGGAATAATGATACAGAAATGCTGATAGCTGACAAGTGGACTTACTTATCTTCATAAATCCCTGTTTTCTTTTTGGCAGCCTTGTAAGCCTCATCACGCTGTTTCTGCTCTCCAATCTCAACATTTTCAAGCATATCAACATCTATAACACAAAATATATAGCAATTTAGGGTGATGACCAATACCAAAAATATGGTAGCATTTTAGTGTCAATGGCCCGAGAAAATACGGAAGATTGAAACTAAATAAGTTTTACCTTCATTTAGTTCGCCATTAGCAAGTATTGCCTGATCTTTGAGTGTCAAGACGACTGCCCCACCTTCAATTACTTTGTCAAGGCCGTGAAGAACTTTTACCCCAGCTAGATCTTCTGGTATCAGGTGTTAAAAATAAAAGTGAGATCTATATGGCCAAGGATCCTTCTAACCAAAACATGGTAGATGATGCATTCACTTCAACTTGAAACTCAGAAACACGGCACAATGTAAACCATGGATATCAAATAAATAAAGATATATTCCACAAGCCAGGTTCCATCAATCTCAACATAGGTTTTCTGTTCTGAATTCCAGCATCCTTATTGCAAGGAAAAAAATAGACACTCAAACTCATATTCTGGGCGTTTGGTGATTAAGTCTTGAGGAAAATGGATAAGTTGTGGTTCTATGTATCATTTTTTTTAAGCAAAAATCAAATTCAAATTAGTCCAAACCTGATGGAACACTTCAATAAAAAAAACTTCAATTATTATCAATAAACAGATATATTTATATGTACTCTCAACACTTGCTTAAAATGTCATATTCTACAATTTCAATAAATAACTTCATTTATATCTCATTTGGGCATGTCATAACTCCATATTGCACAACTAACTGCACACAAATGCTAGGCAAATGAACGCAAGTGTCAGGTTAACCTCATGCAGCTCCTAAAAAATAACTGATAATTGTTAGGGAATCATAATTTAGAGAGTGAAAAGAATCATACTTGAACTATGCCAGGTTGGCTTCTCATCATCACTTTCTCCCTGATCAATATTATCCTGAAAGAATTCATAAAATAAAATTGAGTATATACTTCATGTTGGTTCCAAAGAACTTTCAACGTAATCTTGGAATATTGAATGCTCAATCGTGTTTTAAGAAAAAAATTAAAGGGAGCACTATTGAGACACAAATAACCTGCTCCTCAAAAATCTTTGACAGCTGCAAGGCTTTCTCCTTTTCAGCATTCCTCTGGTCCTCAATCCTGCGGCTCCTATTAACCCATGTCAAGACCTCAGAACTGCCATCAGATTTTCTCTTTACTCTTTCTTCTTTCATTCTGGAGTAAGGTCAGCAATCAAGAGAGATGTTCACAATTATATAAATCCTTAAAAAATATGCTATTTTCCAGGAGTAAAGTATCTCAGAAGAATAATGCTGTATCAGCAGTAAACTGTTCATGATTAATGAATACATAAAGCTAACTTATATGACACATAAACGTGTGTATAAACACACATATGGGAAGAAAGGTCCTCAGCAACTACTATTTAATCATATGCTAAATCACAAAATCCAGGCAAAAGGATAAAAACATAAGCATCCAAAGAATATGGAAGAACCACACAGCTGCATAGTAAGAGAATGAAGAACCCAAAATTAGTTAGCATTCTGATGATAGAAAAGCTCAATTTCAATCAGTCATTTCAAGATACACCTAAACATGTGTGTGTATACACACACATATGGTGAGAAAGGTCATCAGCAAATATCACAAAATCCAGGCAAAAGGATAAAAACATAAGCATCCAAAGAATATGGAGGAACCACACAGATGCACAGTAAGAACCCAAAATGTTCAGAAAATAATCAACTACTTGTATTTGTTAGCATTCTGATGACAGAAAAGTTCAATTTCAATCAGTCATTTCAAGATACCACAATTGTAAGAATGAAAATCAATCAATAATTAGTTCACATATAAGAACAAAAATTACAACTGGAAGTTATATCCATGGCAGGTCTGCATACCATAAGATGGATACCTGAGCTAAGCTCCGGACCGAACAACATTCCATGCAAACAAACTACCAAAAAAAGGCAGAAACAATAAGCATAGTTACATCCATTCGTTGTTAGAGGCTCGGCATGAATATTAAATAAATACTCGACTTGACAACAAAAACCCCCCTACAAGTTGGAGTGATTGTGTGCGTGTGTTTGGGCAGGGCATTGGGGTTGAATCAGTGCCCAATCTGGCAAGGATAAGGTCATAATGTTAAGTAATTTGGCAACATAAGCAAATCCAAGTGGCAGATCAAATAGAACTGGATTGTTGAAACAAGAAAACAAGATGAGAAGATACGTCCAAAGTTTAAAGAGACTCAGAAACCCTAGTTGAAAGGAGATTAGTGGGTTTAATCTTGCACATGACCTAAATGAACCTGTAGTCTAATAGCTTATTCTGGGAGAAGGGGAGAGGGGCATTGCTGCGGGGGGTTATAGGAAGCTTTACCAAGAAAAGGCTTACAGGCCCTTCAAAAAAGGAGGATCAACAACCAAAAACAGGTAAAGGGGAAGGTCTACGATCCTTCAGATGAATAAAGCAGCAAATCATGCCTATCAAAAAAATAAAGCAGCAAAGCATGAGACATAACACAAAAACAGAGGAAAGCCATATTGATATGTCCATCTCATGTGGGTTTCAACAACTATTACAATCAAACCATTTTTTAAGAAACTGTAAAATCTCACTGGTATACAGGAAAGCTCAAAGGCACAAAACAATCTCTTCATACATCAATCATGATGCCACAAAATTTAAGTGCATTTTGATCCAATCTTTAACGTTTGTTTTGTGCACGATGAGCATTGAAAAGATGCTTCTGGTACAAGCACAATGTAACAATAAACCAACAAAAAAATTCTAACAATACCAAATAAGCAGCAGAGGAAACACCAACAGAAATTACTTACCTCAAAATACGTTCATGGAGCCCTGCTGTTGAAGTCCGTGGTCCTGAAGCATCCTCAGCATTTTTCTCAAGCTCAATTGACGTACTGTCATCCTCATCATGATGAGAGCCCTTCCCTTGTCTGGTTACATCCCTATCTCTATTGTCTTCACCATCTAATTTCGCTTTCTCATCCTTCCCCACATCCTTGCTTCTATCATGACCTTCATCACGACTCTTCCGACTCCCTTTCTCTCTATCCTTGTACCTGTCCCTATCTTGGTCTGCCTCCCTCTCCTTATCCCTTATCCTCTCTTTTCCCTTCTCTTTGTCAATTACATCCCTGTCTCTATCCTTGTCATTTTCCCTCTCTTTTTCCCTATCTTTACTTTTTTCCTTCTCCTTTTCCCTGTCTCTGTCCTTTGCCCTATCTCTTTCTTTGTCTCTGTCTTTATCCCTATCCCTATCCCTACTCTTCTCTTTCATTCTCTCTTTATCTCGTCCTCGTTCGCTCTCCTTATCCACTTCTCTCTCTCTTTCACGCTCCTTTTCCTTTCCTCGATCTTTCCGATCTTTATCCTTTTCACGCTCTTTATCTCTATACTTCTCCCTATCCTTCTCCCTCGCTTTGTCCCTATTCCTTTCCTTCTCATGTTCATCTCTATCTTCCTTCCTCCGTTCTCTACTTGTTACCCGATCTTTTTCCAAATCTTTGGTCTCTTTCTCCCTCTCCTTCAAAACATCACCAGTTTTGGTTCGTTCTCGGTCTTTACTTTTATGATCCTTCTCTTCTCTTCGGCTCTTTTTCCTATGCTTGCTTGATCTTTCAACCCCATTTTCCTCTAAATCATCATGCACCCCATCCTGATTGTCTCTTGTTGGAGAGTCATCACGATCTCTAAGTTCATCACTTCTTTCAGGCTTCGGTTCTGACCAGTCCATGTCCATTGTAAGTACAACCAAAAAACAAACCTCAAAAAGGACAACAAAGACCTTAGCTTTGATAAATGTCCAACTGAGCCCTGGTTGATAATGTCCCAAAGATTCAAACTCCTCACCTGAAATTGACAAACATATGACATTAGTTCTTCTATAATTCTTAAGAAGTGGAAACAGACATAAAATATGTCCTAATGATCTCACAAATGTCAAGGTTGAGTCGAAACAACTTCATTCAGAAAATCTTCTATCCTAGAGTCTGAGGTAGGCATATTTTGGTTTTCATTTCTTATTTTATACTTTTATTTTTCATAGGCAAACAAAGAATATATATTGACAAGCTTGGCACATCTAGGTCTTCAACAAATCTAGTAAAACAACGCATCAAGCGCATGGTGAGTGTATTTCAACTCAAAACTTACAATTTGAAGAAACCAGCAATGATGTGGCTCTAAAGAAGGGTTAAGAAGACAGGAATATTTATAACTTTTAATTGTAACTTACAAGACAGTTAAGAAAACAAAAGCTTTCATTGATCTAAATGAAACACAGCTAGTACCTGTGATATTTTATTTTATTTTCCTCAAATCCAAAAAACAAAAAACAAATAACAAATAAACCATGAGATAAAAGGCTTTCTGCTGTTATTTTCATTTTCCAAGCTCTCCGAAAAGCTATGCAGTTGGTAGAATAACAGAAAACTGTCCAGCCACTAGATCAGGTTTAGAAAGCCCTAACAATGTCATGAGAACACAAAGCAAATTTATAAAAAGATGTGCAACGGTGACTGAGATTCCACTTCTTTTCCTTCAATTATAACAAAACTATAGAAATCCTCATTTCTTTCCCTTTTCCTCCAATTTCTGGACGACCAAACAAAAACCTCCGACTTCTTCAAAAACCGAATTCTAAATAGGAAAAGAAAATCAAAACTAGGAAAAATAAATAAATAACAACTGACTCGGCATCCTAAATCTCTCGCTGTCCTCCACTTTCTGGGCAGCCAAATAAATTACCAAATTCCTCAGCAATCAAAAACAGCCAAAAAGGGGGTGGGGGTGGGGAGGGGGGAAACCAAAAATTAAAACCAACTAATTTTCTTCCTTTTCCGCCTCTTTCAGGAGGACCAGAGGTTCTCACCTTCCTCATCGGTCAAAACACCAAAGAGAAACACCAAATACAAAAATATTATCATTCCATTTATCGGTTTTTTTCATTTTCCTAAGCAACCAAATCACCCGTTCAAATCAAAATAATTCCCAAACCCTAACAACAAAATTATGAGAGAGAAGGAGAGAGACTGACTAACCGGAGACGATGAGTGAGATCGGCGCCGACGACAGCTTGGGACAGAGATTCACTATGCAATGGGTATCGAACTATTTTTGATAGAGAGAGCGGAGAGAGATGTAAGCTTGCCAGCCCAATACGGAGTTTATTCATGTTCTGCTCGTTTTTCTGTTTTTATTTTTAAAAATAATAATAATATTATTATTATCATTAAAAGAATTATATATTTTCATATCAAATTTTATGATAATAAAATTATCATTAAAAGAAAATATCATTATATTTATTTATAAACTTTAACCAAAAGTTTGTGATGACAACATTATCATATACCATGACCGAAGAAAAAGTTTATTATGGTCCTTGTTTTTAACCAAATTTTTTTTTATAAACTTTAAAATGTTTTCCAACTTCAATGTTAGAGTAATTCTATTTACACCGCATCTATTTCTCTATGCACCCCATTAAAAAAACACATATAGGAAAATACAGATTTACCCTTAACCCTAATTTTTATATTTCTTTCTTCTGCTTCTTCATCTCTCTGCACCCTAACTCCCTTCTTCCTCCTCCGTAGACGGGCCCCAACATCAAACATAATGAGAATCGGTCCGGCGGCTCCTAATACCGAAAACATAGTGACAATGGCGTTGACAAATAGCGAGGAAGGCGTTGAAATTAGCTTAAACGATGGAGAAGGAAGACGAGGAAGTTGAGATTCGCTTTTTTTTTTTCGCATCGACTTAACTGATTCAAAACTCGGATATCATACTATCCTCCTGATATCAAACCGGACGATAGGTTTGGCCAACCGGATTTAACAAATCCGATTAAAAATATACCGATATCAAAACTGATTTATTGTTGTTACCGGGATTTGTGATATCCAGAATGGAAAATATACCTGATTTGGAAACTGAATTTGACTTATAACTCGATTTGGAAACTGATTCATGATTTTCCCGGATTTACAAATCCGGTAAGATCATTTATCCAGCTTTTTTATCCAGCTTTCATCGAGAATAAACTGAGAAAATTATTTTACATTTGTTTTTTTAAGAATTGTTCTAAAAAATTGCATTTTTGACGATTATTTCCAGTCATGCCATAAGCTTTGTATCTCCCATGGTATCCTAGGAAACAATCTTTTATTTTACAGATCAAGAAATTTGTCCTAGAAGAAGGTTGTATTATTAGAGTGTTATTACCGGATTTGTGATATCCGGTAAATGGAAAATATACCGGATTTGGAAATCCGGTAAGATCATTTATTTGAGGAAGAGTTGACCAGTTTTTGATTAATAAAAATATGTTTTTTCCCCATGTATGCCATTGTGGTGAGTACTAGCTACTACTTGATTATTAACAATTAACAATTCACAAAGGGGGAACCAGTGATAAATATAATGATTAGACGCTTGTTACTGCTTCCTGTTTGACGTTGAGAATGCTCCCTCCCTTTTGGTTATTAAATTATCGAACACAAAACATGACCCTATTTACAAATTAGATCTGTCCCAGGCATTGTGACTTACTCATGATACAACTGAATGATCTAGAGACCTTTGATCATTCCAGAAAACAAACTTGTACAGGTTGGTGTTTCAGTCAATAGCAATAACTGATTCCAGGAAAAAAATTGATTGAGTTTCTGAAGTTCAGGAGTAGTGTTTCAACATGTATCTGGCTTTTATTGGTAAAGCGAGTTCATCAGCGTTTTGCTTCAAGAGCAAACTTTACTAAAGTAGAAGTCTAAGTAGCAGGGTATACATGCAATTAGTAAGCTATAGGAACCTGATCCTATGATTTTTCCTGATTTACAAATCCGTAAGACTACTTATCTGCATTTTTAACCTATTACTATTTCATTATTTAATCATGATTTTATTTTTACAATGAATTTCGATCATAATATGTTCTCTATAAAGAATTAGTTGATTATGATGGATTAGTAGTAATTTGTAATTTTAATACTTTAAAGTTAGAGTAATTTGTTTTAAGATATATCGAATTAATAATTGTTATTATCCAAATATTTTGTAATGGATGCTTTGATTTAATTTAGTTCTAATATGGGAAAAAGAACTTGATTTTGTTATTGTATAAAAGATCGATAAAGTATATATAGGTGCTTAGAGCACTCAGACAGAGCGCAGAAACATATAGGCATGCAAAGAATCATCGAATGGAAGCCTGAATCAAAGGTAATCGGAACTAAAAATGTGATTGTCCATTTAAGATAATCGTGTGAAGTTAACTAGTAAATGATGATTGAGAGCCATAAAGTTTGCTTACGATTTTGATAATCACGTTACAGCCTAAACAATCGTGATGGCCACTCATGTCGGCTCTATATCCTGGATGGGAGAAAACTATATCATCTCGATATGACGTAAGAACTCTTAAGTAAACTAAGGAATATTCCATCACAATAATAAAAAATCACGATGAGTATATAATGTTAGTACTCATGAAGACACCACAATGCATAACGCCATAAACATCGATCATTTACTACAAATCGTAGATCGCTTAATGCACGAACTAATGAAACAACTGGAATGAATGTAAATATGTTGAAATTGAGTAGGGAAGCCGATGAGTCGAACGCATGGTGTGAGGACTTGTTTGGCACATCCTATCATCTCGCCTTTGTTGAACGCATTTTGCAAGGTTCTAATTATGGATTGCAGAATTTATAAACCAACAGATATCGCTTCCACTTCTCGAGACTAGAGAGGTGTGACATCTACAAATTTGACTTTTTCTCGTGGCATTTGTATACTGAGGTCGTAGCTTCAGAGACAACTACACTCGGGCAATGGTGGTTACAAAGTTTAATGTTTGTCGACTACTACCTAATGTCATTGTTAATGATAAAGAGTCATTTTAATGAATCGCTGAAGTGCTAGTACTCTACCACAACAAATCTTCTATGCAGATGGCATGAGAATAAAAATGTACTGCAAACCTGTAGTTAAGTTTGCTTGAAATCGGGAAAAGAGAAGTGGGAGGCATCTGTGTTAGCCTTCGAGGTCCTTGTGTTTTCTTCAATGAGGACGAAAGTACGAGGAATTTAAGATCATTGACAACTGATTACTATACTTACCCCTGGAGCAAAAGAAAATATGACAGAGTCATGGTTGACTTATAAGGAAAGATTTGTCGCAGCCTGGATGTATAAAGAATGCATTTAGGTAATGTCACAAATCGAATATATGTAATGCTTAATCGCAATAGTTTTTCTTCAAATATCCAGATATAAAATGATTCTAATATATATGTTTTATATTTTATAGTAATGGAGTGCACATGCAAAGTCAAGATTATCTTGGTTCATTCCTCAAGGATTCGAGAGTTCTCGAATGCATTAAATGTCTGTATCGAGCTGAAAACATACCTTAAAATCAAAGCCTCATTCAGGCGTATTTCATGTCGAACATCACCTACAATGCTATGTTTAAAGAATTCAGTGGGTATGGTATCTGTAGGCTTTACTCAATATGATATTGATGGAGTTTGGTGCGATAACCTGGTTGAAATTGAGAAGTGGAATATGTGGTCGCAGGAATGTAACTTTCATACGGGTCGCTTTGTGCGCACGGAACTCATAGAGTTTATCAAAGAAGGTCGCACAATTCCCCTTGATAGTGTGCATTCTCATTGGAGGCAGTTGGATACTATGAACGACAATGTCTCATCTGAGCTGACAATCACTCCTGAGATTGATAGTATTTTGAGACAATTTGCTAATTGTGATAAGACAGGTAAAATAGCATTAAAAGGAAGCTGGTGAGGAGCACATCCCGCGAACGCATGATCTATGTTTCCACCACTCAGAAGCTGTTAAGGCAAATGGCCGTCCATCATTGAAAATCAACTTTATCTACCAAACGAGCTCCTTTATTTTGAAATTGTTGAGTCCGCCCACGATAGTACTTCACCAAATGCACGATGTTCCGTGAAAGTACCAAAGGAAAAATCAAGGCATTAAATGTTTTCCACATCAAATACGTGAAATATATAAGGAAGATCGATGTTAAGGCGTATGGTCATTGTGATATCGATCGATTGTCAGTTACTTAGAATGGGGAAAGATTTGATGGGGAACGGTTCGACAAGATTTGACACATGAGCTTCAAAATTTTCATGATGAGTATGTTCACTGTATGGATCAATCGACCGTGTTGCCGGGGAACTGATTTATTCATTATCACGTTTCGACTCTTTGGCTCCATACGATACGATTTAATTTGTCTGACATGGGTCATTTGATATTCTTCAATGTACAATATTGTGTTATCCATTTATTAATTAGACAATGCCTCACATATCTACTCACTTTTAGATCTCTCAGACAATTACACTCACTTCACCACAAACTGATCAGACTTGGATTTGAAAAAGGAGGATTGTCATTTCTGGTCTGTGCTTTGTTAAATTATATTATGTTAGTCATTGTTTAATGTTTTTAATTTTTGTTTTTTTGACAAAGGACTTCTTTATTTTAGGGTCTTCATGGATTCGACATCACAATAATTCCAATTGCATGCAATCGCGTAATTACCTATATCGCGCCGAGGGATGGGATCCCTTATGTACCTCGGATTGAGGCTTTAGATCATTATTAGGGCCCCGAACTCGGTATAGCGACCTGAGATAATTGATTTAAATGAAACATGATGTATACACCATGAGACGGATGGTTTATATTGTAATTGATATGTATTGTATTTAATTTAATTTAAATTAATTTACTTTTAATGATATGTAATTTAATGTAGCAACTAATATAATACAATAAAATTAATCAAATTCTATTTTAAACATTAAAGTCTAACAACTAATACATAAACATGAAAACTAAGTCTTCTTTTTCCTCTTGAGCGAACATAGCAGTAGTAGATGCATTAGAGATGCAGTGCAGTCTTTGAAGGATCCGCTGCGAGAAATTTGGAGCAAGCGCTGTGGAGGAGGAGGAGCTATCGAGTGGTGGAGGATCGTCGATGTTGGTGGGATCAAGCGATCTTGTGGAGGGGATAGACAAAGTGGGAGGGCTAAAATGGTCGTAGCGGTGAGTGGTGTGCTATGAGATCTTCCAGACGGTGATGCGTCTTGTGAGATGCTGAAGTCTCATCGGCCCGGTAAAATATGCTATCGCCTCATTGGTGCACCCAAAATGTCGCCACTCATCTTCCACGGATATCATGCCTCCCGATAAACTCAATGCTCTCGCATTCGCTACATAAATAATATGTAGACTTAATATTAGTAATATAATAAAAAGTTAAGTAAATAATATATCTGATTACAGATTACTGGTCAAGAGGTTCAGTTTAACTTACAACATCAACTTTGGTAGATCTGCGGTATGTGAGGGGCGAAGATCGCATACGTCGCAAAACTGATCTCGAATTTGTAAGAGTTGAGCGATGCGATGTGATATCGCGATCATACGAAGCCATATACTCTGCTTCGCATCTCTCACGGCGCGGAAGTGCGCGCCGTCGACCTCGGCTGATCGGTGATGCGTGATCTGTCCATCTCTCCCGATATTGATCGATAGCATACTACGGTGGGTGGTGCAGGTGCGGCGCGGAGGAATGATGCGAATATGCGAGCGTGGACATCTGATGATATGACCGACAACGATCCGCGCCTGTCGTCGAAGCCATGCAATGCTCCCGGAAAGGGTGCTCATTCGATGATCCGCGTATGGCTCTAGCGAGACGCCGAACTCTGTGATGATCTAGTCGCTCTCAGGCGGCGCAAACTATCGGGAATCCGCGTCACGACCTCCGGCGTCGTGCGTGGTTGTATGACTCGATGTCACAGCCAATCACAGGAAGAAAACATCTCGGGGAAAGTGCTCATAAATCCGGGCTGCCATATCGTCGGAACAATTAATATCAATGTCGGTAATTGAAATTATCTAAATATTATCGAAAAGTGTCGTGTCATTACTGTAAAGAAATTCGAGTAGCCACTACTTGTCGCACCTCGAACTTTGGTCGCGATGATCGGTTACTGTCTGAGAAATGCGAACAGCTACACCCCGAGCGCAGCTATAGCCATCTTTGAAGGTCACGAAATAGCTCAGGTACACTACTCAGGTGCGAAGTTTATCGCCTTCGACCAAATGAGTGCAACCAGCGGATGGAGCAAGAAGGCTCAGTATGGAAGCTCGATATCATCATCGGATAGGACATCGTGATAGTCGAATTCTCCCTCGACCATAGTAGCGGCCCGAAGGAGAGCGGCATTGCTCGAATCTCTCGAGATGCCTGTGGCGTCGATTGGTGCGGCAGCTCATTGATAAAGCGTGGCATCATCCGGCGGTTGTGAGAATGATATCATCGATCCAGTAACAGGTATGTGTAAAATGGATCACGGCGTCGTCTATGCGTGATGGGTCATCTCACGAAGCGGAAGATGAAAACCGTGGTCTCTGGCTGCCCACGAGCTCCGCAGAAATCGCGACAGCACAGCCAGTGCACTTTCGCGACTCGTGGTACGCAGCGCTAATCGCTGGTGCGGCCAGATGTTTGCACTGATCGAGAAATACGAGACCTCTACGCGCCAGCTCCCGTAAGCTGCGGCTTTGCACCGCGGTTACGATTTCAATGGTGCGCGATCCCTCTGATATAAATACCAGTAATTTACAATCCAAATTCACGTAGCTAAAATTAACATAAAATATATATATATATATATATATATATATATATATACAACTTTGGACAATGATTGTTTACCTCTCTGACCATATCTTATTTGCCAACATGTTTGTAGAAAACTCACTTGTCTCACATGTGATAGAGTCCTCTGGGGCTGCCCTCGAATACCTCTCAGTCTCATCCTATCATCTTTGAGGATGCTCGTAGGATCTCGATCATTCTTTGAAGCTCGGCCTCTCTCGGTGCGACTCGTCTCATATAGATCCAGTGGGTGTCTGAGGTGTAGATGTATATCCTCCTCGAGTGCGTGGTGGCATATCTATTTCAAGAAAATAAACATTGATAACCAAATTAATGTAATCATACTCACTTAATCATTATTTTTAAATACTCATATTCATAATCTTAAATTATATAATCATAAAATTTTTTTGAAATCATAGCCAGCGCAAACCAATCAACAAATTTGTTCTTAATTTGGAAAAACAAACCACCCGAATAATTTTATTTAAGTATTCCCTCGGGGGCCCAATGGAAGTTTAAATACAAAGGAAGCCCTAGCGTGTCTGGTAGTAAGCCGTTGCCATCTGAGATCCGTCAACCCTTTATTAATTCAACATTCCTAACCCGGTGAACCATGACAAACCTAGCAGCTCCACGTTGTACTCTGACCCCTTCTTTAGTAATTCAAATCATTCACTAACAATATGGCCATGCACCACGTTGGTTGAAGGTAGTGCCTCACATGATCATTGGTTGTGGAAAGCCACATCCTAAAAGTCACTTGAAAATGACTGTTTGCACGCCACAGTAGAAACAAGTCCCCATTCTTGCAATATGTAAACCAGAAAGAACCTCCTCCCGATTGTAGTATTGGTAGATTTTGAGGCTTCATGAATTTACCAATTTATTTGACTCCGAAAAAAAGGGTTCGACCCCATTTATGGCGTGTGTGCAGAGATGGGATCACAGGATGTGATTAATAACTCTTGATTTCAAATTAACAGACCTTAGCTACTGCAATCATTTGTCTCATTAATTGGAAAATATGAGGAATGATACAATAAAAGAAAGAGAATAATATTTTTGTGTACTATCCGGTGGTGCGGTGTGTAGACGATCTGATTAAGAGTAGAGACGAAGAGAGATGAAACTTCTCAAAATACGAGTGTAAAATCGGCTCCATTCTTTGCCCAATGCTTAGAGGACATGTGAAATCGGTTAAGAGTGGAGAATTTGGATATCATATTCTGGACATCATGGAATCCATATAGAATCTTGTCAGGATATCATGGAAATCGGGATTCATAATTTCTCGGACATCATGAAATCAGGTTGAAATCATTTCTCGGACATCATGAAATCAGAAAATAAGTCTCACGGATTCAGTAAATGGAATTAAGCTCGACCGGTTGAGAATCAGGTAACATAGAATCGAAGCAGAAATGAAGCGAAATTTCAAAAAAAAAAAAAAATGCAAACTTCTTCATATTTCTTGATATTTAGCAGTGAAAATGCAAGAATAAACACAACCAAAAAGCAAATTTGCTGTGTTTTTGTCGAATCTCCGGATTTGGGGTTGTCGGATGGGTTTGGAGTATAGGGGAGGATGGGGTTGGGTGCGGAGGGATGGAAGCAGAAATTTGGGTTCTTGTTGAATCTACCAGTTTGGGGTTCTCGGATGGTTTTTAGGTAAAAAGCAGGGGATGGGTTTGAGGAGGAACAAGCCGGATGGAGAGGCAGGTTATAGGGTGTATGGAGGTAGGATGGGAATGTTGTTTTAAAGGAATGGGGTGTGAGAGTTTATTTTGGGGTGTAATTAGTAATGGGGTGCGTAGAGATATTAAAGGGGTGTAAATAGAATTACTCTCAATGTTATTTATCCTCATACTGAGTTTCTTCCTTCTCAATGTTATTATTTTTTTAGCCTATTGTTAATTTTATTATTAAAAGAAATATTATATTTATATTTTTTTAGAAAAAATTGACATGAATAATCCTATCTTTCACACATTTTTTTTACATAGTCTTACCTTACGATTAACTAGGAATAAATCTAACTTTTTGGATGCTTTCTTGTTTGGGTCTCAATCAATCACTTATTGACTTAGTAGGTTAATATATCATACGTGTCACTCCTCTGTCATCTATGCTATGCTATTTAATCCCATAATTTTTTTTTTTTTTAAATCAGTTTGATTCCCACCACCCTCTCATTCTCCACCATTGTTGTTGCTGATATCGGCAATCAAGTCAGTGTTCCGACGTTTGATTTCCTAAAGAAGAAGTTCAAGGAGAGATCTAACTACGGACTTCATTTTAGGCAATAAAGATAGTAAGATATCATGGTTAACAACTCTAAAACAACCTCATTCTTCGTATGTTTTCCTCAGCCTTTGAAATTGCCTAGGAAAGTCTTGCATATCAATCAATGGGATGTCACCAACAACCATTTCTTTTGTCAAAACCAAACTCAGCAACATAATAGTCTGCTTCCTTCAACCCTAATTAATCTAATTCCAAATATTTAGATTCAAGACCTTACTGCAATTTGGGAAAACAAAGCAAAACCGTTGATCAGCTTTATGAATAGTGTTTGTTACTATCACTATTTTTTTTTGAGGAGAAATACGTGTTGGGTGATCTTAGGCCTTCTCAATCCCAAAAGTTAGCTCATGAGATGAGACTTTCCCTCACACTTATAAACTTTTCACCAACCCCTTCCATAGCCGATGTTGGATAACCTAGCAATCTCTCTTTCACACATCGAGCCTTGAGTCGGAAGAGCGACAACCTAGTTTCTCCCGGTGGGCCGAGACTTGTTGATAACCTGTGCTTTGATACCAATGTTAGGTGATTTTAGGTCTTCTCAATCCCAAAAGTTAGCTCATGAGATGAGTCTTTCCCTCACACTTATAAACTCATCACCAACCCCTTCTACAACCAATGTGGGATAACCCAACAATCCCCTTACATGAGAGTAAGAAAGAGTGGGTTAAAGGCATGCAAGAAAAAGTAAGATCCTTGCTTGAGAACCACACCTATGACTTGGTCAAGTTACCACAAGGAAAGAAAGCTCTTAGAAACAAATGGGTGTACAGATTGAAAACTGAAAACAATGGATCACAACTCAAGTACAAGGCATGATTGGTTGTGAAGGAGTTCAATTAGAAGAAGTGCATTGACTTTGAAGAAATATTCTCTCCAGTGGTAAAGATGTCCTCTATTCATGTTGCCCTTGGTCTTGCTGCTCACTTGAATTTAGAAGTTGAGCAACTTGATGTGAAAACTGCATTTCTTCATGACGATTTGGAAGAAGAAATCTACATGCAGCAACCTGAAGGGTTTGAAGTAAAAGGAAAAGAAAAAGAAAATCTTGTGTGCAAGTTAAAGAAGAGTTTGTATGGACTCAAGCAAGCACTAAGGAAGTGGTACAAGAAGTTTGACTATTTCATGATGAGTCATGAGTACGACAGAACTTCATCTGATCATTGTGTGTTCACTAAAAGAGTTCTGCAATGATGATTTGTATTCTTTTCTGTATGTTGATGACATGTTGATAATTGGTCATAGATTCTAGCAAGATTGTGAGGTTGAAAAAAGGCTTATGATCTTTTTCCATGAAAGACTTAGGATCGGTGAAACAAATACTTAGTATGAAGATCTCCCCATTGAGAGTTCTTGAGAAAGTTGCTGTAGGCAGGCTAAGGCGATTTTATTTCTCCACTTGCAAGCCACTTAAAGCAGCTCGAAGCAATGTCCTGTATTTGAGAAAGATGTAGAAAGAGATGAGCAAGTTCCTTATGCATCGCTATTGTTAGTTTGATGTATGCTATTAGTGCATGCTAGGCCATTATCGCTCTGTACATTTGGGTTGTTGATGGAGTTTCTTACCCAATCCTAGGAAGGAGCCAGCATGAAACGAGTGGAAGTGGATACTAGAATGCTCACGAGAGACACTTCCAAGGTGTGCTTGTGTTTTGGCAATGTGAGCTATGCTAGATGGATACATAGATTCGGACATGGGCGATGGCCCAGTTCGGGGGAGTCCATTTCAAGGTTCATGATGACTTTTGCAGGGAGAGCTGTCTCTTAGTAATCCAAGCTGCAGAAATGTGTTGCATTATCCACCACAGAAGCTAAGTACATTGCTATTACTGAGGGTTGTAAAGAAGCTTTGTGGATGAGAAAATTAATAGGAAAGACAGTTGAAATAGGAGAAATATGTTGTTCTGATGATAGCCAGTGCCATTCACCTTTTCAAAGTCGGCCTTCCATTGAATCGAAGCATATTGAGGTTAGATATCATTGGATTCGTGATGTGCTTGAGTCAAAACAATTGTATTTGGAGAAAATACATACCAATGAGAATGGGTCAGACATGTTAACTAAGTGTTTGCCTAAGGAGAAGCTAGAAGCTTGTAGGCAGAGAGTGGACCTAGTTGAGCCCATGACATTAGGCGAGGGGGGAGAGAGATTTGTTGGGTCTGCCCCATTTGTGAGTTGGACTAATGGGCTAAGCTCGTTGTTTGAAATAAAAATAAAAAATCAAATCAAAAAGGGTGAAGAAGGGTCGAGAGATGCAGTAGCCAAAAAGAGAGAAAAACAAGGGAAGGGGGTTTTGGGAAGGAGAAAGAAAGGGGTTAAGGTTTTGATCATTTACAGATGGGAGGCGAACCAGTATCGGTTTTAGCTCAAATTTGACATCAGTAACTCCTTGCAAGATGATGTTTAATCCTAGTAGTTTCGATCTTTGAGTTAGCTCTCCACAATACCCATTTGTCATTCTACCATTTGGTAGATTTTTCCTTCTTTTCCTCTTATTTTATCATGCAGGATGATGTTTATTGTTTTGAGGTATTTCGAGAATGATATTCTTGATGTGTGTTGTTGAGCCTCCTAAATTTTTGTTAGAGAAGAGCTTGGGTATAGCCATTATTCTTGAATTGTTGAAATAGTGGGTTCCCTAAATTGGCCCTCACAGTCCTGTGGTTTTTTACCCTTTTCATTTGAGGGTTTTCCACGTAAAAATTGTTGCCTCATTATGTTTGATTTATGGTTGTTTGGTTGGATTTTTTGTTGGCTCAATTGTTTGTTGAACCTATTTTTGGCACACAAAGAGGGAAATGTCATTTTTAGAACAATTACATTTGGTTGTCTTTCCCAACAATACGTTGCTAGTTTTTTTTTCTTTGTTTTTTTTCTTGAGTTCCATTCAATTGTTGATGCTCCATTGCCCTAATATCATCACAGCCTCAAAGGCAAATTAAGTGAAGAAACTAATGTGTATGTTCTCCTACTCTCTTCGACAGAATCCTCTTCGGTATCCCTCACCACATCTTGAACGCATTTTTTATTTTGTTCTTTTGACAAACCGAATACAAGAACATGAATTGAAGAATGTGCAACTACCATATGGCTCGCAAGTATGAAATTGCAGATATGAGGAGGTAGCCATGTTAATTTCTTTGAAAATCTAGTGTTGTGTGATTTTATATGCGCAATTACTCATCACAAGTGTATGAATCGTACAAGTAATAAAGTGGACTAATTAAGTCCGGATGTTGAATCCACAAGGACTACGTTTACCATTTACCAATCTAATCTAATCCAAATTTTGTTCGGATGTCAATTTTGGATGAATTATGAATTAATCTAATTAATTATGAAAATATCAAATTATGAAAGCATCTAGGGATTCAGAATTCAACTAGGTTAATCCCAATGCTCAGGATATGGTTGACTCTTAAAGCATCAAAATCCTATATTGAAGGGCATACCCTATACACTGTCCTATTCGCTTGTTCAAACGATTGGGTCTTCGATGACGTATCTTAGAGTCTTTATTGAGACATTTGCGTATCAGATGTACACACTAGGGCATACCCCCTATCAGTTTGTGTGGATATTGGATGTTTTTCTAGGAATGAATGTTTGTGATGTGTATCGCTCTCTAACTTTGACATTATCTGTGGTGCAGTTCGACATGGTATTGATGTCTTAGACAGGCATGCCCTTTCTTTTCACCTCTGAACCACGTTTGTGAGGTTGTCTACTAGAATACCCCTTTCTTTTGTCATGTTTAAGGTGTTTGATTTCTTACTTATTCGAGTCATTTAGTGGTTTCCCTTGACTTCATACTAGGGCATATCCCTATTTTTATTGAGATGGCTTCCATTGCTGGTAATTAGGAGTTTCTGTTTATCGTGATCATGTAGTACTGTTTTCTTCTCTGGTGCTTGCCTGGTCGATCCTTTTGATTTTGCTGGATTATTCTGATGCCCAGTTGATCACTTTTGGAATTTTCTTTGGACTATCAGTACTTTGAGATTAGTCTTTCAGTACTTGATGAGTGCCCAAAAACTCATTACAAACCTGAGATTTAGCGAGATTCGGGATCACTTTCATATATATATATATATATATATATATATATATATATATATATATATATACTAATATATATATATATATATATATATATATATATATATATATATCGGCCGTGTTTTGATTACTTTTCTAATATTTAGTTGTATTTGGTTTTTGTAGGAGCTACAGGGGAAAATGCTGAAGGGCCTTGCGAGGGGCTTGGAGAAAGTAGTGAAGAAATCCCGATCATAGCGTCATAGCATTACTGAAGTCTCAGTAAACCTTATCTCTTGGAGGCTATAAAAAAGGAAGGAGAATCACATTAGGAGTTCGAAATTTTTTTGCAGAGCTAGGGTTTGAGGAATTGGAGCTTGGAACAAGAGAAAGAAGGCTAGAAGACCGACCTTTGGGAGAGAAGACTTGAAGAACTCGGGAGATCATCAATCCCTCAATACTTGAAGTTTTCTCTATTCCTATTCTTTTGTCTTGCTTTTTATTTGTATTGGAAAAGAACATGATGAGGTTCTAATTTCGTGGTTTAGGGTGTTGGTAGAGTTTTGGACATGAATACTATGTTAAAGTTTTAGCCTTTTTATAATTCCATTATCTTGTATATACTTGTTTTACCATTAACTTATGCTTGGATGAAATCATATTAATTTCTGATCAATCTTAATATGTGAGTGGTTCTTTGTAAGATCTGAGAAGTGAATGAAGAATTAGACATAGTTGGGTTAACCTAATAAACGTGGTAATATAGGATTATCAATGATTAGGAGGCTTAGGAGTTCTTTGAACTCTATGCACCTTTAATGCTTAGGGTTGAACGAGGGGCAAAGAAACCTAGTGATAAAGGGAGGTTAAATGACCTTGAGAAGGGCTTTAATTACATTAGATAAGAGCCGCCTTGGAAAACACTATATTAGATAATGGAATGGAATCGCAGCATTACATCGTAGGATTGTCCAACAACACCAACACCAACACCCTAACCTTTTTGCATCCTTGATCAATTTTACATATGAAACGAACAATTACCTTAGTAATAGCTTAATTTACTTTAAGTTTCGCTTAGCCATCACAATTGCCAGTTTGAATATTAAAGGAGTATTGTAATTTTGGTACTTAGCATACTACGATTAAGGTTTTCCCTGTGGATCAATATCTGTACTTAGGTACACTCCATTACTTGACAAGCGTATACTTGCGCATAATAGGCACTACTTGTTGCATGTACCTGCAAAAATACAATCACGTGAGCGCTATCAAGTTTTGGCGTAGATTCTTCAGGGATAGCTTATTTATTCATAGTGTTTATGCTAATATCGATACTAAGTACTACTTTGGTACTTCAGACATCTGTTTTGCTTAAATTTTTGATGCTTTATTTTTTCTTTTGCTTTGTGACAAACTTGCAGGTACGTTAGGTTGTATGCGATGGGAACCTGCTAAAAATCTTATTCCTTTTGATCCTGAAATCGAGAGAACTTTGAAAAGAATTATGAGGGACAAGAGAGAAGTAGCTAGAATGGAACAACTACCTATGGGACCAATGGAAGAAAATAGAGACGATGATTTTAGTTCGACTAGAGGAGGTAGTATACATCCTGATGCGTTAAATATGGATAATTTGTTGCCACCTATCAGGGATTATGGTCGTCTGTCTGCGGTTACTCCACGTGTGATTAGGAGACCAACAATACAAGCGAACAACGAGGTCAAGAGTCCATCACCCTCCGGTTACTACAAGTCGGATTCAGGCTCGCACATGAGGGCCGAGATACAATATCCTTACTTTTTGGAAGTGTGTGATACAGCGAAAATATAAACGGGGTGAAGCGTGATGCTATTCGGCCGATTTGTTCCCATTCTCATTGAAGGATAGAGCCAAGCGTTGTTGATTCCGAACCACGATTCAATAACATCATGGATGACATCATCATTTTAATAGATTCTTTCCACCCGGCAAAGCTGTAGGTGAAATTGACATTAGTAGCTTTTATCAGTATGAAGGAGAGTCGTTCTATGAAGCGTGGGAGAGATTCAAAGATATGTTGAGAAAGTGCCCTCACCATAGTTTCACCAAATGGATGCAAGTCCATCATTTCTACAATGGGTTAAGTCGTCCCATAAGGACTCTTATTGACGCTTCTGCTTGAGAAGCGATTATGGGAAAGAACGAAGTGAAGGCTTATCAAATTGTTGAGAACATAGCCTTGAATGATTGTCAATGGCCAGTTGAGAGAGTAGCACCGAAGAAACCAGCTGGGGTGTTAGATTTAGACATGTTCACAAACTTGTCTACTCAAGTGTCTACACTCTCCAAGCAATTGCAAGCTTCTCAAAATTAGGTTCTCAAGTATCCATGTATAAAGTTGAAGAAAGCCCACCCGCATGCGAGCAATGTCATGGACCTCATCCCACATCTCAGTGCCTAATGATGAATGCCATGGGGGATTTGACTATTGAACAAGCTCAATATATGGCAAAGTTCCCCCAAAACCAAAACTTCAACCCATATGGTCAAAATTACAATCCAAGGTGGAAAAACCATCCTAACTTCTCATGGAAAACTCAGAATGCGGGTAATCTTATGGAGCAAGCCAAACCTCTCCAACCACCTCAAGAGAAGAAGTCAAGTCTAGATCTGAAAATGGAACAGTTAGCTGATATGCATATGAGTATGATGAAGTCATATGATAAGTTCGAATGAGGCGGGACATCATTAGACAATCGAAGCGGCTGTTTCAAGAAATTTGGAGTGAATGGGCCCCGAATGGCTTCATTATTGAGCAGAGGCAACCACAATCGCCTAGTACTTGAGGTAAGCGAGAGAGAAGAAATGAGCATTGCAAAAATTTGTAACCCAGTGGTAAGACTCTAGAACAGTTAGTTCAGGCCTAAGAGGAGGATGAAAACCTTGTGGGAGATGAGAAAAGCAGTGCTGAGATTGCTGAAGATGTTGAAAGGTTAGTAAAGAAACCAGTCTCAGACACATTAGAGAAAGTTGAAGTCTAGAAACCTAAGTATGATGAGAAGCCTATTATCCTGTATCATGGCAGAGAAGAACATATTAGATAAAGCGGTTGGCAGGTTCATGGACATCTTAGCTTCACGCAAACATCCATTTGCTGAAGCACTTGGCGAATCTTAGAGATCTGTGAAATTCATGAAGGACATATTATCCAAGAAAAGGAAGTTGGGAGACTATGAGATTGTAGCGCTGTTAGAAGAGTGTAGTGCCATATTGCAACAGAAGCTGCCCCCTAAGTTGAAAGATTTGGGTAGTTTCACAATCCTATGTGCTATTAGAATCACGGTATTTGAAGAGCCTGTGTGATTTAGATCTGACGTGAACATGCCGTGGTCGATCTTTAAGAAACTGAAATTGGGAGAAGCGCGTCCGATGACAGTCACTTTACAGTTAGCAGATCGGTCACTAACTCATCCACATGGTATCATAGAGGATGTGTTAGTCAAAGTGGACAAATTTATCTTCCTCGCATATTTCATTATTCTAGACATGCAAGAAGATAAAGAGGTCCCAATCATCCTACGACGACCATTCCTAGCCACGGGAAGGGCAAATAGTGATGTGTAAAAGGGTGAACTGGGGTTGAGAGTTCAAGAAGAGGAAGTGACATTCAATGTCTTTGTGCCGCTAAAAAGCATCCACATGATCACAAACGGTTGCTTGAGTGCGGTTGCCTAGAAGCTATAGTCATCTGTGATGGTTCTTTGATATTGATGGCACATTTGTTGATGATCCTTCCTCTTGTGAAAGATGAGATTGTTTAAGAGTATGTAAAATGAATTAGACTCTTTCATTTGATGAAAAGTATTTTGAATGTAGAATATTCCCAGTAGATTGACTCCTCTATTGAGCCCCTATTGTGAGAAGAGAAACATTCACTAAATCATTTGAGATATCGCATTGTCTTAAGGAAGGAAATCAACACTCACAGTTCTCAATCTCATCCTCCCGAGTCAATTGTTAAAAGATCATAAGGAGCATAAAGAAGCAATTGGTGGTCCACAGCCTGATATAAAGGGATAAGACCATCTTTGTGTGTATAGGATATTACTAGAGGAAAGGCAATAGTGATAAGTGTGATTGCCAGGCGTTTAAATCCTTGATGAAGAGGTAATTAAGAGAGTACTTAAATGGTTAGATCGGGAGTGACACCCTTTATCTTTGATAGTTCGCCGTTAAAGCCTTGTCGGTGGTGCTGAGGACTACGATTGGTAGTAAATGAGAAAAATGGTGCTCAGCCCGACCAGTTCACATGATAGAGGATTTGTATTGACTATCGGAGGTTGAACCAGTGGCCATAAAGGCCATTTCCACGCCGTTATTAGTCAGATGTTGGGTAGACAGCGGGGAATGAGTGCCACTTTCTAGACGGATGCTCGGTGTGGGATCTGTAAACGAGGAAGATCGAGAAAGCCACATACATGCCCATGTGGCACATTGGCGCATAGGGAAGTGCCATTTGGGCTATGTAACGCCTAGGGAACCTTTTAGAGATGTATGATGACAATATTTTCAGACATGGTCAAAAAATCGATTGAAGTCGTCATGGATGATTTCTCAGTGATTGGATACACACATTTGATATTTGCCTCCATAATGTTGGTACTAAAAGAAGGTGCGTAGATTTAGTGTTAAATTGGAAAGTGCCACTTTATGGCTAGAGAAGCATAGTATTTGGGAGCATCGTACTCTCAGGAAGAGGAATTGAGGTTGGCCAGAGCCAAGATTGAGATCTGAAAGCTGCCTCCTCCATCGATAAGGGGTATGGAGTTTTTAGACCCTTGTAGGAGTTTTATAGCGTTCTCGAGATTTCTCTGGTTTAAACATTTGTCTAATCTTCTTGGCTGCAAGAGGTACCCATTTAAATTCAATGACCATCTGCATGCTTTAGATTCTTTGAAAAGAAGTTGACCTGGCCCCCTGTAGTGGTGCTCTAGTTGGACCTTCCATTTGAACTTATGTAGGATGCAGCGCTTTGCGATTGGGGCCGTTTGGAGTAGATGAAAAGTCTTTTAAGCTGTCATTGTATGATTGAACGACTTGGAACGATGCCTGACTCGGAGGTCATACTCTAACGGAAGAAAAATTATTCCATTTGTTGTGTTTCTTTCAAATAAATTCAGACCTTTCTTGGGAACAAGGTTATTGTGTTCAGGATCATTCACGTCAAAGTGGTGACTAGAAGATGCAAAACCTGAACTTCTTATTTCGATTGCTCTTATTACAGAGTGATGTGGGATTCAAGATAAGAAGGGTTTGAAAACATGGTGCGATCGCCCTTAGTTGGAAACTCGAAGCGGTCTGAAACATCATTTGCGGTCATTGACGCAGGCCTTTCCCCGGATGAAGCGAATCTGCATCACGTCACACGATGAAACACATCACCATGGTTTGGCCTTCGATTATCGTTCTTGGGGTATTTTTACGACCTCTTATCGCAAAGGGTTCTTTGCGAAGTAAACCATGCTGCAGAAGGTTCGTATCTTCCAAGCGATTCAGTTGATCAGGTATTCGAAGGTGTGCTGGAAAGTAGAGTAGGTGAAATCGACATTCCACTCTTAGAAGTATGAGGTCATTTCAATGGAGCCAGAGAACAACGACGAGTCTTTGCGATGTGTTTTTATTGGCCTTCTATATTCAAAGATGCACTTTGTTTTGCAAGTCCTGTGATTGATATCGAAAGGATCGGGAATATTGAATGACGAAATGAAGCCTCCCATTGGCCGAATATTCTAAGGTCAAACTTTTTGATGTAGAATTGACTTTATGGTAAAGTTTCCATCGTCTGAGTATATACTTTGGCGTGGATTAAATGTCAGTGGGTGGAAGCCATTCCAACCGTGCTTGTTCTTGAAGTAGTCTTGCGCTTCGTGGGAGTAACATCACTGGGTTCGGGACTCCTAGAGCGGTGATCAGCGATGAAGGTTCCCATTTATGCCAACCGGCTGTTTGCATCCTCTGTGAATATGGGTTGATATTCAGGGTGACACTTTCATATCACCCCCAAAGCGATAGATATTTGAGGTATCAACGAAGTCAGAGAATCTTGGAAAATGGAGTTTCACGACCAGAAAAAGTGGGCGAACAAGGTGATGATGGCTTACTGGGCTTATATTTGCTTTGAGACGTTGTGTCCTTATCAGATGGAGTCTATGAAGTGGGCTGCCACCTATTTGTAGAAGCTATGACATAAAGCACTCTTGGGCAACTAGAATGCTAAACATGAATTTTGAGATGGCCGGGAAAAAGAGGATGCTTCAGTTGAATGAGCTGGATGAACTTAGGCAGAATGCTTATGATAGTTCTAGAATCTATAAGGAGAAGACCAAGGCGTGGCATGACAAGCACCTACTGCATAATGAGCTAAAATTGGGACAACAAGTATTACTATTCAATTCGCGGTTGAAATTGTTCCTAGGAAAACTCAAGTCAAGATGGTCTGGATCGTTTATGATCACTCAAGTCTTCCTCAATGGTAGTGTCGAGCTAATGCACCCGAAGAGAGGTTGATTCAAGGTGAATGGGCAACGAGTGAAGATTTATCTAGGTGGCCAATTTGAGAAGCATAATTCCACCACAAGTTTGAAACCGACATAAGAAATGAGTGGGATTACAAAATTTTTCTTGGTCAGCAGTTGTCTGTGGTTGGGCACCAATTAGGCGAACACAAACTTGGGTCGAGCTTAACGATAAAGAACGGTTACTACTTGGGAGGCAACCTGCCTTTAAATTTTTCAGGGTCTTCGCTTTTTTGATTTTTAAGTTCACAGTTTACTTTTTCTTGTTTTAATTTTATTGCATTCGTGTTGCAGGTTTCGAGGTTCCGAGGTTGCCATGGCGAAGGAGAGATAGCACGACAAGCCTTGTGCAAGCTTTGGGAAAAGTAGATCTAATGCAGGGAGTTTTTCTATACTTAGAAATTTTTTTGTAAAATTTCCTGTGTGTTAGTCTCTGGAACGTCGCGACGTTGGACTCAACGTCTTGATGTTGAAAATAGACCTCTCGGGCACATTGCGATGTTGGTTTCTAACATCGCGACGTTGAAAACATTATTCTTTGCAATGTCGTGACGTTGGATCCCAACGTCGCGACTTTGAAAATACACCCCTCTGTAACGTCACGACGTTGGACTTCAACGTTGCGACGTTGAAAATACACCTCTCGGGAACGTCGTGACGTTGAAAATCTAGCTTCTCTGTAACGTTGCTACGTTGGCCCAAACGTCGCGACGTTAAAATTTAAACTCTCGGGAATGTTGCAACGTTGCGACATTGCCCTATTTTTAGACTTAGAAACGTTCAGATTTCTCCCCTTTACCACTTCCAAAACCCTAAGTGCTCTCACCACCTTGTCGGTTTTCCGGCCAGTTTTCGATCCCAACACTTCCAAACGCTCCGATTAGGCCTCCTTAGCACCCTTCTTAGCCCTAAGCCAGTCCCAGCTCCCGTTACACCTAGTGTTCACTGTCCATCGGAACCCCTCCCTACGGTCCAAGTTTTGGCTCCGTTTAGGTTTGGTTCCACTATACTCTCCATTTTTTGGGTAATTTCTGTCTCAGTAGATCTTCTAGGGTTGGTTGGGGGTTCTAGACCTGTTCTTTGTGCGTCAAGCTCTCTACCCCACTTTATGCCCACTACGTGTTTGTTAATTGGCCTAAGTGGGTTTTGGGTGCTTCCAGTGTCTTTTTTTTTTTGTTCTAAAAGTAATCCTACTAAGGGCGTAGCTCAAAGAGTGTCCTTTCGCTTTTTACATTCAGTTCCATCGTGATCCCAAACTCCGCAGGCCTACCGTCAAGCAAAGCGGAAAATGAGCTCAAAGGGTAGCTGGGCCAGTGAAGAACCGTCTCAGGCCTACGATCACAGTAAGTTCATCAATGAGAGTGCGGCCGAGAAGTTCGGCCTCATCTCTACCAATTGCTTCTTCATTAAGGAGAGGGGATTGCAACATCCCGATGATTTTTTCAGGAAAACCATTGCGTGGAAGGGTTAGGGTGCATTGTGCCAACCTCCGCGACTGGCTGCCACAATGGTTGTGCGGGAATTCTACGCCAACCTAGCTGCCCATGTGCTCAAGAAGGTCCACGTCCGTGGGGTGTTGGTAGACTTCAGTGCAATGTCTATAAATTGCTATTACAACCTTGAGCTGGTTAACTCTGAAGCCATTGATTGGCTTCACGAACACCTTAACTACTTGAAAGTCCTTCGGTTGCTCATAAATGGGTAGGGTCAATGGAATTTGAACAATGAGGGCCACGCCGTGCACTTCAAGGCCAAACATTTGGCTTATATAGCTAAGGTGTGGCACCATTTTATCACCTCTCGTCTCATCCCGACGACGAATGTTTGCGAGGTGACGGTGAAACAGGCATCGCTCAATTTTGCCATCATTCAGATACATCCCGCTTGGCTGGCCAAAGCATAGAGAGATTTTCACATCCTATAACCGTGGATGTTGAGATGAACCTCAGGCACCCCTTTCTCATCTATGGCTTGTGCAAGAACACAGGGGTGCCGTTAGAGGATAACGAGGCCTGGATCCATCCCATCAAGGCCATCGTAGTGAAAAAAGATAAGCTGGGCGTTCCTCGATCCGACGCAGTTTATGACTCGGGTCATGAACCTTCAGATAAGGAGAAGTTGACGGTATACTAGACCTTGTTTGGTATGTGTGAGAAGACCCCAGGTGAGGCCGACCCCCCATCCACCCCACCCATCCACTTCCTATCCACCCCCTCCTCCACCTCTCGCTCAGCCGGATGTCATCAGTCCTTCGCCTACCCTCAAGGACCAGGTTCAGGACCTCATTACCCGGCTTGATGCGTTCTAGGATGAGACCCAGGAGCATCGAGTCACCATGAGCCAGGATATGGATGCCCTACAAGCCGACATGCGCACAGTACTCCGTAACCAGCAGGTCATCCAGTAGCAGCTCGCCTAGCTGCTTGCCTTACATGTGCCGCCACCACTGCTGCCACCATAGTGATCCCCAGGATCGACAAGGGAGTTTCCTTCTCTATTTCTTTTTGTACTTGCCAATGAGGACATTGTCCATTTTGTTTTTTTCAAAGTGTGTGTGGTCAGGTAGCCTGGTCAGCATCATTTACTTTCGTGTTTCGCTATGTTTATGTTTATATTTATATTCGTTGTTTCATATATGTTTCTACTTATGTTTATGTTCGGTGGTTTAGATATGCGTTTAGGTTATGTTTCGCTCGTACGCTCACAGCTTCGTTTCAGTTTGTGTGTTAGGATGTCTTAGTGTGATTTCTTGTTTTAGGATTGTGTTAAGTAGTATGTGTGCATGTTGCCACGTTTGCCAATCAAGGCTCTTTTTGACCTCTCCAAAACTTTTGAAAACACACAGTGCCAGTACAAGAAAGGATCCCAGTCGTTAGGATGCTCGTGGAATTACATTGCAAGCTTAGATAGGTAGGAATGACATAGCGAGTCACCTCCTTGGTGTTCAAGAAACCAATTCCAGAGTAGTCTACCACACACTCAATAGTGTGATCTCTAGGATATGCCTAAGTCTCAACCCGTGCCACTATCAAATTAACGAGTCTCATGCTTCTAAACACCCAAGCGATGAGACAATCAGAGAGGATTGCCATCAAGCCCCATACAAAAAAAAAAAAAAAAGAAAAAGAAAAAAAAAGAAAAATTAAAAAAAAAAGTGTGAATAGAATAAGTGGGACTTATAATCGGAATCCTAGGCACAATCCGAGGGGCCTTTCAAAGCCTAATGCCCTAAGCCAATTGGCCGAGAGTCATTAGCTTCACTGCTCGTTACATGGGACATAGGATAGAAGTTTCCGGGGTGAAGTTCTAAGGCCCTTAGGTTTTGTTGAGTGTTCGGGGTGAAGTTCGAGGGGAACTAAATGCCTGGTGCCCTTAACCAACTGGTGGGGAGTCACCAACCGACCCCGCTTGGCGTAACACTCCAACTAAAACTTAATGCACTAGGAATCTGCTCATGAATAGGTGAAGTCGATATGAATAAAAATGGTGTGTTCTTATCCTTTCAGAAGTTAGACTCTCCCCAAATATGCAAGTTGAATTTAAGTTCGGGGTCCTAACCGAGTTATATGCTACAGATCATACATCCAATGCACATAGACTTCCTGGGAAAGGCGATAGAAAACCTAGGAGGTAAGTCACTTGTCGACCAAACCGGATTCAACTGATTTCTTTCGAAAGTTGAACAACCTTAAGGATCCTTTAAAATTAGAAACAAAGGGCCAGATTTGTGAGTTCGGTTCATTTTGATCCTTCATCCTGGCAACATGTGCATCACCCTCAGACGTTAAGTTTAGTATGTTATTTCTAGCTGCCCTGTTCAGTTTGTTTTTCGCTGGAGACAAGCAAGAAGCTAAGTTCGGGGGTGATGAGGCCCAAAAACACTCCATTACAAACCCGGGATTTAGCCGGTAGATTCGGATCGCCTCATATATATATATATATATATATATATATATATATATATATATATATATATGGCCACGTTTTGATTACTTTTCTAATATTTAGTTGTATTTGGTTTTTGTAGGAGAAACACGAGAAAATGCTGAAAAATGAGCCTTGCAAGAGGCCTGGAGAAGAGTGGTGCCGAAATCAGCCCAACATCACGACGCCTTAACGTCGCGACGTTGTGGGAAAGCCTCAACAAACCTTATCTCTTGGAGAGGCTATAAAAGGAAGGGGAGAATCACATTGGGGGTTCGAAATTTTTTTGCAGAGCTAGGGTTTGAGGAATTGGAGCTTGGAACAAGAGAAAGCAAACTAGAAGACCGACCTTTGGGAGAGAAGACTTGAAGAATCCGGGAGATCATCATTCCCTCGAAACTTGAAGTTTTCTCTATTCCTATTCTTTTGTCTTGCTTTTTATTTAGGTTGGAAAAGAACATGATGAGGTTCTAATTTCGTGGTTTAGGGTGTTGGTAGAGTTTTGGACATGAATACTATGTTAAATTTTTAGCCTTTTTATAATTCCATTATCTTGTATATGCTTGTTTTACCATTAACTCATGCTTGGATGAAATCATATTAATTTATGATCAATCTTAATATGTGAGTGGTTCTTTGTAAGATATGAGAAGTGAATGAAGAATTAGACATAGTTGGGTTACCTAATAAACGTGGTAATATAGGATTATCAATGATTAGGAGGCTTAGGAGTTATTTGCACTTTATGCACCGTTAATGATTAGGATTATCCGTGCTTAGGTACACTTTATTACTTGACAAGCGTATACTTGGGCAGAATAGGCACTTTGCACTTCTATTTGCATGTACACAAAAATACACTCACGTGAACTCCTATCAGTACTCGCCCGGATTCTTCTGGTACTTGCCTAGATTCTATCACTCTTCCGTAACTCTCGCTCGGATTCTTCTCGTACTTGCCCGTGATTCCGACCACCTTCAGTACTGCCCTGATTCTTCCGTACTCGTCTTATCCCATCACCATCTCTAGTACTCCGCCCACCATTCTCCGGTACCTCCTCGCCTGCACCATTCCTCCGGCACTGCCGTGACCCGATCACTCTCTTATACTTGCTCTGATTCTTCCGGTACTTGGGCTCCGATCTATCACTACTTCTGACTCACCGACCCTCTTCGTACTCGCCTGCATTCTATCACTCTTCCCAAGACTGCTCGCACCCTTCTTAAAATTTTGCCCGTATTTCCATCACTTTTTCTGAGACTCACCCAATCTTCTCCGGTACTCCCACCCAACCCGATCACTTCTTCCAAAGACTTGTCCTGATTCTTCCTCGTACTCGCCTAAATTTCACAATTATTCACTCACTGACTCTGTAATTTACCCGTATCTCGATCACTCTTCCCAGATTCTCGGATTTTCTGTACTTTCCCAGATTCCATCACTCTTCCTAAGACTGCCTGGATTCTTCCGTACTTACCTAAATCTTCGATCACTCTTCCAATACTCACTCGACCCTCTTGGTACTCTGCCTAGATCTCGATCAATTTTCTCCGTACTGCCACGATTCTTCCAAAGGTACTTTTGCCTAGATTCGATCACTTTCTAGCGATTTCGTCTCGGAGTCTTCTAGTACTTGCCCAAATTCTATCACTATTCTAGTACTCACCTGGACCCTTCTCTAGTACTCTCTGCCCGCCCGATCACTTCCTCTAAGATCGCCCGTACACCCTCTAGTACTCGCCTCAGATCTCGATCAATCTTCGATACTAGCCCGGACCCTTCTCTAGTACTTACCCAGATTCTATTACTCTTCCGGTACTCGCCTGGACCCTTCTTGGTACTTGCCCAGATTCGATCACTTTTCCGGTACTCGCCCAGACCCTTCTCTAGTACTTCCCCAGATTCGATCACTTTTCTGGTACTTGCTCGGATTCTTTTGGTACATGCGTAGATTCTATCACTATTTTGGTACTCGCTTGGACCCTTCTTTGGTACTTGCCCAAATTCGATCACTTTCTAAGATTTCGTCCTGGGATTCTTCCTCGCACCCTGCCCATTCTATCACTATTCCTAGATCGCCTCTGACTCATTCCTCCCGATATTTGTCTAGATTCGATCACTTTTTTGGTACTTGCCCGGATTCTTCTGGTACTTGCCCAGATTCTATCACTATTCTGGTGCTCGCCTAAACACTTCTCTGGTACTTGCCCAGATTCAATCACTCTTCTGGTACTCGCTCGGACCCTTTTCTAGTACTTGTCCAAATTCTATCACTATCTCGCATCACCAACCCTTCTCAGTACTCCTGCCTTATTCAATCACTTTCTTTCGCATCACGATCCTTCTCCTGACGGCCCAGATTCGATCACTTCCGGGCATTTCTGATTTTCTCCCAGCATTTCGCCTGGTTCACCGATATCATCAGCCCTATCACTTTTTCGATATTTTTATAACTGATTCTTCCGTACTTTGCATTCGATCACTTTTCAGATTTCGCCTAGACTGATCACCCTTCCCGTACTCACCCGCATTCGAACTTTTTCAAGATTCATTCGACCCTTCCTTTCCTAAGATCGTGTCTAATTTCTAGCCACTGCTACTCCATTTCCACTTAGCCTTCTATGTGTCGCTGTATGTAGGACAAAATTGTTGCATTTCTTTTGAATTCTTCACTAAAGCTATTTCACTCATTTGCCGCTTGTACCTGTACTCTGCACCACTCATTCATTCACAATCTATCAAGAGGGGCATATTTGTAGACCCTCACCTCGCCTCGATACTGCATCATCCGGTGGGTGTCACTGCTCCTAGTCGCTTATGTTTCACTCGCCTAGTCCCAGGCTTAATCGGTTTCTTGAGCCTTGTGTACTACATCTATAGTTTATAATGTGTGTGTGTATTCATTTTTGGGAGGCTGCCACTGGCTCCTTTCCTCATTCCAAATCGTATATAGAAGGAAGTAAAGCCTCCCCAAAATTTCAATTCAGCCGGAGTTCATAGGAGCAGGTTCGAATAAGGAGCTTTCGAGCTTGTTTTGGTCATATCTCCTTCAACCAGACTTGAAATCATGAATCATTTATTTTTTTGGATTCCTTAATCATTGAGGAATTCTCTGATAAAATTTGAGAATTTTTATCAACCGGACGACTGTCAAACCGCCATCAATTCAATCTGGATTTCGCTTAAAGTTCATTATCGATGAAATCAATTCGCAGCACTCGAGCTTGTTTTGGTCATATCTCCTCTGTCCGAACTTGGAATCACATGTCATTTATTTGTCGGACTTTATTCTTTCCGTCAGAAATATTCTATAAAATTTATACTTTTTTTCACTAATTAACTGACTAACTCGGTTGAAACCAAGCATTTATCATCATTGTGCATTAGATGTGGAGTGACCGACTAGGGAGCCCAATCCTACTTGTTCGGCCCATAAGCCCAGACGTCCCAGCACGGCCTGTCTAGTTTCATTATTCATGGAGTTGTCGCGAACCCACCTTTTGAGTCCATTTCCTGGATTCGGTGGTTACAAAATGAGAAAGAATGTGGCCAGTCACAACTGAATGGAGGAGTGTTTTCATGGATGGAAGTCCGAGAATCATCAAAGGTGTTCTGAGACCTAAGGTGTGAGAAATAGAGTGAGCTCAAATGTTTATGATGGAGAAATACAAGCAAAAAATCGTGGTGAAGGAAGGGAACAGGAAGAAAAAGAAGAAAGGAGAAAGGAGGAAAAAGAAAAGGAGGAGAGATTCTATAGATCCAAGCAAAGTGGTCTCTCTCTTACTTTGAAGGGATTTCCTAAAGTTTTAAGTGAGGGATACTTGGTTTTGTGAGGCAAGTAAAAGGCTGAAGACAAAGGGGGAGTAGCCGTGAATCCTACAGGTATGAATGTTGTATGCTTCTCCCGTTTCATTTAGACAGCACTTGTCTTTGCCTTTGATGTTTGATCCCTCGTTTTAGAGCACTAGGCATTGTTTGGATCAATTCTTAGTAATTCGGAGTCATAATTGTACACCGTTTCTTTTTTTGGATTCCTTACTCTGTGAGAAATGTTTTGAAAAAATTTGAGATTTTTCAACCGAATTCAATGGTCGGGAGTCGGGGATCGTTTCTGGGCCATTAGTTTGTTTTCGTGTGATATCGGGGCCAGTACTTGGCACGTTGTCATCGTACCATCTCAGCCGACTATACATCGTTTTCTTTTTTGTTGGACTTTACTCTATGAGGAATGTTTTGGATAAATTTCGGTGGTATTTTTTCAACCTAACAAATCAAGTTATGAACCGATCATCCGCTTTATTAGGTTTTTTTAGTGATAGCAGCTTAAGTCACTTTTTCTTTGTCTGGGGTTGCCCTCACTATCCACTCGGAATCCTACATCGTTATTTTTTTGGGTTCTCATTATGTGAGGAATGTTCAGAAAAATTTGAGATTTTTCTCAAACTGCATCGACTTGGTCAGAATCGATCAATCAGGTTTATTAGCGCTTGTTTGCGTGGATACAGTTAAGCACTCTGCCATTGTTCGCTACTCGCTTATCTGAGTCGAATCGTACACCATTTTTGTTGGAATCCTACTTATGAGAAATTTTCTGACAAATTTTTACATTCGCTCTCAATCTACTTCAACTAATGTGGGAACCGGGGATCATCCGATCTATTGTGTTTTTTTTCTCGTGATAGCAATTAGGCACTTTTCTGCTTGTGTCCTGCTCTTAGCCATCCAAAGTCTAATCGCATTATAATCGTTGCTTTTGGGTTCCGCTCCGTGAGGAAATGTTCTAAAAAAATTTTTGAGATTTTTCTCAATCCTGCTCAATCGTCAGGGAACCAGATCAAACCCTCTCACATTAGGTTTTTCAGTGATAGCGCTAGGCCCCTTTTCCTTGTTTGGGTCGGTTCTCACTCGTCCGATGTTGGAATCATGCACCGTTCTTTTTTTTGGTTCCTTACTCTCGCCAGAATCTTTCTTAACAAATTTTGAGATTTTTTCCCAAACCCATTTCGCCACTGGGAATCGGATTAGCTTGTTTCTGCCAAGAGTTTTCAAGGGTAGTTTTGATATCTAGCTTAACGTGAACCCATGACTCATGATTCAAGTCCATTCACCCGCACGCTGTGGTGGGCTATGTTTAGGGTCTGAAATGGGGTTTATTTTACTTAATGTTGGTCCATTTTGGATTCATAAGAATTATGGACTATGTGTGTCAAAGGTGGTTAGTTAAGCACTAGTAATCGGTAATCTTTTGTCAAGGCTGATTCTTTATGATGAATTTGCATGGTTTTATAGCTGAACAGGTGGTGTAGCAGCAATGTATGGTTTCTCATGGCTTCCCTTGCTTTTGATATTTGATTTTGAGAGATTGTTGTATGACTGAAATATGTGACTAACCTTCCCCTACAACGCATGGCTAGGGACCATAGGTATGTGCTTTGATGTTGGATAATGGAATTCACGCGAATACTTGGTGCTTGTTTTCCATACAAGAGTTTTGTGTTTATTGACTAACTTCTTATGCAGTGCATGGATGGGGACCACAAGTATGTGCCTTTGGTTATAATTTGTTGAGATTAAATGTATGCTGGATGCCACTAGATTTATGTCATCCGTCTAACCTAGGTGGTTAATGGATTTTTGACCCATATGCTCCCATGTGCTCAATTCATTAATAGAGACCAGGTCTCAGGCTTAGAGGGGTGTTACCTCACATAAGGTACCTTCGATAGGTAGCTTTGATCTCGACCAGAATCATGTTTAAATGAGCCAGTTTCTTCTGACTAAGTCATTCTGGGGTTTTTGTTCTTACTTGATTTTTCCTCGTAATAAATAAAAATAAAAAAAGTAAGTGAGAGCTCCCGAACAAAGCCGTTCCTTAAGGGACAGATTTTCTTAAAACTTGAAAATCTTTTTCTTTCTTTTTAAAAGTGAGTCGACTGTTACGTGGAGCAGGTAGAGATCCTTACACCAACTCTTGAACTAAAATTCTTGTCATAGTCAATTCTTTGTCTTTGACGATAACCCTTAGCTTTAAGCTTGACTTTATAGGTAATCACATTACCTTCCATGTTAGTCTTCTTCTTGAAGATTCACTCGCACCTTACGGGTTTTATTCCTTCGGGTGGTTTAACCAAAGTCCATACTTGGTTGACTAACATGGAATCCATATCTGACTTCATGGCTTCGAGCCATTTGTCAGACTTTGAACTATTCAGAGATTCATCGTAGGTACTAGGCTCATCATCCTCTGTGAGCAATACATCCCACTATTCACTGATGAGAAATCCATCTCTCTAGAACAATATGTATCCTACTTTTGCTACGATGTGCTTGTGTTTTAGAAGGACCAACTGGTACTTCATCAACATGAATAACTACCTTAGTATAAGTCAGTTGATCTGTGTCTGTTTTAGCACTTTGAACTTCACCAAGCTCCCATTACCTTCCTTTAGAAGAAACTCTTTCTCTAAGAAGATAGCATGCTTTGAAACAAACAACCTTTGTTCCAAAGTGTCGTAGAACTGATACTAATTGTCTCCTTAGGATATCCTACAAACAAACACTTGTCAGATTTAGCTCCCAGCTTGTTTAACAAATTTTGCTTCTTATAAGTTGGATAACACCATACTTTCAGGTGAGAAAGCTAGGGCTCCTTGTAAGTCCATATCTCATATGAAGTAACATCAACTGACTCGGATTGGACTTTGTTTAACACTTAAACAATAGTCTCATGTGCATATTTCTAAAGAGATTTGAGTAGGTTCGCCTTGCCTATCATAGACCTCACAAAGTCCAACAATGTTCGGTTTGTTCTCTTAACCACATCAATGTATGCGGTGTGTAAGGTGGAGTCCACTTGGATAAAGTCTCATTATCCCGAAGATAACCCAAAAATTCTTGGCTTAAGTATTCACCACTTGGATCTCATCTAAGTGATTTAATACCTCTCCCATGCTGCTTTTCCATTTCATTTATGAATTCTTTGAACTTTTCAAAAAACCTCAAATTCGTATCTCATCAGATACAAGTACCCATATCGTGAACGATCATTGATAAAGGTTATGAAGTAGATGAAACCATCTTTGGCATACATGGACATAAGACCATATACATCCATATGTATTAGGTCTAAAAGTCCATTATCACGTTCACCCTTTTTGACAAAGGGCAACATCGTCATCTTTGCCTTATAAGTAGGATTCACATTTGTCAAATGAATCACAATCAATGGACCTGACCACCACTCTTGTGCCTTTCAGTCATACGTCTCACTTGTATGGCGATAATGCCATGAAGCGGGGATAATTTCAAATTATCTCCCTTTGGCCTTTTTATTGTCATTAATATTTAAAATTGGATTGGACATATTTAATATGTAAATTCCATTGCTTAATGTACCACTAGCATAACATTGACATTTAACTAATGTTCTCGTCAATGCTAGTCCCTAAAAGCAATCATCCAAATTTAAACAAAGATCACTAGGGAGGTTCAAAACATAAGTCCATATAGTAACAACTGCAACTCTCGCACCATTGTTGACTCAAAGGTTGGACTCTCCCTTGGTGAGCTTCCTATTGTTCCTTAGGCCCTGCATATCAACCCATATGTATGAGCCACAAATGTTATCATATACCCATATGTTGTCAGGAGAAACAATATTAACCTTAATAAATTAAATACCTGAAGATGATAGTGCATCACATGCCACCTTCTTCTTCGACTCCAAGTAGGCTTTGCAATTCCTCTTCCAATGGCCATCCTCGCCATAATGGAAGTAATTTCCTTTAGGTGTAGTCTCTTTGGCCTTCTTCTCAACCACACCTCTCCTAATATGAGTGGATTAACTTCTCTTCTTGTTCTTAGAACTCTTCTTACAACTGGAAGAATCCATAAGCATCACATACTTTTTCTCCTTTCTTAAAGAAGACTAATTTGTTTCGAAACAGAGTGTATAGTTATGTATGAATATGTCACATCGATCGAAGCATAAAGCGTGCAAAACTATTGTTAAACTCGCGAATCAAGTGCATGCTCGATTCAAAGATGCGTCGATAAACCCGATTGATTCCAGCATCTCGATGTATTCGCCCATCTCTGGTGCATCTTTGTACTGGATGTCCTCTCCTCCATCTTGGAACTAAAAAGTAGACTGGAGGCCTTAAACCTTTCAGTTCCCGTCTGCTCAATATAGTGCTCCCTTAGATGGCGTACTATGGAATAAGCATCCATAGCCTTATACTACTCCTGAAACTCAGGTGACATGCAGGTGAGGATTATAAATTCCGTATTCGCACAATCAATTAAGCACTTCTAATATGCCCTTTGAACTTTTTCAGATGCATCAGCAACTGGGGATTGAGGGAGTAGTTCAACAAGGACATTCTCTAATCTTTCCCTTTTGAGAACTATTCTCAAATTCTTTAGCCAATCCAAGAAGTTTGGCCTGATCAATTTATTTGCATTCATCATTCATTGCGAGTTCACAATTGTTGACATGGTTTGATTCTAATAACCTAGATGTGAAAGAGATCATGTTAGATTGTACTTTAAAATGCATGATGATTAGGGCTTGATAATTATGCATTATAGCTCCCACTATTTTATTATGAATTGATAGCCCTCACTATTGATATGAGAGAACTTATATGGAAGTTCTCCTAGTGGATCGATATCCAATATTACCAAGAATGACCTTGGGTTTACCCAACAAGCCACCTTGGGTTAAAAGGTAGGTATCTTGTCCATACCAATTGCAATTCCATGTAACTTCTCCGGATCAATGTTATCAATTGTTGTCATTGCACTATCATTAGGTTAACTCTTGATATGTGTACATCTCACATGTACACTTACCAGCTAATGTATGCGTCCCAAAAGAAATAGCCTTTTCGTTTATTATTTTACTTTATAACTTTTTCTGCTATTATAAATTTTTATTTTATCTATTCGATATTTTATTGGTTTTAAGTGATAAAAATAGAGGTTTTTAAAGTGAGAATTCACATAGTGGATTAGTGCACCCTAAATTAAACCCTAGTAGTTTAATGATATGTTTAGGGTATAACACAAGTTAAATTTGAGTTTTTCAGAATTTAAATGCTAAGTGAAAAAAATAAAAAAATAAAGCAGTTTAGCTCTGAAGTCGAGGATTAAATTGGTAAAATGTCAAAATGAGGACCCAAAGGTCATAAATGAAAAAGAGTATATGCCAAAGTAGAAATGTGATAAGTTGTGGTGTAAATGAAATAGAAATGAAGGGCTTTAATGCAAAAATGAGAAAAGAAAGCCAAAAAGAGATAGCCAAACAAGGCCTTGTAATGGATGAGAGGATAAGACTAAAAATTGGTATCAGAATAGGTATTTTCACGTTTTGGAAAAGGGAGAGAGAGCTAGGGTTATAGGTTCTTGAGAAGAGCCATTGTTGGTGATTGTTCTCCATTGTTCAAAGTTTTGCAAGAAAAGAGAAGAAAAAGGAAGCTTGATTGGAAGGTTTTAAGAAGAAAGCAAGGTATGGATTATCCCTTTTGCTTGTTAGGAACCCTCATAACTTTCTCTTTGATTGTGTTTGGGTTTGGTAAAACTTTTGTATATATATGTTTGAGTTAGAGTTCAAGCAGCCTTTTTGCTTTGATTAGGATTGGTTTTGAGGAATTTTTGTATAAAGAAAATGTTGGGGTTTTAGGAGATATGCTGTCAAAATTTTCCAAAACCCATGTTTTTGTTTTGGCCATAACTTAGCCATTATTGAGTGATTCAAATTTTTGGATAAACTAGACTTCTATGGGAACAAATTTCCTTGAAATAAGTATTCAAATTTAGACCCCATTAGGCCCGAAGTCGTCAAGTGAGGCTACGTTTTTCGAATGAATGCGGTTTTGGTTGAGTATGATTTTGGTGTTTTGGGACAGTTTTGGTATTTAGGTCATAAGTTGAGTTTCACTCATCCAAATTGAGTGGTTTAAATTTTTAGGTAAACTAGACTTCTAGGAGAACAAATTTCCTTGAAATAAGTGTATTCAAATTTGGACCCCATTAGACCCATAAATTTTTCAAGTGAAGCTCTGTTTTCGGGCAAATTCTGGTTATGTTTTGAAAATAGAGTAGTCCCAGTTTTTTAGAACATATCTTGAGTTTCAGTGCTCCGAATTGGATGATTCCAATTTCTGAATAAAATATATTTATAGAGGAACAATGTAATTGAAGGAAGTTAGGTAAAATATGACTCATTTGTTCCCAGAAAATTTTATAAGTGAAGGTGTATTAAGTAGAAATCAACCCTAACCAAAAACACTAGCATGCATGACTGATATTTTTCTTCGTTTGTGATGGATTAGGGGTTGGTGACGAGGAAACTTGAGTAAGATTGAGATTCCAAGGATAGGAGTCAAGGAGTGACAACCTTTTTGGTTTGTTCTTCTCATTTCTTTTCTTATTGCGGCTTTGTATTGGTTGTCAGCGAAATGATTTACATGGAAGCGCATGTGTGCTTTGTTTTTAACCATAAACAAATTGTTTTAAGCGATTGGGAAATTGATTGCAAATGGATTGCCATAAGAAAGTATGACATCAAAATGTGTTTGATAGGGTATATGTCTTATATACAATATTGTATTAATATGGTAGTATTAATCTTGTAAGAGAATGTTATCGTTATATTGAGTTAAGGATAGATTGATATACGATAAGGGTGATAGCGTCTGCTGTGACGAGGAAATGATTTATAATGGCATACCGATCCGTAGCCCAGTGGGACAATATCGGTAGTGTACACAAACTGAATTTGTAAATAACAAGTCAGTAGCCCAGCGGGATCGTACTGTGTTATTAAATGTTTTATATGACTTAGAGCCCGCGAGGACCCGTGCGATGATTAGATTATCTTATGCACCGAAAGTCATGGTTAAATTCATTTAAGGGCAAACTTATAAATAAATGTGTGAAATGCACAATTTGAGTTTTGAATGAAAAATTAACATATATATTGTTTATTGCATTGACCATTGAAAATGTGCCAAAATGTTGTTTTTGAAAAGATACATATTTTGTGTTTGATTGAAATGAGGATAGAAATACATAGAACCACTAAGCATGAAAATGCTTAGCGCGTTGTTTTATCACGTCGCGGGTACACCCAGTGAATAGGGCGAATCAAATATCGCGAGCCGGTCATCGTCGAATCGTGCTGAGTAAAAGTAAATGCTCAATCTCATGCATACATTTCATTTAAAAAAAAATTTAAAAAAATCATGTAATTATTTTGCATTGCAAACAAAGATGTATAAATCTTCATGAGAAGAGTATATTTTGACATACGTTTAGACATGAACTACAATGTTTTGTAAATGATTTAAAAAGGGCAAGAAATGTCATCTTGTATGAATGTGGGAATTGAGCAAATGATGGGCTCTCTACCATGATTCATGTTTATTTTTATATATATAATGCGTATTAGTAATGAGATCATATTTTCATACATACATAAATATGATTTAAATGGATATTAAATATCCCATCGAAAATAAGTATATGAAATGTGTTTTATAGATAAATGGATTTAGTGGTGAGTCCGAGGTCCGGAATCCGGTAGTTGGGTAGGGTTTTGGGGGGTGCGGCCGGCGTATGCATCGACATTAACGGGTTTACCCAACAAGCTAACGAGTCTAGTTAAGGCCAGCCCACTAATCAAGAAAACTCATTTCCATGGATAGAACATATTCTTATAGAGAGAGCTTGGGTTTACCGAACAACCACAACTCCAGAAGAACTCCGGTTCACACCATATTAGTGGAAGACGTTAGCCTTAATATATTTTATTGAGGGGTTTCTTTAAATTAGTCTCATCATTTCATTGGCATGCTTCATATATATCCATTAATCTCATGAAAATATAAAGATAGTTACTCTAACTATTATGGACATTATACTATCAATTCCATGAGCCAAATTGGAATTGACTAGGTTAAACCTAGGGACATGCATGGTTATTACAACCCATGAAATCAAATCAAATTTACATTTCAAGGTAATTTTTCTTCGATCCTCCTCCATGCTCCTTTCTCTTTTTGTATCTCCAGTAACTAATCATAATCCTATGTAATCTAATTACATACATTTGAAAGAAGAACCTCAAGTTACATTTGAGGGGATTTAGATGAGAAGAGAAATACATTGAGAAAATGGAGAGAGGCAAGACACATGCCACTATTTACCCCGAAAAGTAACCATACGTATGCTCAATCAACATTGAAATGAAGTCCATAATCATCCATCATGCCAACATATACCCTTAACATGCATTATCTTCTAATGCATCCCATTGAAAGTTAAAGATAATGGCACCACATGATTTCAAAAGCATATGAAAATATTTCAACACTTGAACTAAAATGATCCATAAGACGATTCAATACTTGAATCACAAGCCCGATTCAACTCTTGAATCTTTAACTGATTCAACTCCTTGAACCTTTAACCCGATTCAACTCTTGAACTGTAATTGCCAAATGGTTCTATTTTGTCCAAAATCTCTTGAAAGAAATTTCAATCATGGTTTTATAATTTATTCAAATCTCTTCAAAAATCCATGATTCTAGAGATTTAAGGTTGAACACTTTAATCTTGGCTTGCATATTTCATCTTAGTCACACTAGAGATGATTCCTCAAAATACTGCGAGAGAAAACAATTGAAAATGAGCAAAAATCAAATTGCAGGTCCTCACACCACGACATGAGGAACTCACATTGTGACATCGTTGCATGGAATTGAAGAACAATGTCACCCACGTGGCGACGTCGAGGACGCACGTTGCGATGTGGACACAAGATATCCATGCTTCACAAGCACCATGTCGCGACGTGGAGACCCCATGTTACGAAGTCACTTGGGCTTCAAAAGCGCCATGTCTTGACGTGGAGACTTGCATGTTGCGACTATGTTCTTGGACAACCCAAGTGGCAACATCAGACTTTCACATCATGGCGTCGCTGCACTTTTGTGGAGAACACTCGACCACGTCGCGATGTGAACACCCTTAAGTCGCGATGTTGCCTGGGTTAGATGCACCACGTCACGATGTGGGCACCCACACGTTGCAACGTGGCTTGGGTTCTTCACCCACGTCGCGACGTGGCAAGCTAACGCCACGACGTGAGCTAGGTTCCAACTTCGGCAAATTTGATAAAAATCCCAACTTTGGAAGTTTTAATCTCATCAAAACTGTTTCTTCTTCACTTCAATCATGTTTGATCATACCATGACCAGATTACATGAAGAATAACACTAGATTAAGCCTTTTCATAACAAAAATCTCATTTTTGAACCGTTGAAAAACATGGGTACCAAAACTAAAAAACTCTTAACAAAAAACTGATTTTGATGAACACAAGTGTGCTTTGATACCACTTATGGGTTTTGAAGGCATCAACAATTTCCAACACAATGGAAACAACAAAAATTTCTTCAAAAACCCCTCCAAGGATCCCTTGAAGCATCAAATCCGATTCAAGCCAAAGAGAAGGGTGCAAGATTACCTTACGTCGGTTTCAAAAACTTATCCAATGGTCGAGCTGATGAAAATGAAATGGAACGAAGTCAGGTTCGCCTCACAATAAGTATCCACATGAAGAGTGGAGCCTAACAACCTCGACGACGGTCTTGAAGTCCGGATGCTATGAGTCTCGTCAGAGGAAGCTAAATCCAGATCTCACCCGAGAGGAGGTACATTTCTTGAAGAACACTCTCACCATCTCTCTTGAACACTCTTCTTGAGAGGAGTGAGCAAAATGGCTTAAGGTTAGGGTTTTCCATAAAGGTCCTTTTATAGGGAAACCCTTACCCTTGAAATGTCCAAAGTGCCCCTCTCTTTAAGAGATGATAGGATAATGCATCCCTATACGTTGTGGCGGGTTCCCTCATAGGCCTTAAGCCTATGAACAAGTCCAAGCCTTCTTTATCTCTAAGTGAGGGGTTTTAATCCCGTGATTCCACTAATCCCGTGACATTCCATTCTCGAGATTGATCTTTCTCATATTTGGATCATATCCAAATCTATTTTATTTTAGCACCATACTCTTCTAAGTGTGTGACCCATTAGGTTCAGATTGTGTTGGCCGCAGTTGACTATTGAATCAACAAGTCATGTGCGATATCTATGTACGTCATGACCCCGATTGTTCGGAGTCGGTGGATTTATTTACTAACCCTTCCATAAACAATTACCACACAATTCCTTTCACCAAACTATACCCCAATCGGTTCAGAGCATGGACAAAGTGTAGCTCCCATTAGACTGACTATGCCACATCTAGCCTAAGTGATATTAGATCTTGCTCCCGGACTTATTACTCTTCAGTAATGCATTTGAAGACATTCTTCATGGAATTTGCACTCTGGCTAGAGATTTTTGAGTAATGATCTTGATAAGAGGCCATAGATATACTCTCTTTCTATTAGGAATGGCGAATCCTTTATTGGTTACTCAATTACTTCGAATACCTCAAGTGGTATCCAATCATCACCCTATGAGTGACCTCTGGTAGGCAACAAGGAATGAAGTAAAAACACATAATCAACATTCAAGATATCCTTGAGTACCTCAAGTCTAAGGATACTTGCACCATTGCTATGATGAGACAATCATCTACATACAATAGATAATCCATATGATTGTCTCATAGTAGGTCTCCGATGTACTTATCTACTCTTAGCAAGCATACATGTCAATTATAATCAACTCATGATTATAGTTTATAAGATCCACTGTTTGATCCAATCAAGGATTATGACATGTGCTAGTTTGTCCGGATTAACAATATCCAGTCTTGTTAATCCTATGACTAGGGATAATTTAGATACTAACATAATTGCACATGATAGAAATCTTATTATCATGATCTCATCAAGATTTCCTTCATGCTATGTCACATATCATGGACTTCATTAATTTGATTAAAGATCTATATCAATTCAATGTATGCATATCAAATTAATGAAGAAGCCTTTAATAGTAACCCGAGACGTACAATAAGTGCTAAGGGTGATTGCCTTTATAGCACTTCTCTAACATATAGAACTAAGCATACTTTGCTTGATAAGAACTACATCAAGGACAACTTAGATTCTGGCCAACAAACAATTCCTTACATCAAGAGTGTTGATTAGTTGGAAAATATAATGACCCATGCTATTGCTAGTGGACCATTTTATGGTTCATTATCCAAGTTGAGCATGAGTGATATATATGCACCAACTTGAGAGGGAGAGTTAGCATATAAATCAATATTTATTTGATTGATTATTTTTCCTTTTATTAGCTAGTGATTATGTTTCTTTTTATTAGGTAGATTGATTTGATTGATTGTAATTGATTGATTGACTATCCAAAAATAGTCACATGTGCTCCTATTTATACCCATGAGATAAAATGAAATGAATTATTTATCCATTTTTCAATTGGAACTAATAACTAGCTAAATCGGAGGATGCATAGTGACAAGTACTCAATTTTGGCTCAATATATGCATGTGAAAACACGTAATTTGATCACTTATCATCTGCCTTTCCAAAATTTGTTTTCTCTTGTTTCTACAATTGGACAACTAAAATCAGGTATTGAATTCTCATCCAAAAAACAAGGCCAATCTCTGGCGCCTTTTAGGATGTTAAGGGAGTAGATGTTGTATTATGCAACACTATGGAAGAGCTTGAGCCTTGTGCCATATTAGCACTAAAGGCCGAGAAGAAATTCTACACCGTCGGGTTGATTTTCCTACTCGAGTTCACCACCAACAATGTGGCCACCGGCCTGTGGTCAAAATCTTTAATGGCAGAGAATGGTGGATGACGTCTTTAAAAAGGGGAAATCGAAACTAGTTTCCATTTGGGTGTTGGCTGTGGAGAGAGAAAAGGATAGGTGAGAAAGAGGGGTTGGGGACAGAGAAAGAGATCAAACCAATTAAAAAAAAAAATTAAATTTTAGGGCTAATCAGATAGTGACATATGGCAAGAGAGATTATTTTAACTTCTTTAGCCGATCACCAGTGCCTCGGGACCAATATAAGAAGGTATCCCTTAAACTTGAGATTATTCTCAATTAATCGAAAGATGAAACTATTTAAAGAAGATGGATAAAAGTTAAGATTATTCCTGTCAATTTTTCCTTTTTTATCATGTTTCATAAATTTTTTAATAGGGTAACTTGATTGATTGATGGTTGAAAACAGTAGAAAAGATCTTACGTAAGTTGGAAACTTAATTTAAAAAAATGGTATTATGCTTATAATTTTTGCTTTTACTTTTATTTATTATTTTATTATTATTAAATAATTAAATTATAAATAAATAAATAAAAATTCTATGATAATTTATGATAACTTTCCGAAAATATCAAATTTTTAGTTAAAAAGTATTTTTAAATAATTCTAAAACAATTTGATGTTTGATATAATAAAAACAATTTAAATGAAAGTTTTTTATGTGGTACGAAAAGTTTAAAATGTTTTCCAACTTTAATGCTATTTCTTCCTTATTAATTTTATTATTAAAATAAATATTTAAATTATATTTACTTATCACGTCACATAAAAATTTAATATTAAATATAAGACATTTGTGGAATAAAAAAGTGGACAAACACCTAGCACTTTTTATATTAGTATATTATATATAATATAGATATAGATAAATATATTAAAGAATTTTAGATAAATTATTGAAAATAACTAATAAATACCATTTTGACTATATCTACCTTAATTGTATTTGTAAATAAGTCCAATATGTGTATTGTTGTTTATTTTATCATTTCAAAAGTTTTTTTTTTGAAGTAAATCATTTCAAAAGTTTTTTCATGTATTATTATAAATTTTGCACAATTTATATTTTTGATATATTCATAGAGTTGTCCATTGTCTAGCTCAGTTGGTAAAGCGTTCAAAGTTTAAAAAGGCAGGACATCCAGTAAGGGAAGGGGTCACAGGTTTGAGTCATAGTGTGGACAGTTTACTACATTATAACAAAATGCTTGGTTGTAAAAAAAAGATATATTCATAGAGGTTTTCTTTTAAAGATAAAAATAATTTTATTGATCATACTCAGGGAAGTCCCCTCCACCTCTCTATTTTTCATGCTTTTATTTCATTGAGGACAATGCAATATTCAAGTTTGGGGGGATAGCTTTGTGATTGAATGAGCTTTGGTATCTCCTTACTTGTTTTTAGTTAGTTAGTTTGTTGTTTGTTTGTGAGTCTTTGTTGCTGATGATTTTTCTTTCTTTCTTTTGTGTATTTTGTGTCTCATATGAGTAGGGTTAGTGCTTAGTAATTGTTTTGAGAATGCTTTGATTTTTGTGCTCAAAAGTGTTTTACTTGATCAAATTTTGGGATACCATCACATTTATTTGATATAAGATTTGAGTGTATCTTTTGGTTGTGGGAGACTTGGTTTGGATAGCTCCTTTGTCTCTCAAGAAATCATTTCTTAATGGAACTCGTACATACACACGCATACTAGATCTCATTTACACACCTTTATCTCAAATTGAACTTGCCTTGAGAGAACTTAACTTTTATAGTGACGGGACATCTCCATAAAGAGGGCCAATGGGCCCCATCCATGTAAAAACAAAAGAGAAAAGAAAGAAAAACAAAAACAAAAATGTGAAAAAGAAAGAATAAGTGAGTTGAGTCAATCGGAATCTCGAGCATAGTCCGAGGGGCCTTTGAAAGCCTAATTCTATAAGCTAACTGGCTGGGAGTCATTGACTTCATTGCTCGTTACATGGGATAGAGATGGGTCGATCTCATAAAAAGGTGCTTTGGTTTTCTTATTGAGTGTTCGGGGTGAAGTTCGAGGGGAACTTAATGCTAGGTGCCCTTAACCAATTGGTGGGTGACTACCAATGGATCCCCGTTACATGGACACTTTTCTAGAACTCCTTAGCATTGCATCTACTACCTAGTTTAGTTGTTGAATAAAAAGGTGTGTTCTCAGTCTGTTTTTATTAATGTCTTTCAAAAAGAGTAAGTTGAGTTTAGTTGAAGAGTGCTTTGGAAACTTAGTCTATATTTGAGACCTAAAACATCATTAACACCAAGTTCCTTTAGGAAAGGGTTTTTGAGGGCTTGGGGGCAAAACTTGCCTTGATCATCATGCCTTTAGATGCCTTGTCCTTTAGAAATTGTAAATGTGTTGGGATCCCATTTTGGCTATCATGTTTTCATAGAAATGTTTCATTGTGTTCTCTTAAATTGTTTCTAGTACCATACTCATACTCATACTCATACTCATACTCATACTCAAATTCGAGGCATCAAGTTAATAAGAAGCATAACAGAGTGAAAATGAAGCGAAAAAGTCCAAAAATTAGCAAACTTCGCTACAACATGTAGTAGCAGCTACAATATTTAGATCTTTTCAGCTATAAGATGACCTCAAATGACTCCTCTTTTGTAGCGCCCAGATCTCGCGAAGTCTTTTTTTTTTGAATAGTGTCCATGAGACGAGTATCTCTCGAGAAGCGATTACCTGGCGCGATTCTTGGTAGCTCTTTGGACAGTCTATCATGCGTCGGCGCATTGTGTATCGTAGCGTTCATGCACGTGCCTGGGCACATCGTGAAAGCTCAGTAGCTCTGTCGGCTCGCGGGCAGTGCGTGAGTTCTGACGGAAAACTCTGCATGCATGGCTTACCACCCTCTGAACCTGTCGTGACACCAGGGGACCCTTGCCCAGTCGCGACCCGAGCACCTTGTCCCGATACACAAGCCTGTCGCCTTACAAAGAATTTCTATCGCAACATGGGGCGAAATATATGCGTGTGAGAGAAAGCTGTCAGGACCAAGCCGCTCATTATGCTTAGAGACCACAGCCGCGACACGGAGATCCATGTTGCGATACAAGGCCAGAAAGCTTTGTCGTGCGCACACTCTGACTGTCTCGCGTATGTCAGTGCGCCGTGTATGCTGTGCAGCGAGCCGGGCGGGTTGTGCTGGCCTTAGAACCTGTTGTGACACGAGAGACCACATCGACACGGGGCTAAAGAAACTGCAATCAGCGTGAATTTTCTGTCGCGATGAAGCAGACTGAAACGATAACCTTCTACAGTCTCATGCCTCCGATTTTCCCTTTTCTTTCCTTTCAATACACCCTAATCTCAACACTGTCGCCTTTTTATTACAAGGCAACATGAAACCTGGAAAACTAGCGAAATGTATTGAAATAGGTTTAGTACAACTGTTCTTTTTACATAACAAAACTCGGCTTTCCACAGAAATTTACAAAATCTGAAAACAAAGCCAAATCTTGTTTTCTTCACCACTGAGTCTTGGATCGTTCCATCCCAGGTGTGTAGCGCCCCGTCTGGGTGTGCGTTAATGACAGTCAACCTGCGGAATACCTGTGTCTCATATTATGAGACTTATACATGAGTAAAAATGGCCATTTGGGCCCATGCATCAATACTCACCACAATACATCAACTATATTACCATAGTTCAAGAGTTATTACATTACTCTTAATACAACATATATTAAGATTTACAATTTTAATACATGTTATCTGAAAATAAATACTGGCTTAATCAGGCTTTCTTAAAAGCATGACTCCCATTGTGTAGTCTCCGTCACGCTCCTTGTGCACGAAATAATGATGATCCCTCGACGAGTTGAGCAATTGCCTAATGCGATAATCTCCTGCATAGGTTTACTCCCCACCTAAGTGCATTAATGGCAACCGAAACACACTCGAAAATACATGATCCTACTTGAATGTCTACATGCCCGATCCCGTATCCAGGGTCCTCACAGGCTCAGCTACACATGCTTAAGCCAAATGCGAGAAAACATTGTTTCAAGCAAGGTTTTGTTCTTGAAAACTCATATCGAGTTTGATGTGCAATGGACTACCTTCAGGCGAATTCTTTGGATCATTTTAAGAGCAGTCATGGGTCGCCTCGAGATGGCTTGTTGAGACCGCTCTCTAAAGCGATTCTTGGAAAATATTCCTTGAAATTCCTTTCACAACCATTTTCATTTTTCTTTCGTTTTCTTTCATGTCATGCACTCACACCTATCGTTCTAGGATGCCCCGGTGCATATGGAATGCATTATGCCATTTCTAAACAATTCATGCTAATATATTTTACATGCATATATTAACAAAATTAACTCACATAAATCATGTTATTCAATTCATGGCAATAACATAAAAATTAGCTCACATGGGCTAATAACAATCCAAATAATTCATTTTGAATCACGAAAGCAACACAAAAATCACACATAAATCACGTGAACAATGAAACCCTAGGTCTCGGCACTGTTCATGGCCAAATATTTTGAGACCAAAAACATGGCAATCCAGACCTCAATAAATCCCTATCCATTAAAATGGCTCTTGCTTGAAGAATAAGCCGAGTAGGAAAGATTCATACCTCTTGGGTTGTCGAGCCACCTGAAAATCGGTGTCCGCGTGGCTAAGCATGGCGATAGATCGAAACTGGCAGCGGCTGGAAGATAGAGCAAACGGTCGTAGGGAATGCGAGAGAAATCGTGCTTTCTCTCTCTAAAATCAGTCTCTTCCCATCCTCACTGTCTGTTTCCAGCAATTGGAGAAGATGAGGTCTTGTTTTGTCCTTATTTGTAATCTTTTAACTTAATTCCCATTGTGTCCTTTAGTTTGCTTTTTAAAAGCTTTTTTGACACGTGGCTTGTCTAGTAGGTAAATGCCAAAAAATCTTCGCTGTCGTCTGACATGTGTCGCGTAGATGCGTGTATTAGGTGACTCTTGTCCGTCATGTCTCTCTGGCCCAGTCACCGCGACGCGACACTAGTGCCTCGGCGTGAAATTTTGGTATGCCGAATTCGACCCGAAATTGATAATGGTAACTAGATTTCGCGAGAAAAATTCAGTGGTGAAGTCAGTTCGTCGTCAGAGATACAGAAAATTCGGATTTTGATAAAATTACCATTTAACCTTTTTTAGAAAGATTAAATTTCTCGGGTTTTACGATGTACCTCAGTGCTGAAAATATTTTTCCCACGACGGGGTTAGCAATGCCTGATAGATGAATTTTCTATGAGGGTTACTCTACACTTTAAATGCATCTGATAACACACATACATCATACCACATTCCATACAAAAAATACAATCGTAAATGGAATATATCATGTCATGCATGAGATGAGACTCCTCATGCCCACAACCCGAGTCATGACCGACTTCCTCACACACGCTAATTCAAGTGTGAAATCAGTCATTGGCGTTTCACCCAACGACTTAACCCATTTGACAACCCTCCAATATTTATTTAATTTTACCAAATCAGGTGTATTTTGGGCGGCGTCATTTTCGAGGTCACCTGCCGCGAGGATCGTCGTCGCGCCTTCCAACATTTTTATGGGCTTTCATCACTTAGGTGATCATGTCTAGCATGTAAATTTGGGTCTTTCACCACGTGAAGGGAGGGGGGGAATCTACCTCATCTTGCTATGCCCAAACACACGTGATTTATATTTATTCTTGTTTTATACAACCGTGAGTCTCGATTTTGGATGTTGTCCCATTTCCGAGCTCGCCACCCATTCACCAAGAATGGTGAATAATAGCACCATGCACCCACACCACACGGGCTGGCGCGATGTTCGTGCACATGACATTGATTATGCCATTTCATATCTGACATTCGATTCGCGAAGCGATTATATTTTTCTACAATATAATTCACATCATCAAGCAATCCATGCTAACACCTCAATTGAGCATATAACCACATGATTTTCACACGAACACATGTTATTCATTTTAGCAATAACAAACAAACGACACACATGGACGATAACGATTCTGTCGGTCTCGGGGCGCCCCAGCAGTCGAAAAATTGACCTCGGGTATGCAGCCGATCCATAAATTGATCCAGAACTATTGAAGCAGTCCCAATTCCAACATTCAGTCCTAAATCTTTGGGATTGAAATGCATGGCCGTTCCGGCCCCAAACACTTCAACCATTCTAATGGCAATTAGATAAGAATTAAACCGAGTAGGAAAAAAACCCTACCTCTTGGGTTTGTGAGAAACCCGCGATTTTGGTACTCACTTGTGTAGCTCGATACGTGGACCCGACTTGCCTCTTTCTCAGAGCTGAGGCAGAAGCGATTAGATTCTTGGGAAATCTAGAGAGATGGTGGAGCTTCTCTTCTCTCTCCTCCTCCTTCTTCTCTTTTTTTCCCTCTCTTTTCTTTTTCTCCAATTTCCTCTCCCCCACTGGAATTTGATCCAACTTGGTCAAGTGGGATGTCCTCTCTTGCCATGTGTCACCCTCTTATTGGCTCTCTTGGATTCCTCTTATCCTCTTATCCATAACTTTGGATTTCCATCCTCTTAGGTTGTGACACATGTCCCACCTGGGTCCCACTTAGAATTTTGTTTGACTTGCTCTCCATTTGACAAATGGCTTCATATGAGCCATCCAACATGTGCCAAGTGTCACTCGTTCTTTACCGGTCGCGCCAGCGTGAAATTGTCTGGTCGGCGAAATTGACAGAGTAAGCCCAGATTTGCAAAGACGATTCCAACGGTGAAGTCCGTTTCATCATCCGAAATCTAGAAAAATTCCATATTTTCCACTAAAATTACTGTTTTACCATTTTTCAGAAAAATTGAATTTTTTTTCGGGTTTTACATATTTTTCCATGGATGATTTATATACTATATAATCTTTCCAAAGAGCCATTATTCACCCAATTTGGACTTCAAATGATCAAGTTATGACTTTTAGAAGAAAGAAGAAGAGAAGAGTGCTTAAAAGCTGACTAGTTGGCACACTTTGTTGATTCAGTCTTTACCATCACCTTTAAAGTGTTCTATCTGACCATATCCATATTCTACACTCTCTAAGCTTTCCAAGAAGACTAAGATTGCTCAATTTGGAGTTCGGACGAGAAAGTTATGGCTCTGGGAAGTGAAAAAGAAAACAGAGAGGGGTAGTGATGTTGCGACGTGCAAGAATGACATCGTGACGTGGAAGAGAGCTTCTCCATGTTGCTTCTGCTCATGTCGAGACATGACACTCTCCCATTGGGATGTTGGGTCGGCCTTGGTTCATTTAAGCCCATTTTGAGCCCAAAATTATTGTTAAAAGCCTTAGACCCTAGAAACTTTGGGGAGTCCGATTTTAGGGGTTCCTTAGGGTGGAAACACCCTAGGAACCAAGTCTTTTGAAGAGGAGAAACTTGAAGAAGAAGAAGAAGGAAGGAGAAGAAGAAGAAGGAAGAAGAAGAGAAGGGGCTATTTGAAATGACTACACTCCAAGAAAAATCAAACTCCATCCATGAGAGTACTATGCCATAGTATGCATCATCATGTCACAATCAATCTCAACCCCTGATATCAAAGATGTTAAGCATCTCTACATGTCTCAAAAAATTTGGGTCTAAATGCTCTACAAGAATGAATAGACTAACCGTGTCGGCAAGAGAATTTCTAGAGTAGCTATACCCCCTCATAAATCATCATATCAGTATCATCAACCACTAATGGGATGGATATGCCCATAATAGAGATGTGCTCTCGGCTATCCATGATAGAGATGTCTCCAAATCCCTCATCCGGAAAAGAGGGCTATGTCCCAGTGTAAATCATCTCATCTCAAGAATATTCTAATAATAAGATAGGTATGCCCTAGTATCGGAAGTAGCCAAATCTGCGAGAAAAATGCCCTCCCAGAAAACATGCTGATATGAGATCTCTGAAATCCATCAATCAAAATAGGGACAAATCCAAGTATAAAATCGCCATCAATGCTCCTTATCCATCTTGCTCTAAAAGATCTCTAACCAATCTCAATTATCGTCCATGTGTAAGCTAAAACACAATGTGTGGCATCATGGCCTCGGGGTAGTCTTACCACTACAACAAAACATGCTTTTCCCAATAAAAATATAGTGATGAATTAAAATTTCGTCCTTCAAAATAGTTTTTCCAGACAAAATTTGAATTTTTGTTAGTAGTACTAATTTTCTTACAAATTGTTTTGACAAATTGAAGATATTCGTCACCATAACATATGGCGGGAAAAGTTAGCCACCATAACATATGGCAGGAAAAGTTAGCGCCTTTTTTCTAGCGCTAATATTTTTGTAATGAAAATAAAAAGTTTGCTAACAAAAATTTTTATCCCTAAATATGATTTTTTTTTGCAACAAAAATAGATTTATAGCCAAAAGTTATAACTTTTTCTATGTTTTCTAACAAAATATTTTTTATTGGTAAAAAATTGAGTAATTTTGTTAATAATAATGTTATTAAATTGTTATGAAACAATGAAGACATATTATTTAGAAAATTAATATTTGTAGTGTAATATATTATTTATATTATCTTTTATAAATAATAAAAATAATTAAAGACAAACAAAATTATATCCTATAAAAAATTTATTTTAAATTCAATAACTTTTATATAATGTTATTAAAAAGTTGGTAGTATTGAATTTATGTAATTATGGTATTAACATAATATAATGTGATCTCACATGTCATATTATTTTCATTAAAAAAACCAATATTTTAATAACATTATCTAAGCTATAAAAAAATAACATTATCTAATAAATTAAAATATATAATTTAACTAATTAGGATAATTCATTTCAAAAAAACTAATTAGGATAATTAACATCTTTATGATAATAACTAATGATGATAATATAAAATACAACACAACTAGTTAACATCTTTAATGTATAAATAATATATAAATTAATAGTTTTAAATAAATAGAAAATAATATCAAAGATTCTTAAATCAAAATGATTGAAAAAACAATCTATACCCATATTTTGTTTGTTATTTAACATTATTTTTTTTTATAAATATGTTTTTTATTTGGTATACTAATCATTAATCTATACAAAGTAGTATACAAAGTAGTTTAATTTAGATTGAATCAATTATTTAATATATTAAAATAAATTTATCTAAATATGAATGATATCTTGACATTTTTTGAATAAAAAAATACCGTTTAATCTTTACCCTGAATTTAATTAAGGTAAGATTATCAATTAAAAGATCATCATAAGTAAAAAATTAAAACTGTTTTATCAATTCAAATATTAAGGTTTTTAAATATATCAGTTTTACACCATTTCAATATCATATTATTTAAGTTCAAAAAGCTAAGTTTTTAATAACATTATCTAATAGATTAAAAAGTATAATTTAACTAATTAGAATGACTAATTATAATAATATGGGTATCGCAATACGGTGAACATTTTAATGTGTAAATAATATAATTTATTAAAAAATTAATGGTGACTTTCAAACAAATAGATAAATTAATAGTTTTTAAATAAATAAATAATAATATTAAAAGATTTTTAAATTAAAATTAAATGGAAAAATCAAAATGATTGGAAAGATATATATATATATATATATATATATATGTGTGTGTGTGTGTGTGTGTGTTATGAAATACATGAATGAATATTCATTATATTCAACGTAACCTATATACATCCATGTATATTCAATGTACCTATTATGGTGACATTTGTAACTCAGATCACGTATGAATGCCCATCTCCTATTCAATGTATATAAGAGAATGAAAGTGAAATAAAATTGCTCTCCGACTTTCTACCATCTTTTGGTGCTTATCTACTTTTTTCTTCTAATCTCTCTATTCTCTCTATTATATTCTTGCAACGCATTTCATAACACGCTATCGCACGAAGATCTACCAATTGAGTAAATATTTTGTGCAAGATGAGTAATTTTTTTTATTAATCAACTTATACTTCATTTTCTTCTATCAATTCTTCTTTTTTTTTCTCTTTTCTTGGCCTGAAGCCAAATTTCCAACCTAAAAATATCCTTCTGCTCCTGAAGTGGCGGTGGATATTTGAAAATCCTTCTAATTAATTTAAGGATTCATTTGTTTTGCAAGAATATGGCAACACAAAGCCCAAATTCCACATCCGAAGGTGAGTGGAAATAATTATCTATCCCGGTGCCTCGACATGGAAATGCACCTCCAAGGGCAAGATCTTCGCTAACACAATTACGTAAGACGGAACTCAAATCCAAAAGATATAGCAAATGCACCGATTTTTATCTGGTCAGTCATTTGCATGAGAGCCCGCAGACTCAATATTTATCCGTTCTCGAGACCCTCAAACCTTGTGGAAGAGGGGCTGAAGGGATAGGTATGATCATACTAAGACCGTTATCCTTCCTCGCGCACAATATGATTCGGGCAAAACTGTGACTACAAGATTTTAAATCGCTGGTCCGACCATAACTCCGCTTATTTGATAGCTGTTTCTGGGCCAGTTACGCAGATCGCTTCACCGATGCGGAACTCGTTAGGAGAAAAAACTTTCTCCACCTTCCATGCTTCGAATATTGTATTACAACAAAGAATAATGATAACGCCAATTTGCCACATACTTTGATTAATTTCAGGCTCCTCACCGCTGAAAGCAAACTATCGAACTCTCTTGCTCCTGGCGAAGAATGCATCCCCGATGTCTCGATTTCTGAGACCTTTTGATTAATTTGATGAAGCATCGATCGGTGTGGATGACATCTTAGATTTCCCCAAATTTTATGATTTCACAATTTCGGTCTAGTTGCTTTTCTTTAAATGTATTACCTTATTGTTCTTTAATATGGTTATGCAATGAAATGCTTATGAACTTGATATAATATTTATTATTTTGAAATTTTATTCAATCTCTATAACTAATATGAAATTTATGATACTTGATACCCGGGTCATAACATAAAATGCAAATGGAAAACACCGAGAAAAAGGAAGATGTTTGTTTGCTCGATAAAGGCATCAACGCACACCATATTTCGTAGTAGACACTTTTTCTCGAGTATGACATTACGTAAGACACATGTCCATACAATATCGGGTCTTATTCCGATTATTGATGGTTTTGGGAATGCTACAATTGTTTGTCAAAGGTACCATCCTGCATATTGAGAATGCATTTAAGCAAGATCAAAAGGAATCTACTTAGCTTCAAAGATGTACGCCGTAATGGGTACCATGTTGAGACTATTTGATGAGCAAAATAAAGAATATATTGGCATTACCTCTTATAAGATGGGCTTGAAGACCATCCATGAGAAGCTAGAAGCTTCTTCTATGGGTTTGTATTGTGTCATGATTAAGGCCATTGAAACCTACTCCACCATATCTTGGAGATTGGTAAATCTTGATCAGTTTGGATTATGGCATGATCGCCTTGGTCACCCTGGCGCTACAATGATGCGTAGAATAATCCTGTATCACAATGGGCACCCCTTTAAAGGATACAAAGGTATTGTTGTCCGTAAAGATTATAATTGTGAAGCTTGTTCACAAGGAAAACTCATTATCAAACCTCTATAACAAAGGTTGATTCAACCCTTTATTCACAAAGAATTCAGGTGATATTTTGCGGGACTAATACAAATCACCAAGTGACCATTTTCGATATTTTATGGTACTAGTGGACGATCCTCGATGGTCCCATGTTTGTCTATTATCTACGACAATGTCACCTTTAACGCTTACTCACAGATTATAAAGCTTCGCACACCCTCGACATTCAATTAAAGGCATAAAGATGATACGTCGATGAATTTACATCAAAATTATTTTGATACATATTGTGCTTCACTCGAATCGAGGCTGAGACCGTTGCATATGTTCATACTCAAATGGATAGGTAGAACTTTGATTAACATATACCATGCCCGCACTCTATTATTGAGAACGAATCTCAACGATATAGCATGGGGTCATGCCGTTTTGCATGCGGCTTCCCTAATAAGATTGCGCCCCACTGCTAGTCTCCTACAATCTCCCCTTCAAATGGTTTTTGGTTATGAACCTGATATTTCACATTTACGCACCTTTGGTTGTGCAGTACAGGTGCCTATTGCACCACCAAAAAGAACGAAAATGGGTCCCCAAAGTCAAGCTGGGCATTTATAAAGGCGACCACCGTCCATCATTAGGTTCTTAGAACCGACCATCGTGATCTTTATCACGATTCGCATTGTCATTTCCAATGAGACTATGTTTCCATCGATCGGGACACCTAAAATCGAAATGGTCACGGGCAAAAAACCGCTAAGGTTTTCCTGAATGAGAAAAATTTATCTCAATTCGACCCAAGAACTCCCGAGTGCGAAACGAGGCGCAAAATGCGATAATCCATTTACAGGCTATAGCCAATAGACTTCCTGATGCATTTAATGAAGCTACTAAGGTAACGAAATCTCATATTCTAGCTGTAAATGCTCCAGCTGGGATAGCTGTTCCCGAAGGACAAGCTAAAATGGATAAAAATCCCCCACAGTTGAAGCATGGTAGACCAATAGGATCAAAAGACACTGTTCCTCGAAAACGAAGGGGAAAGAATCAAGAATCCACTCCAAAAGAGCCTGGTGCTGTGCTTACTTCTAAAGGTTTTCTAATGCCCTCAAGAGGCACACAAACCCATGAAAAGATCACCAACCTTAGGAATACTGAGAATTCCATTACATATTGTAATGAGATTTTGGGATCGAAATAAATCATCATTGACAGTATTTTTGCATTCTCGCTGCTCATAAAACACATGATGATGATCAGGAGCCGCAATCATTATCGAATGTCGTCAAAGGCAGATCGTTTGCGGAGGAAGCAATTAAGGTCGAATTAGCTTCCCTAGCTAAACGAGAGGTTTTTAGACCCATAACTCGCATCCCCGATAATGTAAACCCGTTGATATACTGGGTATTTGTCTCAAACGAAATGAGAAAACTGAAATACAGTAAAGTTCGACTCGCCCAGATTCTCCTGTAGATCTGGATTGATTATGATGAGACATATTGTAAGACCCGAGAAATTCCAATTTCTGGAAAAAGGGTAAAATCATAATATCGGTTACAAAATTGTAATTTCATTAACTCAAATTTATTCTCTGGGGATCTCTGACGACGAAACAGATTTCACCGCTGAATTGTCTCGCGAAATCTAGCTAGCACGTCAAATTCGTCGACCCGAGACGGAAAGCTGGCACATTTTTCTCGAGGCATCTCGCTTTGAGTGTCAGAAACGATTGGCGATGAAAGTCACATATAACACGTACTCATGTGCCATGAGTGGTATGAGTAAACGATGAAAATGAATGTGGCCGAGATAGTCTTAGAATAAGCGGGAAAGAGGGACATAGCAGGTATTAATGTAATTATTTAGAGTGCAAGAGGCAGAGCCAAATAGGACTTGCCTTCTTCATTAAACGAAAAAGGCAAAGGTAGTAGATTTGAAAAAGGGAGTCTGCGTTAAGCTGAACCTTGGAATTAATTATAGAGGCATTCGACTTCTCTCTAGAATATCGGGCGATCCGACCGTCGGTAGTCTTCGGGACAAGAAGGAAAGGTATTTCTACGGAGCCTCTGGCATTAGGTGCAGTTGGAGTTCGACAGACGCTACGAGAGTGGGGTTTCTCCTTGCGTTTTACTCTTTGTTTAAGAACATTGTAAATGTTTGAGTTGAATGAGGCCGTGAGGGGCCGTTTGATTGGTCCCAAACCTTGGGACCGAATTGATATAATTTTTGGAACACCAAATGGAGCAGCCGTGACTGCCATAACTGATTTGGGTTGTTAAATCTTGAAATTTTGTATTAAATCATGTATTGGTTTGGATGAGGCCGGGAATGGCCGTGAAATGTGGGTTCACAAAAGTGAGCCCAGATGAATTGATGATGGTGTGGAACCGTCGACCCTAGGGTTTCTTGTTCATAGGAATAGTGACACGAAAATATATTTTCCTGTGAAATGTGTTTGATCGGAGGTGATTCGAGTTGAATTGCTCGTGTTTGATCGATAGTGAGTGAGCTAATTTTGATGTATAAGAAATGAAAATTTACATGACATGATTGTAGTAGATTAGATGTTTTGTAAATATATGCATGTTTATATATTTACATGAATTAGACTGTATTGGAATTGACATACATGCATTCCATATACCTTTGGAACTTGAGGACTATAGGAGTGAGTCGTAGAGATGATTCTGAGAGAAAGTAGTTTGGAGGGTTGTCTAAAATGTTAGTATAGGAGTAGTCCAAACTAAAAATATAAATGCGTCAGAGCGGCCCAATTGATATACGCCAGAGGGTAGTCCACAAATAATATCAATGTGGGACAACCCAATTGATATATACATATCGGAGGTTGTCTGAACAAAATAAAATAGCCAATTCTCGCATCTGGGAAGCAGGCGTGTGAAATCGATGAGGACTCGGAGTAAGAGATGAGTTAGACATTCAAGTAGGATCATGCATTTGCTTGAATGTGTGTTTATTTTGGAACATTACCTTTGCACTTAGGTGAGAGTAGCCCTTAGGGCGATTCCTGCTGAGCATTAGCTCACCACAATGGGGATATTATTTTGGTCTGAGGGCTTGCACGGGGGACGGCTCGTCTAGGGCGAGGTTGTGAAGAAAATAGGGTTGTGGCTTTGATGATTTTATACATGTATTAGAATTCTCTAATTTTGATATATATATTTGTATGAGTGAATTGTTAACTCTTGATATGGACATAGTTGGTATGTTTCACAGGATGTTATTTATGAGTGCATTTATGGTCTGAGCGTTTACTCATGTTGCGATCATATTGGATATATGTTGTGAGTGATGATGCAGGGGCCCAAGTGGCCATTATTTACTCAGTTTAGTTGTATATGAGACTCTGCGTGGTCATTGGACTGTTTATACAGGTTATGTACTAAGGGTAGAGCTCCCCGTACAAAGGGACTACGGAGTTTTTCGTGAAAAATGTCGGGTTGCGAAGCGTTCCACCTTGTCCATGGAGTTGATGAAGGCTAGTCAACGGACCCCCGGGTTTTAGGGCGTCACACATATTCACTTGTGATGGATATGATTACATTTCGTTTTCTCATTAGTCTGGTAATCTTTGAAAAATTGGAAATGCGTCTTATGGACATTGTGACGACATATCTATATGGCTCATTAGACTCAGATATTTATATGAAAATTCCCGAGGGATTCAAAATGCCTGATGCATGCACTCCCTGCAACTTATTCTCAATAAAATTGCAAAGATCTTATCTGGGTTCAAACCGATGGTCGCATATCGACGCCTGGTGAGTACCTAATTTAGGAAGGTACAAAATTAATATCTGTCCATCGTGTTTTATTAAATCGGACACGGATTTGCTATTGTAGCGGTTATGTCGACGATATAAATTTAATTGGAACTCGGAGTTGAACAAAATTCTTTAGTGTTGAAAAGGTTTGAGGATTAAAGATTTGGTAAACCAAACTTTGTCTTGGTCTACAGCTTGAGCATAAAGCAAATGGATTAATCAGTCAATAAATGTCGTATTGATTATGCGGCTTCCAGCCTTGGACAGGAAGCAAGATTTGAAGAGCATATGGACAGCAGTTATCTGAATCCCCAAAGTGCCGGTTTACGTCCGCAGAATCGATGAAGAGATGCTGATGCATTTTCATATCTCAGGTACAATTAGGGCTGATGTACTTGGCATAATGTACGAGACCAGACATCGCTTTTGCAATAAATTTATTAGCACGTTTTAGTTCTAAGCCAACTCGGAGACATTGGAATGGAATTAAACATATTTTTCGTTATCTCCGAGGAACCATAGATTTGGGATTATATTATTCCAAGGAATCTACTACCTCTGGTTTAGTTGGATATTCTGATGCTGGATATAGATCTGATCCACATAAAGCTCGCTCTCAAACTGGTTATTTATTTTGTTATAATGGCACCGCCATTTCTTGGCGTTCTCTGACTGATCGCTAGTAGGCTACATTGTCTTAAAATTTCATAGAGATCATTGCTTTGTGATTTGGAAGAGAGTGTGTTTAGTTATGATCCATTATAACACATATTCACAATTCTTGTTGCTTTTGATTTACAAATTCTCCCACTATAATTTATGAGATAATGCTTGTGTTTGCACAGAGTTAGGGAGGATATATCAAGGTGATAAGACCGACATATCTACTTGAAATTTTTCTATACTCACGAACTCGAAAGTCGACAAATTGATGTTAAAGCGAATTCAATCATAAAATAATCGCGCGATCTTTTTACCAAATCATTGCCAACGTCAAATTTTGAGAAGTAGTATGGCGTTGGTATGCGGCGAGTTCGTAAGATCTGAATTAACTAGCCACAGTAGTGGCTATATGGCACAAAGTGGGGGAGATGTGGCAGACTATGCATTGCACTCTTTTTCCCTTTATTTGGTTTTGTCATTGGGTTTTTTTAAACCCAAGGTTTTTAATGAGGCAATTAATGCATCCATAAAGGGAGAGATCATAAATATTTATGCCTTTGTACTATTTTTTCCCTTTTGTCAGGTTTTGTCTATTTGGGTTTTTTTTTTTTTTTTTTTTTTAGGCTTAGGTTTTATTGAGCGGTATCATTTAATGCATTCATGGTGTGAATATTCAAGGGGGTGACCTTGAAATACATGAATGAATATTCATTATATTCAAAAAAATGACTTCTGCCATCAATGTATATTCAATGTACCTATTATGGCACATTCGTAACCTATACATTCGTAACCTATATACATCAATGTATATTCAATGTACCTATTATGGCACATTCGTAACCTACATTCTACGTATGAATGCCCATCTCCCTATTCAATATATATAAGAGAATGAAAGTGAAAATAAAATTGCCTTTGACTTTCTCTACCATCTTTTTGTGCTTATCTACTTTCTCTTCTTAATCTCTCTCTATTCTCTCTATTATATTCTTGCAATGCAATATTTTACAATAATATATATATATATATATATATATATATATATATATATATATATATATATATATATATATATATATATATATATATATATATAAATAGATTTATCATAGTGGAACTAAATATTCTTATCACCATTGAAAAGTAAAAATATTCAATTATTTTATCAATTCCAACATTAAATTTTTTCAATATTTCCACTTTACACAATTTAAAATAGTCATTATTTTCATTCAAAAACTAATTTTTAATAACATTATCTAATCTCCTTTCAAAAAAACATTATCTAATCTTCTTCTCCAAAAAATTAACATTATCTAATCTTCTTTTAAAAAAAAAAAAATTATCTAATCTTCTTTTCAAAAAAAAAAAAAAAAACATTATCTAATCTCTTAAAAAAACATTATCTAATTGAAATTAAGTATAATTTATGAAATTAAGGTATTAACATATGATAATGACTAATTATGTAAAACCCGGGGAAAAATTCAATTTTTCGGAAGTAACGGTAGTGCAATGAGTACGGGTTGAAAACCTAGAATTTTTTCTGAAACTCGGATAAGCAGCAGAGACTTCAGATTGGAATCGTCTTGCGAAATCCACAGTTACCAGTGGGTTCCGTCGAATTGAGGCGTCGAAATTTCTCGTTTTTCTAGGTATCGGATATCAAGTGACACAAGGAGTGGTGCTACATAGCATGACCATGTATGTAAAAACCCGAAAAAATTCTAAGTTTATGAAAAAGGGTAAAATGGTAATTTCGGTCAAAATCCGGAATTTTTCTAAATCTCGGATGATGAAACGGACTTCACTGTTGGAATTGTCTCGCGAAATCTAGCAATCACGTCGAATTTCGTCAAATTCCGAGACAATCGGAATTTCACGTCTTTCGAGGCACTAGGTGTCGGGTGCCATATGAGAGCTTATGAGAAGTACACATGATATGAGAGGCATGTGATGTGACAAGGACCACCTACTACATGTATGTATGACACATATTCGTAGATAGTGAGAGGACAAAGTCGATGGCTTATATTAAGCCATATGTCAAAGAGCCCTTAAAGTCAACTAAGAGGACAAAAGGGGAATAAAATGAAAAGAAATAAAAAAAAGAACATTTTCTCTTCTTTTGGCCTGGTATCCGGTAGTGAGGGGAGAAAACAGAGTTTAGAGAGAGAAAGTCTAACTTATCTCTAGATTTCCCGGCGTTCGGACCGTCGGTTCTCATCGGAGCAAGAGGAGAAGTTGGTCTGGCTTCTGAAATTTCTGGCGTGGATCTCAATTTTTGTGGAGTTTCGACGACTCCGAGAGGTAAGGGTTTTCTCCTACTTAATTTATTCTTTGGCTAAGAGCCATTTTAATGGATGGGGATGTCTTGAGGTTTGGATGGCGTGTTTCGGTTCGAAGTGGGGCCATTGAAATCCACAATGTAGCCGTTAGACGGTTTGGGATTCAGGTTGTACTATTCACGTGACCTTGTGTGTGGTTTGTGTGCTTGGGCCGGTTCAAGAATGAATTGGCAAATTGTTTATTGTATGTGAGCTAATTTTAGTGTTATTGCTATGAATGAACATCAACATGTTGTTGTGTGTTAATTTTTGTTAGTATAAGCATGGTTAATATATTAGCATGAATTGTTGTGAAATGACATAATGCGTGTTATGCTGCTTTGGGGCATCTAGAACAATAGGTGTGAGTGCATGAAATGAAAGAAAATAAAAAGGAAAATGGTTGTGAAGGGAATTTCAAAGGAAGATTTTCCGAAGAATTGCCTTGGAGAGTTGTCCAACAGTTCATCTCGGAGGAAGACCCACGACTGTTTCGGAGAATTACCTAGCAATTCACCTCAGAGGGTTGTCCAATAGATTTTACTGAAATTCGGTATTATGTTTTCAAGAACAAAAACCTTTTGTTTTGGAAACAGTGTTTTCTCACACTTGGCTTGGCGTCGTGAAGTGGTGAGGGCTCGAGAAGTGGGAAAGGGTGAGTCACATTCTCATCCATTTCATGTAGACATTGAGTAGGAACATATATGTTTTGCTTGAATGTTGGTTTGCCATTGCATGAGCACTTAGGTGGGGAGTAACCCATGTAGTAGATTATCACTACTGGGCATTACTTACCCTGTTGAGGGAAAATTATTTCAGGTACAGGAAGTGTTCGGGAAGACGATGCTCATTAGAGGCCGCTTTTAAGAAGAAAGTCGACATGTGACTTGATTACGTTTTTGTAAAACATGTATGAAATATTACAATTGAAACATGTTTGTATTAAGAGTGATTTAACAACTCTTGAAAATATTGTAATATAGTTGGATATATTTTGGTGAGTATGATGTGTAGGCCAATGTGGCCATTTTTACTCATGTATGGGTCTCGTGATATGAGACCTGTGGTGCACCTCCTTATTGACAAGTGAGTCCAGCAGGACCCCACAAATGCGGCGTCACAATGTAGGCTGCATGACGGCTTGTGAGTGCACATGGCAGAAACCATGTGGTGTGACAATTGCCATAATGCTGTATCCATGTGACACATGGCAGATGAATAGTAAAAAGGAAAAGATCAATGGCTCATATTAAGACATGTGTTATGTGGAGAGATAAGTCAAAACAAAAGGGGAAGTCAAAGGGGTGATCTATGGAAGCCATGTGTCATACCCCTAGAGAAAGGAAATCAAAGCCTTTGGATAAGACAAAGAAAGAAGATAAAGAAAGAAAAAAATGAGGGAGAAACATGTGGTAAGGAGGAAGGTGGGAGGAAATTTCCCACTTGAATCAAGTTGGATAGATTCGGTGGGAGAGAAGGAAGAAAAAGGAAAAGAAAAAGAAAGAAAAGAAAAGAAAGAAGAAGGAAAATGGAGTGAGAAGCTCTACCTTCTCTCTAAGATCTACGGAGATCGGGCCGTTAGTTTTTGTCAGAGCAAGAGGCAAAGTTCATCACAGGCAAAGGCTTCGTGTGAGTATAAGAATCTGGGGTTTCGCGAGGCTCAAGAGGTAGGGGTTTCTCTCCTACTTTGGTTATTCTTGGTCTAAGAGCCATTTAATGACATGGAATTCTTTGGGGCCGTGACTGGCCGTGCAGTTCAGTCCCAAAATTTTGGGATTGAACATTGGAATTTATGGAACTGTTTTGGATAGTGCGGAATTTGGTTGAATTTGTTATTGGTATGTGTCTTTGTTTTTTATGTGTTATTGCTAAAAAAATGAATAACATGCGGATTATATATGAAAATCATGTTATATGCTTATATGATGTATTGACGTGATGAATGTGAATTATATGTAAATATAATTATCCATGATTTATTAATGTTGCTTGTAATACTCATTATGCATGTAACATGAATTGACATGAAATGGCGTTTCGCATTTCATATGCACGGGGACATCACGTGAAACGGGTGTGAGTGCATGACATGGTTTTTGAACAAATTTTATCGGAGGATGTCCAATAAATTACATCGGAGGGTTGTCCAATAAATTATATTGGAGATTGTCCAATGAGTTTTCAAAAACAAAAATCTTTTGTTTTGAAAACATTTTTTCATACATGGAAAATGCATGTGTGAGGGAGTCGGTGAGGACTCGAGATATGGGGCATGGCTTGTAGACATTCGAGTAGGAATGTGCATATTTTTACTTGAATGTGTGTGTGTTTGTCATTGCATGTGCACTAAGGTGGGGAGTAGCCCTCGTAGGAAAATCCCTCTACCGGGCATTGCTCACCCCGTCATGGGAAAATATTTTCAAGTGCTAGAGGTTGATGAGTATACTTTATACTCATTTTATCAATATGTTTTTCTTATCTTTTTAGTATTTTTATTATATAAATAAGTGATCTAATGCTCTAAATGTTCAATTTGTAATTAGGTCAACCATGAGCCAATATGGAGCAAAAATAAAGAGATAAAGCCCAAAAATTAGCAAACTACACATGCAACAGTAGCTACTATGTTTTGATTTTTTCAGCTGCAAGATGATCCCAAATGGAAGCAAGCTTTATATGGATGGATTCTACACTTTAAGATATTTCCACTAATACCAAGAACACCAAAGTTGGAGTTCGAACGAAGAAGTTATGCAAGTTGCAAGCCATGAAGAAAATCGGCCATTGCGGCGCCGGCATCGGAGGCTCTTTGTATTTTGCCATTTTTCGGATAATATGAGCTCAGTGCGTTAAGCTATATATGAATGGATTCTAAACTTCAAGAGTTTTCCACGGCGGTACGAAGCAACAGATCAGTTGGGCCAGTTAGTGCAAAAATAGGGGGCTGCGGCGGCGTGGCGTTGAACCAGCGTCGCGGCGTTGCGGGAAAGTGGCTTGAGCATCCCGATGTCGCGGCGGTGCTTTGCCACGGTAGCGTCGTGGTCGGGAGGGGTTTATTTTGGGTCGATTTTTAGCCCATTTTGAGCCCATAATTAGGGGTTTTAAAGCTCAAACCCTAAGGAGATGAGAGAGAACGTTTTTGGGAGGTTTGGAAGGGGGGAAACACCCTAGGGCATGGTTCTCTTTGGGGAAGAAGATGGATTGAAGAGGAGATTTGGGCTTCATTCATCACATTAGGCTATTTCTTCTCCCTTTTCATGTTTTCTCTTATCTATATGGTTGTATCTTTCCCATTGATGGACTGATTTTCCGTTTCTAGGTTTTGGACATGGATCTTATATCTAATGGTTGATTTTCCTATTTCTATTGTTTTTTTTATTGTATATCTATTAATTCATTCTTGGTTGAAATTTACATATTGATTTTTTGATTAATCGATATGAAGTGGTTTCGTGAGATTTGAGAAGTGAGTGAGAAATTAGACATAGATAGGTTAACTGTGAGATTGATAATATAGGATTATCAATAATTAGGAGGCTTGGTAGTTCTTTGATTTTAATGCTCCTTTAACACTTGGGGTTGAGCTAAGAAGCAAAAAACCTAGTGATAAATGGTAGGTTATTTGACCTTGAGTAAGAATTGCCTTAGATAGCATTTTCATGAGACAGTAGAGTGGAATATTGATCTAGATATATTAGAAATGTCCAATTACACCAAATACCCTAGAAATATATTATCTCTTAGTGTCCCGTAGTTGCATAGTTTGTTAGTCTATTAAGTTTTCTTTAGTTTAGTTTAATTTAAATTCTACTTAAACAATCTTTGACCGTTTGAATATTAAAGAAGCGTTCTAATTTTGGTACTTAGCATCCCCATTTTCCCTGTGGATCGATATCCGTACTTAGGTACACTTTATTACTTGACAAGCGTATACTTGCGCAGAATAGGCACTCATCACATATTTTTAATACACATCATAAAATACGCATATTAGAGGTACACCAGGAGGTGGACACATTTGAGGTCTTAGTTGGGAAGAAGGCCAGATTTTGGCTTTGTTATGTAATTCGTAAAATTCTGGATAGTTTATCCAGTTTTGTATATGTAAATGAGAAGTTTTGTAATAAAACTTATTTTGACTTGTTCAATATTGTATTGGAAAGTTTTCCCGGATTTTATCATATATAATATGTATAGGCGGTAGTATTAATTAAATGCATTGGGAAGGGTTGGAGGTGCGATGCGAAAATTAGGCTCGCGCATGTTTAGACCGTGACGAGGAGTTCATGGCAGTGTGACGGAGTCTGAAATGCCAGAATAATAGGCTATTGCTGGTTTTGGGTCGCGACAGGGGATTCCTAGTCGCAACATAGTTCTTTTTTGCAGGTTTGGGTCGCTATAAGGGTTTTCTTGGTCGCGACAGAGCCTCCTGGCTCTATGTCGCGACATGGTTTTCCTTGTGTTGCGACTTGGTTCTCAGTTTTAAGCTATAGAAAACGTCGCAACATGGCATTTCTTTGTTGCGATAGGGTTACTGGTTCTCTGTCGTGACAATGTTGTGATAGAGGTTTTCTGTGTTGCGACCGAGACAGTCACGACAATTGGTTGTGTTGCGACAGGTTTGGTCTTGGCTGGGGATTTCTAGGTCGCGACAAAACTTTCCTTATCGCGATAGAGAATCGTCAAGATTGAAGGTTTCTAGGTGACCATCACGTTTTGTACGCGCGACGGGGTTGCCATGACGCCGGGGAGTTATCGCGATAGAGAAAAATGATGTCGCGACATAGTTCACTGCTGTTGGAAGGGTTTATTGTCTTGACAGAGATCTTTATGTCGCGATAGAGAATAACTATCAAGGCAGAACCTGTGTCTCGATAGAGTTTTTCTATGTCACGATAGAAGGTGTTGGATGTAGGAGCTTTCTGTAACACCCCGAAAGATACCCTAGTTGTTTTCAACATGTTTAGGGTATTTTGTAGACATAAATTAAAATTTTCGTAAATTAACTGCGAAAATATAGAAATAGCTTCGGAAGTTGTGCAATTATAGAAATGGCAGTAATTTGTCGAGGACATCAAAGACATGGGTTATATAATTAGAGGCCAAAGTATAAATAATGAGATTTGTAATGTAATTAAGGAAAGTTAATGGCTAGAATGCTAAATAATTTAAAACCTTTATTATAAAGAGAAGTTGGGGGCAAAAAATGCATTTTTGGTCTCGAATAAACTACGGGAAGGAGGAAAAGGAAGGAAGAGAAAGAAGAAGAAGAGAAGAAGAAGAAGGAGGGAGCCGTCAAGGTATGGATGCTTGACTTTAGTATATGGAACTATAAGATGTTTTGGATGGAATTCTCATGTTTTATGTGAAGGTTCATGATTGGATGATGGACAGGAGCTTGCCTAAACTGGGTTGTTAGGATTACATCTTAACCAAGAACTCTTGAGTAGGGTTCCTATAATTCTAAATAGCACAAGATTGGTATGAAATCCTCATTTTGAGGAGGGATTCATGGAAATTGTGTTAGGGTTTACAACAAACTCTACATAACCTTTATAATTGGTTTATGTATGGGTTATAACCCATAATATAGTTGTTTTGGGAGGTATTTATGATAGGTTTTTGATCTATGGATGATAAGTGTATGGAAAAGGGGAGAAAATACCCGTGCGGGCATTTGAGTTAGTACCGGTACAACGGGCTTGTACCGGTACAATTTCAGTTACAGTCATTTTGGCGAGTTATGCCGAGTCTGACTTGAGCTTATGCCAGTACAACCTGTTAAGTTTTCTGTTCTGACCAGTTTTCGTATTTTGGCCATAACTTGCTCATTTCTTATCCGATTTGAGTGATTCAAGTGGACACTTAAAATAGACTTCAAGGATAACAAAACATATTTAATAAGTATCTCCAAATTATGACTCTAGATAGACCAAACATTCACTCCAGAGTGAGGTACATGTGCAAGAAGCCCATTTCCTGCATCAGTTGATCATAGAGTAGTCCGAGTTGTTTCGGACGTAACTTGAGTTTCGGTGCTCCGAATGGGGTGATTCAAGTTGGAATAGAACCCTTAGCACCTTAAATTTAAAGAAGTACAAAGATATAGTGCCAAATATGAAGTTAAGACCCCGGAAAAGTGAGTATTTCAAACTGTCCCTCGGGTAAAATCGGTAAAAGGACTAGTTGGCATGAAAGTGCCATAACTTTAGTTTGGATGATCCGATTGGATTGATTCCAATTCCCGGGTAAAGTAGATTCTTAGTATAATAAGAATACATGAATAAGGTGTGATTACATACGCATCATACCTTACCAGTATATGAAATCTGATCTGTCATGAACACATAAGTGGCTAAGAATGCCCTATTATAAGATAGTAAGTTACTGAACTCATATAATTATAAAAATACCTGAGACCAGTTATTAACTGAAATAGCACTCCTGTTCTGATTAGTACTTCGGTACTCCAGTTAGTGCTCCGGCACTCCTGATCTGATTAGTACTTCGGTACTCCTGTTAGTGCTCATCTGATTTTGATTAGTACTTGGTACTCAGTTAGTGCTCGACCTCGATCTGATTAGTATGGTGCTCTGTTAGTGCTCAGGCACTCCTGTTTTGATTCGTGCCCGGTGCCAGTTCAGTGCTACGACCTCCTGTCAGGTTAAATTACTCTACGACATCACACTTGTGATTAGTTCTCTGACACTCCTGATTCGAGGAAATGGAATTCTACCGTACATTACTCGACACTTCCGTATTGTATAGTATCTTGGATACTTAATATCTGATGTCTTACACTTTTTTTTATTAGAAGCTAGTCAAGGTATTCATAATTATATGATAATAACTGAATAATGAATAAGAGGACATGAAGGTGTATATCGATTCCGTCACACAATAATACCTAAGGGTATTTCTGAATATGAGTAAGCTCTGTAACTCCTACGGAAGATCTGAATAAATATAAGTCCTGTAATACAGTATAAGTCCAGCAGTACCTACGGGTATGTCCGTACAATAAACCTGTGTAGTACCTACGGGTACTTTTATATAAGAATAAGCATAAGTAATTGTATAAACCCATGAGATGAATGCATGTAATTTCTGATATCAATTATTGTTATATGCTTATTATAAGCTACATGCACATTATATATGTTTTTCCACGCATAAGGCGTAAAGCAGCGCGGGTTTCCTGTCAAGTGGCAGGTATAGGAGGAAAGGCGTCAGGAACTTCCGCATTCTTGAGGCCCGACCTTTGCGACTAGGGGTTCATCATTGCTTAGGTTCCTCCTCACGATCGATGGTGTAAATGTATAGTTTTTTGAATATGTAATGGGACTCGATGCGCATATATGTGACCTTTGTAAACACCACTACGGTGGTAGTGTTATTTTTGGACTTTTGTATATGATGTTGATATATTATAAGACTTGGATATACCCGATGTCTAATTAAGCAGTAAAGAGTCAGGTATATGTTCGCGTCCTGCAAGAAGCGGTTGGATCATGATCGGGTTGGAGCTGGGATTTGGGGCGTGAGTTATTATCGAGCTGGGTTTAGGGCGTTTATACGGAAAGTCTAGGATTTATGATGCACTACATAGAGATGTGTTGGCTGTCACGGACGTCTTCTATTCTGTTTATTGTCTAGAATGGATCCACACCTGAATTTGTAGATGAAGCGGTGGCGTCGATCCTTTGGATACGCCGGTCGGGTCAGGAGTCAACGAGGAATGAAAATGCTTCAAGCGAAGCATTGGTAAAAGTTTCTCGGGGATATGGCAAGGGTCTTAGATCAGGATTCACTGCCATGAGCTCAGGGTGATCTGTCTGAAAGCTAGGTGGAAGATTCCATAGTCACCAGTATGGAAGAATAAATAAAGTAGAGTTTTGGCTTGAAAAGAAAGCGAAGGGTTTTAGATGAAATGCAAATGTCGGTGGACCAAGGTCGCATGTGCGGTTTCATTCTTTGCGAGGTAGAAACATGATTGAGTGGAAGTGGTTTGAGAAATCCACTAATCCCAGATCCAGTTACATGGGACTATTTCGTCATCGAGTTTAATAAAAGTATCGCTTTGATGATTACAAGGAATCAAAATGGAAGAAATTCTTGACTCTAAGGCGAAGGGAAAATATGATGGCTGAATATGAAAAGAATTCGATCGCCTCGATAAATATGCGGAATCCGTTCTTCTTGAAAAATTCAGATGTAGACCGAGTTTGAGGAGGGCCTACATGGAGTATCAAAGGTACCTCACATTGTTACTTCGCTGTCATCCAATTTTATCGGTGGTGCGGCGGCTGAAGTGAAATCTGGAGGCAGAAGAGTTAAGAAGAAAGAAAGAGAAAAAAGTTTTCAAGAGGGGGTTCCTCTTCAGGGAAAAGACTGAGAGTCACGGGTTGGTCGATGCGAGTCGACTAAGGGGTAGGGAGACAGGACCTACCATGATGACACAAGTTCCGGTCGAGGCATCTGTTGGACAGAGGAAAAGCACGTATGCCCATTGCCCGCGATTATCATAGTGGTATTTGCGGACTGATGGCGGAGGTTGTTTTTCGATGTGGGTGTACGACGGAGCATGTGATAGCCAGCGCTGCGAGGATTGGGAAGTTCTAGAATCCTCGAGGAAGTGGTAGAGGAGGGTCGAATGTGCCTCCACAAACTCAGAGTAGGGGTAGAGGGCCCGAAGTGGCTCATGAGTGGGAGGTAATGTAAAGGACCAGTGTTAGATCACGCTCTTCTGGCCCAGGCCACGAGCTTATACGATGAGAGCTCGAAGATCAGGACATACGGGGTTGTGCGGGTGTCCTCTCTATGATATTGATTTATATGCTTTAATTGTCCAGGGCTCTACATTCATATATATGCATGGAACCCGATGAATGACAAACTAAACGGTGAGAGCTATTAGATTATGACCACTTATTTTCAAGTCCTGCAGGCGTAGTGTTAGAGTCAACTGTGCGTATAAGAACTGTCCCTTAATGGTCCATGATAGAAAGTTTTTCAGTTGATCGGATTGCTTTTCCTTTTCATGAGTTTGATTTGATTTTGGGGATGGATTAGTTATCTAAACAGGGCCATAGTTATTTGTGATAAGAAATAGTCTGGCAAATGTCGACCTATCGGAAGTAGAATACGAGTGTCAGATCACGAATCGGCAGAAAGTTATGTCGGCTATGAAAGCCCCGGCGTTTTACGAGAAAAGGTTGTGAAGCCTTTTGGCTGATTCTTGACTCAAAAGAGCAAGTAAATTTAGAAAATATTCACTGTGATTAAATTCCACTGATGTGTTTCGAAGGATTCTTGGGAGTACCACGAACGAGAAGTGGATCTCTCTATTATGAAGTTGTAAATTGAGCGACTCACTGTTCGAGGACACCTTCTGCAGTATGGCTCAAGCGGCTGAAAGAGTTGAGGCTTCTCACGGGGAGCTATTGGATAAGGGGTTCATCCGACCTAGTGTTTCACCTTGGGGTGCGCGGGTTTTATTTGTTAAGAAGAAAGATGGCACTCTTCGGATGTGCATTGACTAAGCGAATAAACAAAGTAACTTGATTAAGAATAAGTACGGGTGCGAGAATAGAAGATTTATTTGATCAATTGAGAGGGCAAGTGTCTTCTCGAAGATAGACTTGCGATGGGATATTATCAACTCAGGGTAAAAGAGGTTGATGTCCACGGCATTTCGGAACCGTTATAGCCCTTTATGAGTTTTGGTCATGCCATTTGGGTTGACCTAATGCTCCAGTGCATTTATGGACGATGAATGGGTTTCAGCCTATTTGGATCAAGTTGTTGTGGTATTTATTGATGACATCCTGGTGTATTCTAAAGATCACAAGAACATGAACACCATTTGAGGATAGTGTTGCAAACTTTGAGAGAGAATCAGTTGTTTGCCAAGTTAAGTAAATGTGATTTTTAGGCAAGGAAGTGTCATTTCCTAGGCCATATTGTATCTACTTGAAGGTATTAGAGTGGACCCGATGAATCGAAGCAATTGTAGATTAGAGCCTCTCGGAATGTAGGTGAGAAGTTTCTTGGGCTTAGCGGGTTATTTTCGATTTGTACAAGGCTTTTCGAGTTATAGCATCCTCCTTACAAGATTACTCGGAAAGGAGTAGAAATTTGGCTGGGATGATAGAAGTGCCAATCCGAGTTTTGAAAAATTAAAGGAAATCTTTGGTTGAAGCACGATGTTGATTGGCTGCGGGTAGGGATTACACGATTATCTGATGATCTTGAGGATAGGTTTGGGATGCGTATTGATGCAGGATGGGAAAGTGGTGGCTTATGCTTCCAGGCAATTGAAGCCGCATGAGCAAAACTATCCCACACATGATTTGGAGTTAGCAGCTGTAGTGTTCGCTTTGAAAATTTGGAGACACTATTTATATGGAGAAAAATGTAGAATTTTCACTGATCATAAGAGCCTGAAACAACTCAAAAGGTGAACACTGACAACGTCGGTGGTTGGAATTGTTGAAGAAGACTGCCACATATGGTTGTATGATTACCACCCGGAAAGCAAATGTAATGCTTGAGATGCCTTGAAGTAGGAAAATGATTTACCTTTCACGACCTTGAAAGATTATGATTGGAGATTTGCACCCGATGGAGTGTTGGCTCGGTGGATGATACGAATTAAGACAAATGATAGTGAATGCTCGGAAAAATGATGACAAGTTACAAGAATTGGCTCGGTTAGTGCGATCACGGGAGTGGCGATTTTGCCATAGATGGAAGTGGAGTTTGTTGTACGAGAACAAATTGTGTCTGAATGATATGGAATTGAAAAGAAAATATTATTATGAAAGCCCGCGTCTTTGTTTCACCATGCATCTGAGTAATAAAATGTACCAAGATAGCAAACAGTCCCTGCGATGGCGAGGATGAAAAGGACATTTAGTGCTGTGGCTGGTGTCTAGCATGTCGACAAGTAAAGTTAGACACCAGAGCATCAAAGTTTATTGAATCCCCTTCAGTTCCCCGATGGAGTGGGATAACCTCTTGGATTTCGTATCCCGGTTTTCCCTCACCCAAAAGAAACATGTTCAATCTGGGTAATGAGTAGACGGTATTAGTGCAACAGCTACTAGGTCGACGGCTTCTCCATGGATCGTTCGCGGACCTTTATATGAATGAAATTATTTGGATTACATGGCATTCCCGAATCGATAGTATTCGTAGTGATCCTCGATTTCACGTCGAGTTTTGGAAAGAGTTCTGATCAAGCTTTTGATGCGAGATTGAATTTTATGCTTTGCTTTCCATCCTGGCGATGGAATGATGCGGAAAGAAGTGATCAGTATTAGAAGATAATAGCCGGGGCGCTGTGTATTAGATTTTCCGGAAGTTGGGATAGATGCGTTACTCCTTGGAGATTTACACTTTTTGTAACGGCGATTATCAATCCAGTATTGGTATGGCCCCGTATGAAGCTCTGTATGGAAGACGATGTAGAACTCCTACGTGTTGGATAGAGATGAATGAGCATAAGATTATCGGACCTGAATTAGTAAAAGACACGGAAGAAAAAGTTCAGATTATTCAGCAGAGATTAAAAGCTGCTGTGATGAAATGAGTCTTATGCTAATTTTAGAAGAGAAAGATATATAGAGAGTATGAAGTCGGAGATTAAGAGTGGCTTTTTGAAAGTATCTAAAATTGGAAAAGAAATACTCAGTTTTGGAAGGAAAGGAAGCGAGTCCACGATTCATTGGCCCTTATGAAGTTTTAGAAAGAGTTGGACCGGTGGGCGTATCGTTTGGAACTTGGGAGTTAGTGAGCTGTAGTGTTCCCATGTATACATGGCCGTGAATGCATCGTTACGACCCATCGCACAAATTACCGAGTTCAAGATATAAATCTGAAGATTTCACCTTGATGAAGGCTAGCTATTTAGATCGTGAAATAAGACAGTTACGAAACAAGCAATTCCCTTTGGTAAAAGTGCTTTGGCAACATCATGAGTATGGAAGAAGGCGACATGGGAGTAGAATCGGCTGATGGTCTGTTCCCTCGGCTCTTCGATTCGGGTAATTTCGAGGCCCGAAATTTATTTTTTAAGAGGAGAATTGTAACACCAGAAAGATACCTAGTTGTTTTCAACTTGTATGTTTAGAATTATTTGTAGACATAGTTAATTTATAAGTAAATTAAGCTGCGAAAATATAGAGAGCTTAAAAACTCGAGTTACAAATTATAAGGGCCATGTGGTTACATCCCAAGAGGACATCAAGTGTGAGTTATAAATTGAGGCCAAAGTATAAATAATGAGATTTTGTAAATATAATTAGGAAAGTTAATGGCTGGAAAGATATAAATAATTTAAAACCTTTGTATAAAGAGAAGTTTGGGAGACCAAAATGCATTTTTGGTCTCTCCAAACAAACTTACGGGAAGGAGGAGGAAAAAGGGGAGAGAGAGAAAGAAGAAGAAGAAAGAAGGAGGAGCAAATCCAAGGTATGGATGCTTGACTTTAGTATGGAACTATTAATGTTTGGATGGAATTCTCATGTTTTATGTGAAGGTTCATGCAATTGGATGGTTAGGAGCTTGCTGAGCCTAAGTTATTGAGATTACATCTTAGCCAAAGGTTTCTTGAAAATAGGGTTGCTATAATTCTAAATATGGCACGAATTGGTATGAAATCCTCATTTTGAGGAGGGATTCATGGAAATTGTGTTAGGGTTTACAACAAACTCTACATAACTATAATTAGTTATATGTGGTTATAATATAAATATCAAATTGTTTTGGAGTATTATGATGGGTTTTGATCATGGATGATAGTGTATGGAAAAGAGGGAGAAAATAACATTATGGGCATTACCAGGGATTATTTTATTTACAACTGTTGTTGTTTCCACAATTCAGATCCACAGATGTTTGGCCGTTATCACCGATCTGACTTTAGAGAGAAACCTCTTGGGATCTATTACAATTCTTAATTAACCGGATTTAATGTTGACCATAACTCTCATTAACCATATCTTGGTGATAAAGTATTGAATAAGAAACTCAGAGTGATATTGTGATATCTTCCAAAATTATAACTCTGAATATATTACCCAAAAATTCACTCAATTGGATAATATTAAACCATTCATAGTTGATCATGGATAGTCAGGATGACATAACATATGGATGAGTTATCAGATGGGTGGATCGAAAGTTGAAGGACCAGACATGGCACATGATTAAAGGGTACAAGATAGTGCCAAAATACTCGATTAAGACCCGGAAGTGGGTATTTCAAACCATCTCAGGTAAAATAATTAAAGGACTAGTTGGCATGAAAGTACCACAACTTTTGAACAGATTTGGATGATCCGATTGGATTGATTCCAAATTCGGGTAAAGTAGATTCTTAGTATAATAAGAATACATGAATAGGTGTGATTACATAAATCATACCTTATAGTGCTTATGAAGTCTGGTCATTGAGCGTGAGTGGCATTTAAGTACTATTATAAGATAGTAAGTTGCTGGAACTCATGTAATTTATGAAAAATACCTGAGACAGTTATTAACTGAAATAACCTCCTGTGCAGTTAGTATGGGTGTATAGTTGAGTGCTCGGCCTCCTGATCCCCGGTCATGCCCGGTACTCCTGTTAGTGCTCCGCCTCCTGTTTTCGGTCGTACTTAGAACACTCCGGTTCCAGTCAACTCGACCTCTGATCCCGATTATGCTTGTTTTCCGTTGGTGCTAAACTCATAATGGGTTAAAGTGCTGGCCTCCTGCCTTGATTAGTGCTCCGGCATCTGTTAAATCTTATTCTACTTTGTGCTGCGGCGCCAGTATTATATAGTATCTTGGATGCACTTATTATCTGTCTTCGCTTTATTAGAAGCGGTCAAGGTGTTCCATAATTATATGATAATAACTTTGAATAATGAATAGGACATGGGTGTATGGATTGATCTACGTAATACCTAAGGGTATTTAAAGATATGAGTAAGCTCTTATGGCTTCTACGGAGATCGAATGATATAAGTCTTATGTCTTTGATTATAAATCTGATGGTACCTCCCGAGTCGTCCATTACAATAAACTGTGGCTACCTCTGATTTTACTTTTATATAAGAATACAGCATAAGTAATTGTATAAGCCCATGAGATGGAATTGTAATTTACGATATCCGTTGTTGTTATATGCTTATTATAAGCTGTGTGTACCATTTATATATGTTTCCCACTAAGGCGTATAAAGCTTATGCGGGTTTAATCCATGATACAGGAGAAGGCGTCGAGAACTTCGCATTTCTTTCGGGGCTGACTAGGGTTCAATCAGTGACTAGGTTCATAAATAGGGTGATGGTGGAGAGAAGGAGAGACATTTGTTTATCTTAATATATAGTTTTGAATATCGATGAGGACTCGATCTTGTATATATATGTGACCTTTGTGGCGCACCTACGGTGGTAGTGTTATTTTGGACTTTTGTATGTGATGTTGATATGTTTATAAGACTTGGATATGATGCTCCCTAGTGCGAGTAAAGGAGTCCGGGTGCATTTCTCGCGTGCAGGAAACAGTTCGGATCCGCCTTGTTCAGGTTGGATCAGAGTTTGGGGCATGACCTTTCTATATTGGCGATGGGGAATATCGCCACATTGAGGCTTTGCATCGCGGCAGAGTTCTCTGTACGACATGGCCTTGGGTGTATGAAGGGTTTAGGTCGTGTGAGTTGACTAAGGCGGGAAATTTTGTGTGTTAGAGTTGGCTAGGGCGAGAGAAATCTTTGTCGTAATGAATGTTGTGTAATAAGAGACGAGTTTTTTCTAACATGGGGAGAATTTATGTCGCGATCGAGTATTTTTAAGTCGCGACAGAAAATCTCTAGACATATGTCACGACAGATTGGGAATTGGGTTCTTCTGCGTCACACACACGTGTAAAATTATCTTTGCGTCGCCAGTGCTCCTACCACACACCGGCGGAGCTGTGGCGCGTGGGCCCGGGCGCTCACGGCGGGATGCGCTCACACGATCGCGTGTGCGATAAGTGTCTGTCCTTGTGAGATTTCTTTGTCGTGAGACTTCTCTGAGAAGTTAAAAAAAAAAGACTCCAGGAATTAGGCGTCTGAAATTATAACAATATAAGGTATCGCAAGATGGTTTACATCTTTAATGTGTAAATAATATAATTTCTTGGTGACTTTTAGAAACGTATATAAATTATTATTTTTTAAATGTATAAAAAATAATATTAAAATAGTGTTTAAATTCAATAAACATAAAAAATTAAAATAATTGCAAAAGAAATTGTACATATACTTTTTTGTTACTTAACATTATTTTTTATAAATATATTGTTTTTTATTTGGTATACTAATTAGTAATTTATATAAAGAAGTTTATTTTAGGTTAAATTAATTATCTGTTATCAAAAATAGATTTATCATATTGGAAATAAATATTAATGATTTCTTGACATTTTTCAATTTAAAAAAAAAATATTTTGATCTTTACCTTATTTTAAGTTAAGATTCTAAATTCTAAATGATCATCATCATTAGAAAATAAAATTATTTTATAAATTCCAATTTTAAAGTTTCTAAAATCTTTAATGTACTCTTAGAAAAACATTTTAATGTGTAAATAATGTAATTTATTAAAAATAAAATTAATGGTGTATTTCAAACAAAGAGATGAATTAATAATTTTAAATAAATAAAAATAACATTTAAATTTTTTTAAATCCAATTAAATGAAATGATGCATTTTCCAAATGAGCAGAAGAGTGAGTGTATTGATTGTTAGGAGTGGGGACATCTTTGGGCGGTGGCTCGAGTGTTGGACTCCTCTGCAAAGACAAGAAAGAAAGAGGATCGGCGGGGTTGCGATTCTGAACCGATTCTAAGTTAGTTCATTGAGAGAAGAGTCCAAACATGGGAATGTTTTTGCGTATCTTTCAGATAAATTTGGCTGATATTTATAGCATATGTTTTTTAGTGCATAGTGGTAAAGTTTAACACTATTGGATGAGTGTTTACTTTATCGGTATCGGATTAATGAAGGATAATGAGGAGGCGGTTATTGAGAATTATCTGCCTTCCCTCATTGACAGTTGGGTTTGATTTATAGGATAGTAATTTATTGGGAATTATCCTACTTATCTTGGTGAGATTTAGTTTGATTCACGGGACGGGCTTTGGATTGTGTCCATCTTGTGGCCCTAGAGGCGGGCTCATTGGGCTCCGTTTGGAGCGGTGCCCCCGAGGCTCGGACGTTTCAACGGGCTTACTTTCTTTGGGCTTGGCGAGTGGCCAGAGTGCGCCTATTTTTAAACCACATCGGTTGCCCCCGACCCTTGATTACGGTGAGCGTGTAGGGGTTGTATCATTTCCCCTCTTGCTGATGGTGCGACTTCCGTGTTTGCTTAGGGTTTGGTTCGGTTAGGGCTTTGTTGCTAGTCATATGTCTGTGATAAGCTGATGACACTTTGGTTTTGCGCCCACTTCTTCAGTTGCTGTTTTCCTTGCAGAGAAACATCCTCTGTGGTCGCCTTGTGTTTCACTGATCTTAGAAGCCTTTTTGTTTTATGAGTTCGGGTTTCCTTTCCTTAACATTCGTTTGACCTTCACGTGCGGAGTTCACTTGCAGTGTTTGTGATACCTTGCTTGAGGTGGCAACACCGTTAATCACAGGATGGGTTACGTCTTTCTTTTCTGTGTCTTTTCGGGTAATGCGAGCCTGGGCTAAGATGAGTTAGTCTTGATTCTTTTCTTTGTTACTCTCATGGTTGAGTTCGTCCTCTTCCTTGCGCATTGGAGGTGACTCCTGTTATATTCGATTCGGGGCGGAGCCAAGTACCGCCTCAGGTGTTGTTTGAGTTTTGCTTCCCGGGGCGTCTTGGGGGAACCTCACCTCTCACCTTGGATAGGGAAGGTATAATCGATGAGATTAAGTACAACAGGATCGGAATATCACATGATGATCGACCGTGCAGAATGTGCTCTGCCAGTGCCACTGGGACCCCCTAGCAGGGTCAGGCCTTTATATGGGGAAACTGTTGGCGTCCCTGAGACCTTACCCAGGTGTCAGGTTTGGTGTCAGGCATTTGAAGCCTCCGCGTGGTCAAGTGCAGATGGTGTGTGTTTCTTTGAGGTGGCCTTGATAATGGTCTCAGTTTCCCTCTACACCTTGCCTTATAAAGGGTCTTTTTGCAGCATTTCAACGTCTTGCCCCTCTCAACTTTCGTGATTTCTAAGTGTGCAGTTTGGGGTGTTGGTCTTGCTAGGACAGGCTTGGGTGTTCAGTGTAAGCTCTGTTCTTGGACCTTTTTAGTGTGAAAGGAAGCCGCGAGGCTTTCTTTATCTATCCTAGGCGGCTGGTAGCTCCTCGATCATCTCGGATCTCCCATCTTCCCACGGATTTTGGAAAGAGCGTTATTTTTTGTTAGTGGCCGTAGTTGGGAGTATGACCTCTTGACCAGGAGATGTTGGGGCGTCATTTATACGGACCACTCAGGAGAATCATTGAGCTTTGCTTTGGTTTAGTTCGGTCAGGTTTCGTAAGTTATAGGATGTCCCTAATAATTTTGCATTGGTAATGCGATTTTCAGTGTCATGCTGATCGTAGAAGGCGGTCGTAAAAATTTGAAATTTGTGAAGTGTCTTCATGGCCAGCTTACTTTGAGGCTATTAGTTTGGATATTTGGGATCTGCCGGGGTTAGAGGTCCTCCTTTGCTACTTTGAGGCCTTCATCCCCTTCCGTTATGAAGTCTTCTCATGAGACTCGTTTGCCTTAGCTGCTAGAAAGAGCTTACGGCTGCGGGTGGAATCTTGTCAGGGAGGGTCGGAGTGTAGACGAAACTCAGGACTCTTGAGAAGGACCTTAGGCTGGGCAAAGTCCTAAGGTTGGGAACGTCCTCGTCTTCACCTTCTACCCATGCCCGAGTGCAGGGGCAAGTGTCGCTGCCTCCTACCGAGGTACCTAAAGCCCCAAGTTCGTAGCGCTCAGATTCACAGTTTACGCCGTAAAGGCCAAAGATTCCTCGAGAGAGTTGTTGGGGCTCTGTTCAGTTATACTTCTGCAGTTTGGAGTCCCCCTGCGTAGAGCGCTGAGCCTCCTCCTTCGAGAGTGGAAGAGTTGGGAGGCTCTTTGAACCCCGATGGGATGGGGATTCCTTGCTTTCAATCTTTGGGCTTGCACGGCTGGCGCGGTTTCATCTATTCTTAGGGATTCTGATCTTAAGAGGTCGGGTGCCCTGTCGGTTGAGGAAACCTTGGCTCTGATCTCTAGGGGTCATACGTAAGTTCAGTGTCGATTTATCTTGGTTTGGTGTAAACGGTGGCTGCGTCTAAAGTTTAGCGAAAGAGCTGGAGACTAGGCAGGGGCCATGTCAAGGGTGGCTGATCTCTATGAGCGGGGTGGGCTCTTGTTTACGAGCAAGTTGTTTGTGAGATCGGGTCACGAATATGATGGAGGGTCGTGCACTTAAGTCAATCGGGGCGCCATGTGAGCCGTGACCTTGTGGCTGAGGAGTAGGGAAGAAGGCTCAGGATAACCCAGAGTGGGCGGGGTCGGGCTTAACCGGGAAGTCGGGGGGGATTAAGGTGCGGGGCTGCCCGGGATGACTCTTGGAGCGGGGATGTTTGCAAGTACTCTTGAGGCCCAGGCAGTGGTCGGGGATGGTGTAATGCGTCCTAGAGAGCAGGCTCAGGCGTAGGGAAGAAGGCTAGTCTTTCTTGGGGCAGTGATCATGTGACAGTATTTGCTAGATGGAGCCCATCGTGAAGCTTGGGGATGCATAGCTCTATTGGGCTTAGGCGGGAGTGCCATGGGGTTTGCGGGGACCTTCGAGAGACAAAGGCTACAGTTTATTCGGAGGAATGCAGACTATCGCGAGTTTGCAAGGGGATGAGGCTTGCACCCGATGGGCTTATGGATGAAACACCTTTGGGAGGAAGGTTGCTAATGGCTACCTGGGCTTGGACCTTAACTTTGATATCCCCCGTTACGTGAGGGAGCGGAAGAGTCATTTTAGTAGATGTTAATGGGGGCGACGCGGTGAGACCGCTCCCTTCTTCCGCGCCCACACTCCTTATGTCTGGGTGTTCAACCATAAGCCCGCTTGTGTTTGTTTTTTGTTTTTGCGTTGAGCTTGAACCCGAGTATATGTAATGTCGTTCTCAATGAATACCCCATTTCGCCGCTTTACCCCTAATTGCGTTCCTTGTCTTGCTGCGAAGCCCGGCTTAGCTCTGGGATTCTGGCCTTAGTTGAAGCGAGTTGAGCTCTTAGCCCGAGCTACTAAGACTCGCGTTACAATGCTGAGATGGTAGCTCCTGGGCTATATGGCCTTATCTGAGCAGTTGAGCTCTTCAAACTGGGCCGTTGAGGCTTCATGGGCTAATATGCAGGAAATTTGGGAGGCGGCTGCCGGGCTGTATAAACGCCGTTTGAGCGGAGTTGTGCTCTTCCAAAGTGAGCTCTTGGGCCGTGGGCTAACATGGCCGAACTGAGCTCACAGGCTGGGCCTTAGTTGAAGCCGAGTTGAGCTTTTGGCCAGGCTATTGGTCTCCTGCAGGCGGCGAGGCCTTACATTGTGAAGCCTGTGCAAGCTGTTTGCTAGGCTTTGTGGGCTAAAATGCAGGGTGATCTATCTGGGCTACCGGGCCTTAGTTGAGCAATCGGGCTCTTGAAGGCGAGTTCTTGAGGCTTGTGGTAGTTTGCTGGTGATCGGCTCTGAAGCTATGGCCTTCTCTTGAGCGGTCGGGGCTCTTGGTGAATTTCTTAAGGCTCCGTGGGCTCTCGCCACTTTTGTTTGAGTCACGGCTCTTTTCTATATGGCCCTGTCTTGTGAGCGGTCGGGCTCTTCATTGAAATTTCTTTGAGGCCCCTCTGCAATGGGCTAAATGCTTGGCGGGGCTGGCTCTGTGGGTGGATGGCCTTTCTTGGCTTGAGTCGAGCTCTTGAGGGTGGTACATTAAGGCTCAGGTAAATTTGTCTTGTGCTGGCTGGCCCAGCTCTGTGAGTTATATCTGCCTTAGTTGGGCGGTCGCTCTTCAAAGCCCAGGCTATTGGGCTCTTGGCGACGAGGCCTTCCTAAGGCTGTTGAGCTCGCAAACTAAGGCCCATTGAGCTCGAGGCGAGAGCCTTCCTGGCTATTCGCTATGAGAAGCTGAAGCTGTTTGACTTACGTAGGCCTTGCTGGCTGATCTTGCTCTGGGATTTTGAGCCCAGTTGAGCAATCGAGCTCTTCGCCAGGCTGCCCCAGGCTCCCTTGAGTGAAAGCTACTTAGGCGTCGCTTTGCGGCTATGGCACTGCGACAGTCGAGGCTCTTGAGGCCCGGCGGTGAGGCTCAGTAGGCCCAGCCTTTGGCCGATTGGCTCGAGCTATGTCTTGGCTTGGGTTAGCTCTTCAAGGCGAGGCTGTTGGGGCTCAGTGGGCCCTCGCGCCTGGTATGACCCGCGGCTTTCTTTGTTATGCACGACCTTTCTTGGCGGAGTTGAGCTCTTAGCGGCCGGCCCGAGCCTTCACGGGTTGACTGCTGGAAGGCTACTAAGTGCGTTGACTTCACTTCTTGGAAGATCGAGCATCATTAATCTTTGGTTTATGGAATGAAGCGTATGCGATTTTCCAGTGCCCGGCCTCATATAAATAATGACTTCTTATTTATGGAGCTCATACTTGATCCTTCTTCCCCTTTTTGGGCGCAAGCGGAATCCGCATGATGGAAGCGTCAAGGCTTGGCCGTCTTCGTAGGGGTCCGCCTAGGGATTTTGGTTCGATTCCAATGGACCTCTGCTTGTGGGAGTTGTGTTTTTCCCTAGTTTCCCTTTGTAGAGTTATGTTATTCCCACTGGCTGGGTCTTTGAGGAATGCGTGCGGAAGGCGGTGTCTTAGTACCGCTTGCCATTTTCTCCTTCTCTTTCTCTTTCTCTTCTTTTTTCTCCTTCTCCTTCTCTTTTTCACTCTCTCTTCCTCTCTTTCTTAGTCTCTCTTCCTCTCTTTATCTTTCCCTCTCCCTTTCTTCTCCTTTTCCTTCTCCTTCCCCTTCTCGTTCGCACTCTTTTTTTTTCTCTTTCCTCTTTTTCCTTTTTTTTGGGAACTGCTTGTACTGTTTATTTATGAGATGTAAGGGATGACATTGCTCATTGTAATCAATTGTACCTTCATTGGAATAAAGAAAAATTTTCTTTTTTTGCGCATGAATTTGGCCAATGTGTATTATGTAACTCCAAATACGTTTCCACGGTAAAATTTCTGTTTTCTTTTACAGAAGCCCGCTTTTGATTTATGAGGATATTAAACAAAGTAATCAACAAACACTCATGCGTATCGAAAACTAATGTTACTATTAACATTGAATTACAATCGAGGTCTGCGATAAAACGCTTCAAGGTGCTCGGTTCAGTAGAGATAGAGATTTTTCCTTCTCTCATACGGGCTCGTAATTACCAGTCGACGGCGAGATACTATAGGGGCCTTCCTAGTTTATGGGCCTAATTTTCCATATGTGAGTTTTCTTGCGGCGAAGCTTTTTTTAAGACTAGGTGCGGGGCTTGTAACTCACGGGTGACACTGGTGTGTTGCAGTCTTCCTTTGGTGTTAGTCTTAAATGCGTTTACGGATCGGTCGCTGCACTCATCTAGGAGGTCTGGGTTCGGGCGGAGGCCTCTTAGTTTATGTTCCACGCTTGCCAATTCAATCCTTGAGGATTTTAATCCGATCTCGACGGGGGCTACCGCCTCGGTGCGAAGAAATTTAGGCGAATGGGGTTTTCTGAGTCGACCCACGTATTTATTCTGTATACAACACCTCTGGGTCTCTACCCATTTGCCTTTTAAGTCTTTAACTTGGTCTTTAGTGCCGCTTCAAGAGTTCGATGGTGACTTATTTTGCCCATTAGATTGTGGATGAAATGCAGGGGCGGTAGTAGTTCTTGATCCAGGCTTCATGCGAGAAATCCTGAACTTAGGATTGTCGAATTGCTTCCCACGTGACCCAGATACCATAATCTCGGGATACCGACCTGCAAATTGTGGAGCAGCCAAGCGAGGTGTGTCTTGTTAATGATAGTAAGCCAAGGGTTCGCCTCGGCCCATTTAGTGAAATAATCAACTACTTGATGATAAATTCGCGGCAGCGCGCTCCGTGGGCGAGAGAGGTCAAACCTGTCATTCCATTTGCTTTGAAAGGGCGGGGCTTGTAGTGACTGCAAAGCTCAGGCCAGGAGCGAGAGATTTTGCGTCTTTCTGAAAAGTGCACATCTTGACGCTAGTTTTGTCGTCTACGAGCATTGTGGGCGTGATATCCTATCTTAAAGTTTTTCCGCTGCGGCGAGACTCAGTGTGATTCCATATCCTTCCATGTACTTCCCTCGGCCGTGATCGGCGTCTTTCTGCGATGCACTTGAGGATGGGTGTGAAAAGCCTCGTTGTAAAGAAGCTTCCCCGATGAATAGTAAACTGGCGACCTCGTTAGAGCTTAGGATCTCTTTGGTCGTTGGGTATGATCCTTACATTAAATAGTCCCGAATGGGGTCCATCATTTCGAACCGGACGCAGCGAGGCGACTTCGCGTCATAGAGATCATAGAGGGCTCTACAAAGGTGCTCGGCGGGAGTTAGTACGCTAAGATCTTCTTGCCCAGGAGGTACATTACCGACTTTGCTAGGGCATGCGCCAAGGAATTCTTTGCAGGTATGTGTTTGACTGAACTAGCCACGAACTTCTTGATGGTATACCTTTTGAGGGAATAGGATCATTTTCCTGGCTGTAGGTGTCTTCTATTTTGCTTCTACTAAGCTGGGAGTCGTGCATACCTCTAGTTTGGTGGCTTTGCATTATGAATGGCGAAGTTGAGTCTGCGATGATGTACATTACTCGGCCTCTTATTTGAGCTTAGAACCCGAATGAGTGCATGCTGGTGTCTATTCATGCAGGGAGGTCGAGTGTGACACCGCTCCCTTGAGCATTGGCGACCTCGTATACGGACAGTTTCCAAATGGGGAGGTTGGGCGTCGCTCGTATCCTCATGTGAGAAGCAGTCGCTGAGTGAACTCCGTAGTGAAATCTGCGAGACTTGCCGCTGATTACGTTTTTGGTTTATATTTGATGTGAACTAAGCTCAACTCTAAGGCCCATAATCCCAATCTTCCGAGTCTGGTTTGTGTAGCACTTGCTTCATTGGGTATTATGTCGGGACTTCAATGGTATAAACTTAAGAAAAAGTAAGATGAGCTTGAAAGTAAGAGCGGAGTTTTGTTCTTGTTACTAACGCGAGTTGTTTTCTACGGATGCCTCTCTGCTCCTCTCAAGCTAATTCTTGATAGTAGGCTGGATGTTATGGTTGGTCTTTGTCTACGATAAGGATGGCGTATTGAATTGAGAAATCTGAAACTACGGGGTCTGAGTAGGGTTCCCAGCAGGCTTACGAACGGGAGAGCTAAGGTAAGCTTTCAGTTTTAAGAATGCTTCTTCGCAATGTGTATCCCATTGAAAAGCTCAACTTGGGACACTGTGACATAAATCGCTTAACGCGACTATTCTCTAGTTAGACGTTGGACTCTTTTTATGCTCGATGGCTGCATGTCGAGCACGAACTTTTATCTTGTCCGGACTTGCCTCACCTCTCTGCATTGTTGACCATAAACCCAAGAATTTTTCCTGAGACCCAATACGCATTTAGCTAGATTCAACTTCATGTTTGCATCAGATCCGAATGTTTGACAGATGAGCTGGCGCGAGCTCCTCTGGGCCGTATTGATTCTCACCAACATGTCATCTATATATACCTCCATGGATGCACCAATTCCGCTTCTCGAACATCCTATCTACCAACCTCATTATGTAGCCTCGCTTTTTTAGCCCAGTGGAGACATTAATAGTACAGTCCCTTTCGCCTATGACAATGAAGTATTTTTCGTCGTCGATCCATGCCGGACTGTCAGAATGAGAAAGCATTCATGAACCGAGGGGAGTTCATGGTCACCGTGGCATCTACTATGAGGTCGACCAGGGTGCGAGGGAAACTGATTGGCATGCACGATGACACGCGAAGTCGTGATGCGCAGTCACCATTTGTCGCTTCTTCGACGAGCACGACGCCGCCAACCACCAGTGGTACTTCCACCGGATCGCCTTCATGCTCGGTACAGCTTCGCCGACTTTCATTTATCGCTTGTCTTTTCTCGAGCGAAACTCCTTCTTTTTCTTAACCGGTTTAAAGGACGGACTGACGCGTTAGTCCTGTGAGTGATTATCGCGGATCAATCCTCTCCCGATATCCTCCCCGCTTCCACGCCAAGACATCCTTATTCGCTTCAAGAAATGGGTAAGGCGGCTTCTCGGTGTCTTCTCCGCAAGCTCGTCGGCGTAGAAGTGGTGCGTTTAGGTTATCGTTTAATCAGATAGGTTTCAGCTCTCTTCCTGGAGGGCTCGTGCCCGTGTTTACCTCATCGCCGCGATGGTGTCGAGTTTCGCCCAAGCATATGTCATTTGACCGCTGCTTTCATGGATGCCGGTAACACTCCCTGCCACGCCGCTAAGCCTTCTAATCATTCCTACCCACCTCGTGGCAGAAACTTGATCATCATGTAAAGTGAGGGATGGCTCTTCATGGCGTGGCAGGGTCCCGCCAATAACAGAGCATAGGCAGATGGGCATCTACTATGAGAACCTCTTATCACGTTGTCGTCGCACCCGGGTCTCCCAAAAGTGGAGAACGAACCATTGACCCCAAGGGTAGCACTTTCTCTCGTCTCGAGAATCCGCATAGAGGCCGATCGGGTTCCATCTTTCTCCTTCCGGCACCATTCTGTCAAAAAGCTTCACTAAGACGAGCGTCTGGCCTAACTCCCATCGTCGACAAGGACCCTGGGTGATTGAGTTTTTTTAGCTAACAACCGCCCTTATTACCAAAGGATCGCCGTAGGGTGTTGGCATCCCTTCGGGTCTCGAGTCCCAGAATGCCATGGTCGTACGCAGTCGAGGCGCGCAGACACCGCCAGACTTCCATTACCTCCCGACGACGCACAGCAGCTTCCCAGTGTAGCCGATTCCTACCTCCCGCAAATCCTCCCGAGATCGCCGGATTTCGGCGGGCCGCGATGAGTTGCCGTTTGTCGAGAGTGGTGGTGGTCGCGCCCGATCACCTCGCAGGCTACCGGAGCGCGAGATACCCGCTGCCGAATCAAATATTCTATTTCCTTCCAAGTTGTATGTAATCATTCGCTCATGCCCGTGGTCCCTAAGTGGAACTCACAATATCTCGTGTTATTCTTTTGGTGGTTTAATCTCGCTATGACGAATCGCTTCATGTTGCACCTCAGGCAAGACCTCGCAATACCGGGTGGGCTATAAGGGGTGCGAATCGCGAGGTGAATGACCATTTACAGAATGACGCGGTGGTCTCGTGCGGTCTCGACGCTTTTGTCTTTCGGGACCGCTTCTCTGCCTTCTTCTGTGATTTTTTCCCTCGCTTTGCTCTCAGGCTTCTCGCCTCGTTGTCTATCTCTGTCTCTCGCTTTCTTTGTATCGGCAGCTTTTATTAGATACGAGGGCTTCTTCGCCGCCGCTTTACGCACTTTCCGCTTTAAGGAGCACCTCAAATTACAAGTTTGCCCTCAGGATTCTCAAGATGAAAACATCACCTGACTAAGCACTCCTAACCCAAATGATGAACGCGGTGATAGCAAACTCTCGTCCCAGATGTCTACCTTCAGCACAGATTGAACCTTCCGGACATAAGACTCCAAGCCTCAAGGGCTCGCTTATGGTTAGCAAGTGATAACTCGGTCAGATGTTCTAAATTCAATGAAGTGGGAGACGAACGCCGATGGAGAGCCTTAACGGTGAGATCAATATGGTGGGAGCCTCCGCTAAACCGCCAACGCTCAGCCTTAGCTGCTATAGCCGAAAGCTCGCACCGCACAGGTCCCGATATCCATGTAGCTCCATTTGATTCTTATAGGTGTTAAGAGATGATCGACTCGATCCTTCGCACCATCGAACGCCTATTTGCGTATTCGAACTTTGTCGAGGCGGGGAAGGAGCACTCAGCCAGAACTGGACTCGGGCCTTGTCGCACTGGGCGTCCACGAGTCTCGGCGCTCAACCTTTACAACTTCCTTCACGGTCAGCTCCCGCCGATACCTCACCCGTTCTACGATCGCTTCCCATTCTTTACCGAGAAGGGTCGGCCATCGCTTTCCACCCCGAATATTGCTTCGCCGCGCTTCCCTCTCAGGCTAGTAGGTCCATGCCCCTGGGCCACCGGATTCTCGTCATTTCTGGGGAGGGCCGAGGCGCATCGCCCTCCGAGGGATGGTGTTATGGACTTCCTGGGTTTGTCGCGCTTCTTGTGGGCTGCCAGATCCGCTCGGTGAGTTGCCCACCCCATCAAGCCGCTGGTCGCGAGACTGAAAGTCTCCACCCCAAGCAGCATTGTCTGGCAAGCCATCGTTCGAGGCTCACGGTCCACCCCACCAAAGTTGGTCTTGCATTGGCGGAAGGATCGGGCGCGGGCTCCTACTCTGCGTTCCAGCTGATACCACTCGCTACTGGCACATCGCTGATTTGTAGCCGGGGCCGCTCCCAATGTTACCCGCCGCCAATCGATGATGCCTTTTTCAACCGGAATTAGGCTGGAGCGTGTTGATTGCGTTGGGCCGAAACTGGGACTGCTACTAGGCTGGTCCGCTGGCTTTGAGCGTTGGACTCCTTTGCAAAAACAAGAAATAAAGAGGATCGACGGGGCTCTCAGTCTGCTATCAGCTCGATGCCTAAGTCGGGCCTTCAAGAGAGAAAAGATCAACCGCTTAGAGGGGGAATGTTTCGCAAGACCTTCACCAATGGGGCGGCCCGCATTTATAAAGCATATGTTTTTCCCAATTTCACAGAGTTATGGATTTCTTCCTATCGATGGTATTTTTCTCGCCTTTATCGCTATCGACAATAACTGATAATGAGGAGTAGTTAATGAGAATTATCCTACTTCCCTCATTTGGTGAGATTCGCTTGATTTAAGGTGATGCTGTTGGCTGTGACCTATCCTACTTTACCGTGAGATTTAGTTTTGATTTACAAGATAAGGGCTTTCTTCAGTGACTGTCCAGCGCATAGCTCTCGGGGTGAACAAACTGGGCTCCCCGCTGGGTCGGTGCCAGCGCCGCTGTTTGACCGCCATTTTCTCGCTTGACCTAGCAAAGCCACAACCTACGATGCCTTTTTCAATCTAATCGGCCGGAGCGCGTTAATTGGGTTTAACTGACTCCGCATCGGGCCGGTCCGGCTCGAGCGTGACTCTCTACAAAACAAGAAAGAAAGAGGATCGACTCGGTTCGGCCTACACGCTGCTGATGCCTAAGCCGCCTTTCCGCAGGCAGGCATCAATTGCTGTAAGGGAATGTTTTGGCGTATCTTCACCTATGGGGTGGCCCACATTTATAGCATATGTTTTTCCCAATTGATGGTAGGCGACTCTTTCCCATTAGATGGGGTATTTTCCGCCTCATCGCACCCCATTAATAAGGGATAATGGATGGAGTGCTTATCGAGAATTATCCTACTTCCCTTACCAGAGATTCTATTTTATTTATGTGATAAGCTGTTATCGGGAATTATCCTACTTCCTTACTGGTGAGATGGGTTTACTTACGGTGGACATGAGAGCTTTTAGATTGTCCATGCTATTGGCCTCATAACAAACCTGGGCTCCCGTTTTGAGCTCTAAGTGTTGTGGGCTCAGCGCTTTCACTGTTGCTCTTTTCTTAGGGTTTCACAGCGGGCCCCAGATCACTATTTTTAAACCCTATTAGAAAACATCAAAATTATTGCAAAAAGAATCTCCTACATGTGTGTGTGTGTATATATATATATATATTATGTTATTTAGCAATATTTTTTAATAATTATTATTTTTATTTGGTTTACCAATTACTAATCTATATAAAGTAGTTTATTTTAGGGTGATTTAATTATTTAATATTCAAAAATAAATTTATCATATTGGATCTAAGTATAATGATGTTTTGGAGATGCTTAATTTACTTTTTAATCTTATGTTCATAAAATTTACAACACTACAAAAACGCCACGAGACGGAGTTGTTCTGATCTCTAATCCGCTCTTAGGAAACGGAATTCCAAACGGATTAGAGACGAAATTTTCGGTGTTAAAAACGCTAGTATGTTATTCCTTCCGTCTCTAATCCGTCTTTGATAAGAGAATAAAAGACCTGGCTCAGACTCAGAGACGAATTATATCTATTTTCTGCCCCAAATGTGAGGCTTTATCTGCCTCTAATTCCCATACCACCGTCCCTATTCGCAGACCTGGTTTTGTTCCGTCTGTGATCAGAGATGGAATAAGTCCGTGTCTAATCACAGACCGAAATAATCCATCTCTAATCAGACATGGAATTTTTGGTCTCAAATTCCGTCTCTAATAAGAGATCGACCTATTTCCGTTTTTGATTTGAGACGGAAGTCATTCCGTCTCTATTTAGAGATGGAATTTCCATATCTAATTAATTTGTAATTTCGTTTTATATCCAGTAACTGGGTCTTTAATTTGTCTCTATTAGAGATGTATGTCCGTGTCTAATTTTCGCCTTAATTCCGCTTTTCAGAGTGCGATTTTAAACAATCATCATTACTTAAAAAAATTTCAATTGTTTTATAAATTTTAGCGTTAAAGTTTTTAAATATTTCAAATTTACTTCATTTAAGATATCATATTATTTGGGTTCAAAAACTAATTTTTTAACAAAAGTTATCTACTAAATAAAAATATATAATTGATTAAATAATATATATTAAATTTATTAATAATCTATTAAGTATTTAACATCTTTAATGTATAAATAATATAATTTATTAAAAATAAATTTAGCTGGGACTTTCAAACAAATAGATAAATTAAAAGTTTTTAAATAAATAAATAAATAATATTAAAAAGATTTTTTAAATTCAAATTAAATGGAAAATTTTAAAATGATTGAATTTTTTTTCCTTCATTTGTTTTTATTTAGCATTATTTTTTATGAATATATTGTTCTTATTTGGTCTACTAACTATTAATCTATATAGTTTATTTTAGGTTAAATTCATTATTTAATAACAATAGTTTAAAAAAATAACCAAAAATAGATTTATCACCAAAATAAATGAAAAAATAAAAATGATTGCAAAAAAATTCTGTACAAGTATAATTTTTTACAATTTCAATGATATCATGATATTTTTCAATTCTAAAAAATTATTTTAATTTTTTACGTTGAGATTAAAGTAAGATTCTCAATTTTAAATGATAAAATTATTAAAAAATAAAATTATTTTATCATTCAAATGAGTCAAAGTTTTTAAAATATTTATAATTAAATACTCTAAATTTTTTTATATATTTTAATAATTAAATATATATATTTTCATTGCAAATACACTATTTCACTAAAGAAATCTATCTTTACTTTGAGATTAAATTAGAACTGTTGGATTGAATTATAGTTATAAGGCAAACATATCACAATAGCTATTAAAGTTAACGATTTTTGCCATGCACCATTATCACCTTTGATGAGTGGGAAGTTGATTTCATAAACAATAACTCTAATTCTAATGATTTCATGTTTGCTTGATCAAAAAGCTTTGAGAAGAAGACATCACCACTTTGAAGTGGCGAAGGATTGGAGCACACTTGAGATCAAATACAATAAAAGTTTGTAGATTTTCAGTAAGATCGTAACTGGTATAACCTTTGAATCTCCTTTCCCTTTTTTGTTTGTAAGGGTTTGATCTATTAATATGAATATTAATAATATAAAAATAGTAAATAGAGCAAAAAAAAAAAAAAAAAATCATTCCTACATTTTCTTTTATTTTTATTTTTTAATTTTAGGTTTTTTTGTAAGAGTTTGATCATCTTATATGAAATATAAATAATAGCTTGAATTCTTTAGGTTTTTTTTTTTTTCATTTACCGTCTTCATTGTTCTACTCAATCCATATGTAACCTTCCAAAATTTTCACAAAAGCATATTGGGGAGAAAAAATGATAGTGCAGATAAAGGAGAAGAGTGAATTCTTATTTCTCTGCTTTCCTTTTCAATTTGACATTATATTTTTTTATATGAAATTTTTTTCTTGCAAATTAGGTGAATGCGAGAATTCGAGGGATAAATCAAGAAAGCAGGGTCATCATGCAGTCTCGAATTCTACAGGAAGCCATTTGAACTTGTGTCTCACAAACAACTCCCCTTTGGTACAAGGGGAAAAAGGAAGGAAAACAATTTCAAATGCCAAAGATCATGTAAATTGTAATTACTATTTTATTATTTTGTTCTTATTTTAATTTTAATTTTATTTTTTGGTGTTTTCCTTTTTATTTACTGGAGAAGATATTAAAGCATTATTGCTCATTGTAAAAAGAGTTATGGTAATGATCAAGATGAAGATTTTTGAGAAAATTCTGGACATGACAAGTCAAGGACCTTGGTTATGAAGATGAAAGAGCATCTACAACAATTTGGAGAAATCATGCATCATTAGAAGATCAAAGACTTCCTTAAATATAATTGTTTTATGATAAAAACACTTTAATAATAACATTTTATTTTGTTGTATAGTTTTAATATACATATTCTATTTTATGATTACTTATTGTTATGATTAATATTTATTTGGATTTTTTAATGTTTTAGAAAAACATTTTCATTATATTTATTGAATTAGGTTCAAATAGTAAAAGAATATATATATATGGCAAAAAAGTGATGCATTTTAGAGACGAAATTAATTTGTTAGTAAAGAGATTTGCCAATGAAAATGAATTTTTTAATATTAATAATTAATAACCCTAAAGCCAAATTATTTTTTTAAGAGACAAAAATTTTTATTATTGCCGATGGAATGTTTTCTTAAGAAAAACCTTCGCTAATGAAATTTTATTTCATCACCAAAAACTTTGAGTGATGAAATTTGGATTTTCGTTGGTATACTTTTAGGGAAACATGATACAAAATATTTTTCGCAAGGAAATGTTTTTACAGATGAATTTTAAATTTTTATTGACAACATATTTTATCACTAAAATAGAATTTTCTTGTAGTGTATGATCGTAATGTAGGCTTAGGTGATAAGATAAAAGAAATGAAGGGAAACTAGGCTTAACAATCCCAATGAAATAATCCCTAAACCCCTCATGCATGTAATGCAATGTATAGAAACCTCATGAGTTAGGAACCTGAGCACATCATGCGAAAACACTAAATGGTGGATAACATAGTATCACATGTCAACACGATGAGTAGAGATGATAATTCAATAATAAAACTTCGCTCAGGTGTCAAGTGAGATAGGAAAGGAAAAATAGAAATCGAGCTATGATCAAATAGATAAGGGTAATGGAATAGAAGTAAACAAGAAAGCATAAAGGTGAAAAAAGGTGGTGGTCGCCTTGTATCATAGCGTGGAGGGAAGTCACATTTGAAATGGAGAGTGTGATGGATAGATAAGAATCTAGATAACCTAGAATGAGCATGTCATAGGTCTCTCTCAATGTCGCACCATCTGACTTTAAGGAAAGCTCATGTATGAACTCTCACCATCATATATACTCAGTGGAATAGGGTGTCATGTCCATACATGTGTCCAATGGGTAATGATACAATATAATACATAAATGAAGTTTTATTTTCTTATTTACTTTATTTTCTTATTTTTTCTTTTTTTACGCATACTTGAATTAACCATGACTGATATACAATACACAATCAAATAGAGCTCACACATAGTCACGAATCATCGCTAACAAGATAACCTCTGAAAAAAAAGATATCTGGATCACTACCCATGGGGTGAAATGAGGGAAAGATGTGACCATCCTTCATAAAAAAACACGTGGAAAACCAACACATAAAGGAAATCAAAGGTAGCATCATATGTGAAAGGACATGTAAAAAAAGAAAGAACACTAATAGTGACATGTGATATGAGCGAGAATGATGATGATGCCAAAATGAAAGGATCGTGATAAAGGAGGATAAAATGGATCATAACTCTTCTGTTAAGTCCATAGCTCATGAGATCTCTAATCAAAGCATGCATATATCATAGCGCCCCAACCTAAGCAAAGATAAGTGAGGCGGTGAAAGAAAAGGCTATAACATCCATGTGAGGCTCAAAGTGCTAGCAACGGGTAACTCTATAGATGCAGTGGATAAGGTAAATAGGCTCATAAAGTGATGGCTACCCATCCTTTGACCATAACATCATACATCGTGCTCTCAATGTTACACATGGCCAACACTAAAGATTAGCATCCATATGATGTAGTAATAAGAAATCCTCTAAAACCATGTGAAAGACCATGTCATATGCTCTATAAGAACCGCGCCTATGTCAATCACGAACATAGCCTTAACAATCTCATCAAATGAGCAAACCACTCTCTCAATACAAACCACTCATCATCAACCCATGTAAACCAACCCCATAGCTAAATCAAACTCCTGAAGTCATATGTAAGTACTAAATGCATATGCCCATCTCAATCGTAGAATTATTAGCGATCCTCTCAAGTAGCCAGACTATCCTCTCATCATAAGTCATATCTCATAACAATGCAGAACTCTCTACAGATTCGACCATCTCAAACTCTACCTGGTCATATCAAGGAAGGGATGTACAATGCTAGGGTATATGGAGGGAAAGATGTATAACAATGTAAGGGTGTGGAGGAGTCACTATATAAGACTCACAATGGATAGGTCATCAATTCCAAAAAGGTCAAGGTGAGAATACATGTGTGCATGAGATGTTAGTCTGATAAAAAGGTAGGATGGATCTTAGTCTCCAACTCCCAAGTTAAGTCTCTAATGCTAAGTAAATAAGCTCAAACCCCCTTATGATGGGTCGAGCCTAAGTGATCGTGATGCACAAGTGAAGAAGTCTCAAGTCAACGCCACAACATAGTACATGATAAATGATCCTACAATGGCAATCAAAATTCAGAGGGACGATACGAACTCTAAAGTCACAATGGGGTCCACTATGAAATGAACAAAAATATGACTAGAGAGCTCACACCAATAATTCAGGATGAAAGATGTGTGCTGAACAACACTATCATAAGATCAATATTCCATCAACAGTTGCAAGTCATCGATTCGATTTTCAATTCGAACCCCATATAGAAAAAAAATAATAAGGTGATCAAGGCGAATGTGTTAGAAAAAGGGATGAACATGAAAACGAGCCTTTCACCTTTCCATATAAAAAATGGGCATCGGGTTGAAAATCAAATCAAGTGTCAAATAAGAAACAAGGTAATGGGCCCATGATATGTGCAAGAAGAGTAGAGTAATCATACAACAAGGAAGAGTAAGCATGCTCAAATAGATAGGGGAATCAATTAATACAATCAATGATGTCAAAATGAATGTAGTATGGAACAATAAGAATATACATGTGTTGAAACAAATAAAATATCATATAACAAAAAGTCAACATGCTCTAAGAATAATCAAGTGAAACAAACAACATGTCAAGATCAAGTAATAATAATCAAAGATGCTCCTCAAATAGATCATAAATACAAGGGTCTCAATGTACCATCAATCCCTAAAGCACGCAAAAGCACAAAGAGATATGGGTGCCCATCGATTGACCAATCAAAATCCATATTTTCCTTAGCTTGATTATTAGAAACCCAATTTTGTGGACTCCGCATTTTTGGCTACCTTGCGTTTCCCTCTTAAAATGTGAATAATTTTTATATTTTGAAAAACCATTTTAAAAATGGTTTGGAGCCACTACTTATTTTTATTTTATTTTAAAAGGAAAAACAAAAAAAGAAACAAAAACCACAAGATGATGACACAAACAAGCCGCATAAGACAACGACAAAAACAAGAAAAAACAAATTAAAAATCTAGGTTTTTGTAGGAGAACCGCTATATTGATAAAGAAAAAGGTAGAAAGAGATGTAAAGAGGTGATTTTAGGCCAAGAATGGCCAAAAAATCACCTCTCATTGCTTTAGGAAAAAGAGGCTAGAAAGAACAAGACAAGAAAAAGGGATAGGTGGCTAGTGTTTTTTTTAATTAAAAATATTTTCTAAAATTTCTCTTCTTTTAAATTATGATTTTTCATATTTTTACTTTTATTTCCATTTATTATCCATGTCTTATATAATTTATTTATTCTTCTATTTTCATATTTATCGACATATTCTATTTCTATATATATTTATTATCCATTATCTAATTATGAGTAACTGCACAATGACGCTTAATAAAAAATGTCATTGCCTTGTGGAAATTTTCTAATGTGATGACACTATTTAGAGGTGTCATATATTGAAGTGTATTATTTACCAATAAAATGACTTGTAAACTCAATCATGATGCTTCTACAAGGTCATAAAAAAAAAAAAAAAAAAATCTATGTTTCCTAAAATCGCCATAAGATTAACATTGTTTTCCTTACACAGTAAAATCTAAAAAACCCTATCTTTGCTATCCCTTTTTCAAACCTGATACCTCTCACGTTCAAAGGCTGTCCATGGGAATATTTTTTGAGAAGAATTGGACAAGAATCGACTTTCTAGGGGAGAAGTCATGTGCTACGGTTCCTAACTCTCTATCATCGAGGTCTTCGGTGAAGAATGCAATTTAGAGATCGGCGAAGTAATACGATTCAGTTGCCGTGAAAGTGAAGTTTTTACTGCCACCCATTGTGCCTTAAGGAGTGATGTCGTGAGAAGTTGGAGAAAAACTGTAGTAGAGAGGTGATGAAATCTCATGTTTGTATGCTTTTGTGATGAAACTATACAGAGAAAGACGGAACCAGAGATCTTTTGTGGGGTGATTTTGGTCTTAAAGGACATAAGTTGGAGATTTTAAAGGAAGATATCTCAATATTTAGGAGCAAGATCGAAGATTTTCCTTAATAAAGGGGTTGTGTTCAATTGTAAACGGGTTAGGTGGTTTCAAAGAAATGCATTAGCTAGGATACTTCACAGAGGGGTGAGATCGGATATCCACATATTTTTATTGCATATTTCAAGAGGAAGAAGAAGAGCTCTTTCAAGTATGTGTGCATTGATTTTCTGAGTATGAACATCTCTTTCATAGCTTTCTTGATCTCTCAATGGTTCTATTAATGATAGCTGTACCTTATTGAATCTTGTTCATCTCAAGATGCTTGAGATTTGTTATAAGATTGAAATTGGTTTGAGATTTCCATTTTTGTTGGTCATGTTTCTAGGTTTAGAAGTCTCTATGATGTTTGTTTTTGGATTCCCAGACCAAATCTCATTAGAAACACTGGATTTTCTTTGAATTTAAGCTTCTTCAATTAAATCCAAATCTGCATTTGTATGATGGGATTTTGCCCTGGGCAGAGTTCATTTCTAGGTTGATTAAATTCAGTTTATTTGCATTGGACTTTTCTTTTAACTTTCGAAAGCTATAAATCTATATGGCTTTCTTGTAACCATGTTTTTGGGAGCCACAGATGGTTTTGGATTTAGTTTTTGTTGTTGTACTTTGAGATTGTAGATATATTAACAATATAAATAGAAAAATTAATGGAATTGCTGTTTAGTCTTTGACCAAAACCTCTCTAGAGTATGGTTTGCTGAACTTACTAGTGTCTTGATGAATTTTAATATGTTTGATTGTTCTATGTAAAGAAAATGTAATCTAAGAGCCTTTGTTATGTTTTTCTTTGACAATGGTTTGGTGGTATAGATTTTGTGAATGCCCTGTTTGTCCACTGTTTTAAAAAAGTTTTGTAACTTTAAAAAAATATTTTTGGCAACAAATTTTTTTTTTTTTGAAAATTTATTATGAAAGCATTTAATGTGAAGTGCATGTATGGAAGTATTTATATAATATAAAGAAAATAAAAAATGTGGTAGGTGAAGAAAAAAGAAGAAACAGAGAGAGAGAGAGAGAAAGAGAAATGCCTGGCACAAGCTATGAGTTGAAGCATCGATTCAAAGAGAAGAAAAGTGTTGTTGAAAGCCAACCCTACATTCCTCTAATGTTTCCCAAGCAGCCCATCAAGAACTTCAAACCACTTTTGACAAGAAAAAAGAGGAAAACGTGAGACGAAATGGATAAAAAAAAGAAGATAAAGAAATGGAGAGTAGTAGTAGTAGTACTAGTGATGAAAGACCTGAATGGCATGGTTTCTGAAATAAGCTATCTCTCTTTCCTTTTTAGTTATGCATTCCAAATAGCGGATGCTAATGAGATTGGTTGTCTAACTTCACATCAAGCCATAGAAGAGCTGGAATAGAACCCCAAACAACATCCTCAGCTGGGAACCAAATGAGTATGGCAAAGTTAGTAGAACTTGAGCCATCTAAAAAAACCCCAAACCCAAGTGAAATGGGTAACTTAAAATTCCATTTTGGTAGTTTTTTGACAACTTCTTAAGTTTAATTTCCTTCTTAGTCAATATTATGCATATCCTGTATATAATCAATAAAACAGTTGTTAGAATTTGATGACCCGAATTTTGTTTAACTAGACTGAGAAAGTTTGTGGTATAACATAAGTGATAGAGTTTTGACTATCATATTCTTTTAGGGAGATATCATTGGAATATTATGGTTTTTTTCTTCTCCTATATTCGTGGTTTTTTCTTTTATTTATCGATTTTTTAGAACAAGGTAAGGATGGAGATAGAGACAACAAAAGATGTTTCAATAGATAGATAGATTTATTTTGATTATATGAACAAAGTTCAAATTAATCCAAAGAGTGATAAAATAAACCCTTTTATTATATTGTGATTATGATGAGGGAACATAACAAATGTTTTATTACTTACAAATAAAAATGCAAAACAATGGTTCTTCATAGCTTCTTCTAGGGCTATATATTTGTCTAGTTGTTGCCCCCACCATAACCTTAATTGAAGGTACTCAACAACATTCTTGTCCAACTAGAAGGCCCTTGAGAGATCATCAAGATTGATGTCTAGATTTGATCCAAACGCTACTTTGGCTATGGTGATAACACTAGGATTTTTGTTGCTTAGAGTAACAATGGCTATTGTATGAGTATGCCTAACATTAAACTAGAAGTGAATGTCGCAACATTGTCGTGACATCGGATAGGCAGAGTGCCTGATGTCGCAACATCACATTGCTGTTTAGCCACTGCTTGGTTTGGTTTCTTTCCCCGTGTGAGTTCTTTGGCCTGGTTTGGGAGGAAACCCCAGATTCGAGGTAGGTGATTTGATGATTGTGATCTCTTAAATGGGACACAAGGGCTTGCTATCTAAGCTACACATTTAATAGTATTCGTTGATGCGATCAATGGGACTCTGAAGTTTTGGGGGTGTCGCGTTGAATGCGAACAATAGGGAATACAAAAACATCACCCTTGTAGAGGACTTTGATAAGGTGTTTTTTGGGGTTGGATGTGACGAAGTTGACTAAGAGAGTTTCCTCTAAGACCACCAGGATCTCTGGATCGAGGGTGAGTATGAGGTGGGTTCTGGCCATGTAAAACTCGAGAAAATTAGTAATTTTCAGGAAAAATGACAAAATAATAATAATAATAATAATAATTGCCAGAATGGTTCAGGGAAACTTATAAAATTCTCTAGATCTTGGATGATAAATGGATCAGATCAGTTGATTCGCCTTGTGAAATCTAGTGACCCGTACTAGTTTCGCCGAACATATACAATGGAATATTTTACGATTTTCTTGACGTATAAGTCGCTAGTGACTCCTGTGGACGAGATTTGAACCAGTACCTAATTCAAAAATGACTCTCGAGCAAGTTCATTTAAAATAAATTGAATTGAAAAGAAATAAATTGTTTTGGGGTAGAAACGGACCCGAATGAGAGATGGACACATGGTGCAATGTGAGCCATGTATCCAAATTAAAAAAAAAGAAAAAGAAAGAAAAGGATAAAAAGAAAAAGGAAAGTCAAAAGGAAAGGAAAGGAGGAGATGGAGAACATACATAGAGTGAGCGGAGAGAGAGAGAGAAAAAGGAAAAAAAAGGTTTTTCGCTTCTCTCTAAGATCTATGGAGATCGGGTCATGGGTTTTCGTCGGAGCAAAAGGTAAAGTCGGTCCACGCATCGAGAGCTACGCATGAGTACCAAAATCTTGGAGTTTCGTCAAACTCCACAAGGTAGGGAGTTTTCCTACTTGGAATATTTCTAGCCTAAAAACCATGTAATGGCATAGGTTGTCTTTGAGGCCGTGATAGGCTGTGTGATTTAGTCCCAAGATTTTGGGACTTAATATTGGAAATTTCGACTCCGGTTCCCGTAGCCCTGACTGGTCGAGGCTTGGGCTTGATCCCTAACTCAATGCCCCGGGTTCAGGGTGTGTTTTGGTATCACAGCAATTCTGGTGACAACCAAGGACTACGAGGTGCCCTATTTACATGGGTCTCAGATTTGGGCCATTTTTTGTGTATTGTTTAAAAATAATAATATATTTCAGACGCCCAATCCTCGGGTCCGCTTGACTACCCGCCAACCTACGAATACTGTGGAGGCCGGTGATCTCATATTTTTCACTTAAAATCGCAGTCTCCTTTAACAGAGCTCTACCAAATACGTGAACCTCGCATAAAACCGTCCAAATACCAATATACGCTTTATGGATGAAACGCTAATGGGCCCATAAACAGCAACAACATACATGTCAACTATGAACTAACCATATACCCAATAGTTACAAGAGTTCATATGTTTTTACTCTTAGTACAATACACATTAAACTTAAAAAGTTCTAATACATGTATACATCAAAGCCAATAAACTGACTTTCTTCTAATCCTCGGCCCAGGACGAGCCGTCCCTGACGCCCCCACCTTAAATAATATCCCCATTGTGGTGAGCTTAATACTGTGAGTGGAATCGCCTTGCGGGCCATCAACCCACCTGCGCAGCAATGTTCCACGAAACACACATTCCGCACGGCTGATCCTACTTGAATGTCTACATGACCAACTCAGATCTCGAGTCCTCACCGACTCCATCACACTCGCCTAAGCCTTGTATGAAAATTATTATTTTGTTAGTGGACAACCCTCCGATGTATATATATCAATTGGGTCGCTCCGACGATTGATATATTAATTGTTTGTTTGTGGACAACCCTCCGATGTGTATATATCAATTGGGCCGCTCCGACGATTGATATTTTTAATTGTTTGTTTGTGGACAACCCTCCGATGTGTATATATCAATTGGGCCGCTCCGACGATTAATATTTTTAATTTGGACTACCCTCCGATAATTAATATTTGACAACCCAACCGCTTTCTAGACTCATCTCATGCACTCACTCCTATAGTCCTAGGGGTGTTCTAGTGCATATGGAATACATGCAGCAATTCCAATACAGTTTAATTCATGTGTGTAAATATATAAACATGCATATATTTACAAAATTTAATTCACACAATCATGTCATGTAAATTAATTAATTCATACATCAAAATTAGCTCACTTGGCTAATGATCAAACACGAGCAATTTAATTTAAATCACTCGACCAAACACATATTTTCACAAAAATATATTTTGAGAACATCAAGCTGAATAAGCAACCCCCTGCTACTATTCCCGAAAAATCACAAATCGTCGGTTCACTTAGTGAACCCGGGTTTCACGGCCATTTCCGGCCTCATTCCAATCAATACACAATTTAATACAATAATTCATCAAACATGGCACCCAACAGCCCTCACGCCACACGACTACGTGATTTTGGGCTCAATAAATTCAATCAATCACTCCCAAGTTTTATGACCGATCAAATTTCCTAATAGCCCCATTCGACTCAAACATTTGTAGCAATTTAAACGCGGAATAAACGCAAAGTAGGAGAAACCCCTACCTCAAGGAGTTTGTCTAAACTCCTTAAATCTGGCACCCACGCGGCTTCCCATGAAGAAATGCAAGACCCTTTGGCAAAGACCAAGCCGCACTTTCATTTTGATGGACCAAGAGGCGTGGCCCTTCGAAAAAGGTGATTCTCCGCTTCCACGAGGCATAAACTCATAAACAAGAAGCCTTGATCATCCTCAATGCAGCCAACCAATTAATTTAACCAAATTCGATGGAGGAGATCACTCAAGAAAATTAACGCGCCAGCTTCATTCTTTATGACCTCAAGTCCATCAAGGTCGAGGGTTTCCACCGCAACGTTGCTTCACCATTCCCACCCTTTCTCTCCTCGTGACGACCTATAGTTCCACCTCTACTCGCAAACTCATATGATCAATCCATAAATCGTAATCTATTCTAAATCTTCCAGCAAATGTGAGGGCCTGGTCGCCATTAAAATCAACATTGAAGAATTGAAGTAGACCCCACCTTCCTCTTCCTAGATAATCGTGAGCACCAACCTTCAAATTTTCGGGCAGACCCGCTTCACCATGGTTTAGAACCTCGCCCATTAGTCGGGATGCGCCGGGTTAAGTCCAAACCCGCCTCTTCACGACAAACTGCACTTAGAACCACAAGATCAAACCCATAAGCCGCCGCGGAAGCCCCGCGCACCGTCCGGACCGGTGTCTCCTGCTGAACTTGTCGCCGACGAGGTAGCCCATCATCCGACCACCGATGATGCCAAAACCTACACCTTCGACTGGATTTGGAACACGAGTTTTAGACCCAGCCGTGAACAACCCAGTATTCCCAGCCACCGGTGCCGATTCCATGTGAGCGTCGGCCTTACTGAATGTCGTACGCCAACATTCCACCATTGCTTCTCCCATCAACCTCCCGACCGGATCTAGGCATGAAATCTCGCACCCCATAAGGTCCAAACCAAGGTCCCAAGTCCCCAGCGCCTAGGCGTCCGCCACTCGCAGATTCCCTGGACCGGAAGACCGGATCCTGCCTTCTTTTAAGATAACCATCCGAATCAGACTAACCAAAATGGCCAAAAAACTTAGCACCTAAGCAGCCGTGGACACCCCCTTAGCACTCCTTTTTGACTTCTTTTTATTATTATTATTATTATTATTATTATTATTATTTTGAATCTATGATTCATATTGCTTTATTCAGGTCCGTTTTTATCAAGAAAAAAAAATTTATTTCTTTTCAATTCACTTTATTTTAAATGAACTTTAACTCAAGCCATTTTCTGACTTCCGAGATTTTCGTAAAAATCTCGTCCCTGAAGTCACTGGCGATTTATCACCTAGAAATTCATAAAATATTCGCCGTCTCGCACTTAACTAAATTCACGCGGTTAGCTAGATTTCGCGAGACGCATTCCAACGGTGAAACTGCTTTCTTCATCCGAGATCTAGAGAATAAATTCCGTATTTTTTTACTAAAATTACAATTTTGTAACCGAAATTACGATTTTACCATTTTCCGTAAAATTAAATTTCTGGGTCTTACAAATGCATTAGGTAAAAATCATGTTAATATGAACAGATGATGTATTAACAGATTCAGATGAATGGAAATATATGTAGAAAATATAAGTATTCAAATTTTATAAATATTGTATTATATTTATATAGCATGAAATGACATGATCAGATTTCATATGCACGTATCACATTGCGCCAGCCCGTGTGGGTGCATGGTACTCAAGTATTCACCATTCTTGGTGAATGTGTGGTGAGCTTTGAAATGGGACCACGTCTAAAATCGAGACTCACGATTGTATAAAACAATAATAAATATAAATCACGTGTGTTTGGGCGTAGCAAGATGGGGTAGATCCCCCCCTAGGGTGAAAGACCCAAATTTATATGCGATTAGACATGATCACCGGAGGTGAAAACTCGTGAAATTACCTGGTTGCGCGCAACGATCCTACAGAATTCTCGAAAAGACATGGCCCATGAACAACACACGAGATTTGATAAAAAAATTCAAGTAAATATCGAGGTCATTCAATAGTTAAAGTCATTGGTGAAATAACAAATTGACTCCGGTTTTCGCACTCTGGCATTACAGTGTGAGGGAGTCAAGAAAGACTCGGCTCGGGCATAAGGAGTCTCGATCTCATGCATGACACGAATATTCCATATAGGATTGCATTATTTATATGGAATGTGACTCTGACGTTTACGATTTCTATCGTATGTGCATTTTAGGTGCAGGGAGTAGTCTTTGTAGGAGAATTTTTCTAATGCAGACATCTTCACCATTGTAAATTCCTCTTTCGTGCAATGTGGGTACAGGAGATCGACTTTATTTGAGGTCGTGATTATGAAGAAGGCCATGTGTACCTCGATATTACTCTTTGGAGTAACATTTTGTAAAAATATTTTGCATAAAAGAATTGTAACCAAATTTTTCGGACTTTTGTCTAAATAGCCTGGGCATGCAATTATGTTATGAGGGCCGTGATCGGACTCGTTTCTTGACTGTAATTAAGTGCTTTATTTTCATACTAAATTAAATGAATAAATGTCCCCGTGAAAGTGATGTATATCGGGATATGGACAGATGGACCCCGTGGGGTCAATACTACTTTTGTTGAGACCCTGGATGGGTTATGATTATACTATTTTATAGGTTGTATGTTGGGTAGAGCTCCCCGAACAAAGGAAACTTTTCCTGATTTTTTGTGAAAATATGGATCCCGATAAATGGGACACAACAGTGTGGAATCGAGTCACCCGAAATCCATAGGAATTCCATGGATTCCAGGGGTCGTCAACGGACTCCAGACTGGGGGCATCACAAATTGGTATCAGAGCTTAGGTAATCGATTACCTAGGGAGCTCGAATGTGGGTATCCACAAGTATGGTACTGATACTAGCTCATCTCAAGAGTCTAGGTACACGAGTGCCGAGGGCTGATGGGCATGGGTCTAGATCATGCATTGTTGTGTGTTACGTGTTTTGTGCTTAACATGCTATGTGATTTGTGTGAATAATATACATGCTAGATTGTATATGGAACATTAGGGCTAGAAAACATAACCTTAGGGGTTCAGAAAACAAAATGAACATGATAGTTCGGGAACTGATTTGTATTAGTGGTTGGCATTATGCACCACTAAGGAAAAAGGGATGAACGGTGTAGTTCATGATGTTAAAGTCTATTAGTGGTTGGCACGTGCACTACAGGTAGACTGAGATAGAAATTTGAGAACTCTATTACTATCTGACACGTGTAGATGGCTAGTAGAGGAAGAGGACGCTAGGGCGGTGGGCGGAGTAATAACCCACGACCATCGATTTCAGACTAATAGACCTTCATAGAGGCTGTTGTTGTTGAGACTACTACACTTATGCAGGCAGGTGTTGTTGCTACCACCATTACACAAGCTGGTGCAATTGGGAACTAAGGAGGGGTCAAGTAACCTCCAGAGGTTCGAGGCACATGATCCTCCAGCCCTTAAGGAAGGAGGAGACCTGATGGTGGCGGGTCACTGCCTCATACGGAAGGATACAGCACCGGCAATGCCATCATTGTGTATCAGCGAAGGCCAGATCGGCTACCATTGCACGGACTAGTGCAACGGTGGTCCTGGGAGGGATGAGTAACCTCCATGGGTTTCAGGAACATCACCCTTAGACATACATGGGAAGAGGGGACTCGATGGTTAGGACAACCTTAGCCATTGGAAAAGAAGTAGATGACACACGGAGCATCTGGGATATGGGTGCTAGTGCTAAGAGAAAGAAGAATCAATCTTCTTCTAGCTCTAGGAAGAAGCAGAAGACTTATGTTTTGTATAGATTTCAGGGACGGGGTCGCGACTATTAGGGCCAAGGCCACTGTGGCTTCTACCCGAAGACATGTGGATATGTTATTTCGCCACCACCCGACATACGAGGCGTAGATCGCCTCTCAGGCAAGGATCTCAGGGTATTAGGACGGCTTAATCCCAGTCATCCATGGGATAAGCGCGAAAACAATTTTTCCTTCTACCCCACGCGGGCCAAAGGACTAGTATCGCCCCAAGGTGTCGCACAGCGCCTTCTCGCATGACAGCCGTAGAGACCAAACGGGTCGAGGTCGAAGATAGGGTTCACGAGCCGAGACATCAAGGACCCAGGGGTGTGTCTACGCCATCACACCACAGACTGTGCCAGTTGATTAGTCGATGATACAGGGTATGTTTATGTTATATCACCTATGGGCAAAGATACTGTTTGATTCCGAAGCATCAAAGCGCCATTACCTTTGTCATCGCATTCAGTGTGGATGTTTTCGCTCGTGAGGTGGAGACCTTGGACGAACCGTTACATGTGAGTTCTCCCTTTAAGGATTAGTGGTAGGATTGATAAGATATGTCGATTGTGAGTTAGAGATCTTAGGGATTCGCTTCACGGTGGACCTTCTGCAATGGACATATCATATTTTGATGTCATTCTGGTGTTGATCGTCGACAAGACACCGGGTCATTGGCTGATTATGATAAGAGTGAGGATTATCGCTACACACTGATGGTATTCGTGTGACTTTTCAGGGAGAGAAGCATGATGCTTTGCCCCAGACCGTGCACGACTCCATGTGGAGTGGACAGTTGATGGGTTGGCTAGCAAGCCTTACCCTAGAGGATGAGGAGAGACAAGATTTGGGTCTACCTCAAGTGGTTTACGAGTATGAGGACGTTTTTTCGGACGAGCTACCGGGATTACCTCCGCATAGGGATGTGGCCTTTGTCATTGAGTTACACCCTAGTACGTCGCCCATTTCTATGACTCCTCACAGGATGGCACCGGTTGATTTGCATGAACTCAAGGTCCAACTGTAGGAATTGTTGGACAAGGGTTGTATTAGACCGAGCACTTCACCATGGGGTGCTCCATTTTTGTTTGCTAAGAAGAAGGACAAGAATTTTTGACTGTGCATTGACTACCGACAATTGAACAGGGTTACGATCAAGAATCGGTATCCCTTACCGAGGATTGATGATTTGTTTGATCAGCTGAAAGGGGCGCGAGTCTACTCCAAGATAGACCTTCGCACCGGTTACCATTAGTTGAGAGTTAGGGAGGCTGATATTCTTAAGACAACGTTTAGGACGCGGTATGGACATTTCGAGTTCACACTGATGCCCTTTGGGTTGACGAATGCGCCAACGAGATTCATGGATCTCATGCATAGGGTATTCTAGCCCTATTTGGATCAGTTTGTTGTGGTCCTTGTTGACGACATTCCCATCCCACTCCGCCCCAGAGGAGCCACTGAGATCATCGCAATCAGCTCCAGCAATTCTCAGAATCATTCGCCAAAGCTGTTCAACAAATGTGAATTTTGGTTTATTGAGGTGAAATTCTCGACCCTTCTGTGGCTCCGCTCTGTGTGTGTCGCAAACCCCGATAAGGTGTAGGTCAGTTATGAGTTGGGAGAGGCCGGCCGCTGAGATACGCTTGTGGACTCGGTGGTACTATAGGAGGTTCATTAAGATTTCTCCCGCCAGCAAGACCTATGACTAGATTGGACTGAAGGGGTCAAGTTTGGAGTGGGATGACTGCGGTGAGAAGGCATTCCAAGAGTTAAAAAGGAGGTTTACTTCACTTTATTCCTCGAAGTCCCGAATAGACAGAGGCACACTGTGTACCGTGATGCTTCTGTGGACCCGACCGGGATGTGTCTTGATGCGTCCGAGATGGCGTAGCTTATGGTTCCAAACAGCCTAAAGAATCATGAGCATAATTACCTTTACACAGATCTGGAGTTACGCCATGGGGTCTTTGCCTCTTAAAGATTTGGCGCCACTACTTGTATGGTGAGTAGTTTGATGTATTTTCAGACCATAAGAGTCTGAAGTATATTTTCACACAGCGGGACCTCAACATGAGGCAACACAGATGGATGGAGTATATGGAGGACTATGATTTCACTTTGCATTACTATCCTGGTAGGCAAATGTAGTGGCTGATGCGCTCAGTCGGAAGTCACGGGGAGTACTGGTTAGTGTAGCTTCCCAGGAGTGGTAGATGCTCGAGACTGTGGGACAATTTAGCCGCAGCATGCTTGATCGTGCGAGGAGCACTGTAGAATTCCTGGGTAGCTACGCCATCCCGACTGAGCAGGTTTATTGAGTCCTAGGGGTAGGACGCAGAGATATCATCCATTAGGGATCGGGTATAGTCAAGTACGGGTGACAAAGGTTGGGCCATCCACACAGATGGTAGTCTTCGGTATAAGGGACGGGTTGTGGTTCCTCAACTGGCCGATTTGAGAGAGGAGATCCTTAGGGAGTTCCACTACTCTCGATTTGCTGTGAATCCAGGTGACACGAAGATGTACCGTGATCTTTGTTACCAGTATTACTAGAGCGGAATGAAGCGACACGCTGGAGATTTTGTTCTACGGTGTCTCACGGGTTAGCAGGTAAAGGCTGAGCATCAAAATCCAGCAGGGCTACTCCAACCATCGGGAGGTAGCCGAAAGTGGAAGGGAGTACGTCGCCATGGACTTCAGGACTCACTTTCCACTCGACACCGCGGGAGGCATGTTGCGTGTGGGTGATTGTGGACCGGCTCACTAAGCTGGGCGTTTAGCGAAGACGATGACCTTCACACCGGAGGATTTCTACCGGTTGTATATCCGAGAGATTGTCTGGCTACATGGAGTACCAAAGGTCCATGTACTCCGACATGGATCCTGTGTTTACTTACACACTTTGGAAGAGTTTCTAAAAGGCCACTCTGGACATAAAGTGGACGCATGAAAGCACTCAGATTTCATCTGATACAAATAGATGGTCGCTTGATGACCATACAGATTTTAGAGGACATGTTGCGAGCATGCGTCCTGGATCTTAAGGGTAGTAGGGAGGAGTACTTACCCTTAGTAGAATTCGCCTATAACAACAATTATCAGGCGAGTATATAGATGGCACCCTATGAGACTTTATACGGGAGGCCATGCCGATCCCCGATTTGTTGGATAGAGGCGAGAGAGCATTCCATCACTGGTTCGGACCTGATTAGAGACACCTTTAAGAAGGTGGATTTGATACGGAAGCGTCTTCTCATGGCTCAGAGCCAACAGAAGAGCTTCGTCGACAGACGGCGTTGACCTCTAGAGTTTGAGGTGGGTGATCACGTCTTCTTGAAGGTGATGCCTAAGAGAGGAGTGGTCATATTTGGAAAGTGAGGAAAGCTAGCGCCGAGGTATATTGGGCCCTTCGAGATACTCGAGAGGGTGGGCACAATTGCGTATCTGTTGGTGCTACCACCGAGTTTATCAGGTGTCCATGAGGTGTTCCACGTCTCCATGCTCCGGAAGTATACTCCAGATCCAGCTCATGTAGTGGATTGGGGAGAGATTACTATTGATACTGATGGGACCTTTGAGGAGGGACCGGTGCGTATCATACATAGCTGGGATCAGGTTTTGCGACATAAGACCGTGAAGCTAGTGAAAGTGTTATGGCAACACCGAGGAGTGGAGGAGGCAACATGGGAACCGGAGGACATGATGCGTGCCACCTATCATTTCCTATTTAAGGATGAAGGTACATTGTTTAAATGAATTGGAAATAGAATGACAATTGCATATGTTTGTGATTTGATGTGTATATGTGTGGGAATTTCGGGATGAAATTCTTTTAAGGGGGTAAGAATGTAAAACCTGGGAAAATTAGTAATTTTCAGGAAAAATGGAAAAATAATAATAATAATAATAATAATTGCTAGAATGTTTCAGGGAAGCCTATAAAATTCTCTAGATCTCGGATGATAAACAGATCAAGGCAGTTGATTCATCTCTTATGAAATCAGCTGACCCATAAAAGTTTCATCGAATTATGAGACAAATTTCTAATATTTTTACGCATTTTCTTGGTGATAAGTCGCCATGACTTCTAGGATCTAGATTTTTATGAAAATCTCGAAAGTTAGGAAATGGTTTGAGCTAAGTTCATTTAAAATAAATTGAATTGAAAAGAAATAAATTGTTTTGGGGCAGAAACGAACTCGAATGAATCCAAATTTAAAAAAAAAAAAGAAAGAAAGAAAGAAAGAAAGAAAATGATAAAAAGAAAAAGGAAAGGAAAGGAGGTGACAGAGAACAGACAGAGAGTGAGCGGAGAGAGAGAAAAAGGAAAAAAAAGGGCTTTCTGCTCTAAGATCTAGGAAGGACATGTCACTCGATTTTCTTGAGCAAAAGGTAAAGCTCCAGCCCACGCAGAGTGCCACGCGTGGGTACCAAAATTCGAGTTTCACAACTCCACGAGGTAGGGAATTCTTCCTACTTGGAATATTTTTAGCCTAAAAGCCATGTAATGACATAGGTTGTCTTCTGGCCGTGATATGAAGCAGGATTTAATCCCAAGATTTTGGATCAATATTAGAAAATTTCGAGATCATCTGGCATAGCCCGACTGGGTTGAGGTTTGGTTTTGATCCCAGGACCAATGTCTTCGGGTTTTATGGTGTGTTTTGGTATCATGGTAATTCGGTGACGAGCCGTGAAGGGACCAAGTGGTGCCCTGTTTTATATGGGTTTGAGATTTGGGTCATTTTGTGTGTATTGTTGGAAAAATAAATAATATTATGTTGTGTGTAAAAATCATGTTAATATGTGTTTGCGTGATGTATTAACATGGAAATTGTGATGAATATAAATTACATGTAGGAAATATAATTATTCGGAATTTATAAATGTTGCATGTAGCATGACATAGCATGAAATTGCATGATTGCATTTCATATGCACAATACATCGTGGTTTCCAGTCACGAGGCCGCATGGTAATCGTTATTCACCATTCCCGTGAATGTGTGGTGAGCTCGGAAATGGGACCACATCTAAAATCGAGACTCACGGTTGTATATAACAATAATAAATATAAATCACGTGTGTTTGGGCGTAGCAAGATGGGGTAGATCCCCCCCTAGGGTCAAAGACCCAAATTTATATGTGGTTAGACATGATCACCGGCGGTGAAAGCTCTTAAAAATGTCGGAAGGCACGTGAGGATTCTGCGATGTGACCCCAAAAAAGACGTGGTCCATGAACAACACACGAGATTTGATACAAAAATTCAAGTAAATATTGGAGGGTTGTCCAATAGTTTAAGTCATTGGGTGAAACACCAATGATCGTTTTCACTCTGGCACGCAGCTGGAAGGGAGCCGGGCCGGATCTCGGTTGTGGGTATTATGAGTCTCATCTCATGATGATTTATAATATTTTCATATATAGGGATTGCATTATTTATATGGAATGTGATCGGACGTTACGGTTGCCTTTGCATGTGCATTTTAGGTGGGGAGAATTTGTAGAAGAATTTTTCTACCTGGCATTGCTCACCCTATCAGGACCTTTCGTACAAGGGGTGTATTAGTGAGATCGACTTCCTAATGAGGCCGCATTATGAAGAAGGTTGATGTGTGGCCTTGATATTACCTTTGAGTAACATTTTGTAAAAAATATTTTGTATAAAATAATTGTAACTAAATTTTTTCGGGACTATTTGCCTAAATAATCGTATGTAATTATGGTAAGAGGGTTGTAATTACCCTATGGACCTAATTAAGTATTTTATTTTCATATTTTAGAATTAAATGTGAATGAATGGGCTCCCGGTAAAGGGATGTATATTGGGGGATATGGATTGCATGGACCCTGCGGGGGTCACTACTACTTCGCTGAGACCCTCGACGGGTTATGATTACACCTGCTATACAAAGCTGTATGTCGGGCAGAGCTCCTAACAAAGGAGACTCCCGCCTCGATTTGTGAAAACATGGATCTCGATAAATGGGACACAATAGTGTGGTATTGAGTCACCCAAAATCCATAGGAATTTCGTGGGTTGACGGGTTGTCAACAGGACCCCTGGATTTGGGGTGTCACAAGCCATATGGTGCATAGTCTATATGAACTAATGATATGCCAAAAGTGTTGAGTCCTGCTATTTGAGCAACATTTATAGGAGCGACTACTGATCCAACTGGATTTGATGTATTTTCAAGCTTATCCAGCCTTGAATAAAAGAAATCTTTGGCCACTGTTATGTTCAAGTTCTTGTAGAACTTTTAATATACAAAAACTGCATAAAAGAAAATGAGGGGTCATTAGCATCATTACTAACATCATTTATCAATGGAGAAGAGTTGTGAAAATGCTGATAAGTAATGTAAATACGAACAATTTTGGGTTCAACAATGGCAATGCAAATTTCTTGTAGTGGACTTGGATCAGAAGCAGATGCGAGAAAGGAAGCCAAGTCCACGAGGGCAATTGTTACCAAGAAACTAACACCCTTCTTCATTACTAGGGTTTTGTCTAGCTCTTGCAATAAGAAATATTTGAGTTTATGTGAGGGGTGGGAAATTTTGCATGGGGAAGATGTCAATTTATGGACAAGAGTCCTTGAATTAGTCTTTTACTTAACCATATAAAAAATGCATAAACTAATCAAGTCTTCAATGAAAACAATAGGATTTTTTTATTAAACTTTCAATGATGAATGGTTCTTCTACAACTACTCCCAATTGTTTTGATCTCTTCCTGGTTACTTCCCTTGAAGATTGTGTGCAAAAAATAAACTCCAACAAGGTCAGGCATCTTCAACTTAGTATCAGTCTTCATGTAATTAATTTGTACAAAAAAAATGTTAGAAGGCTATAAATGCTAAAATTGAAGTGAAAGTCAGGTTACATTAAGTAGTAGCTTATAATCAGCAGAGCATCCTATTTTCTCAATACCCAAACACTGAAAAACCTTAAAAGTAGTTTATGGGCAAGCAAATTGAAGATTGTAGACTAGGTGCAGGCTTAGGTTAAGGTTAGAGACAATAACTATGATTCCTTTTTTATCTTTTCCAAGTCCATCTCTTTTGCTTAGAGTATTCACATAAAGTTTCTAAGTTACAATGGATTGCATTTTTCTGTTCTCGTCAAGTGCCTATCAACTTCTCTCTCTCTATGTTGTTGAATTACTATGTATCCATTGCCCTAGTCAATTGTCAATATCATATCTCTCCATTTCTACATTGTCATTGTCAATTGTTAAGACATAGGCATAGAAAATTATTATCAAATAAAAAAGAAGTGTTCCCAAGTCACCTTCAAAGAAATATGATTAATTGCTTCTAATCATCATTAATTTGATGAAGTTGGCAAGGTTAAATTTTAGGTTCATGTACTCATTTTTCTTAATTTTTTAACTCTGGAAAATTAATATTGATATAGAAGATTGTCTGCAGGCTTGTCTAATTGGGAGTTGATCAAAGTTCATTATTTCTTTACAAGGGAATGATGTAATTAAATATATTTTGTCCTTATGGATGAAGATGGAACTTCAAATAATCACTTTCATGATGAATATATTTTGAGAAGAATAATCTTTATTTTATGCATTAGAATAATAACCTTTGAAGATTACAGTTTGTGGAGGTTGATGAGTTTAACTTCATAAAAAAGATATAACTTACTATTAGTGTTTTTTATATTTGTGGAGGTTAAGAGATTTCTAAATTTGATTTATATATCAATTTCATGTTATAGTTGTTTGATTGCTTAAGTGCTCATTTTTATGTAGATTTTGAATCTCCTTTTGTGATGCCCCATTCCCAGAGTGTCCGTTGACAACCCGTTAACCCTCGGAATACTAGTAAATGTCGGGTAACCCGATACCACTCATTTTAAAATCTGCGTAGCCTCTCAGACGGAAGCTCTACCCAAGGTACAACCTCGGGTCCCAATAATCAACAATGACCATTGCGGTCTTATATGCGAGTAAAATAATGGCCACTTGGGTCCCGCATCAATACCACAAAAAAAAATATGTCCCAATCCAAATATACATGGTTCAAGTGAGTTTTTTACATTTCTTCAATTCAACATATATTAAACCCAGAATTTTAATACATGTTACATGACAACATCAAAGCCACAAAAGTCGCTTTCTTCTCAAACGACCTCTACCGGAAAGTGCCATCCTTCTTGCCTCGCTCCTCGCACTAAACAGTGATCCCTCGACAGGGTGAGCAAAGCCCAATAGAGATAATTTCCTACATGGGTTACTCCCCACCTAAGTGCACATACATGGCAAATAAACACATTCAAGCAATTACATGAACCTACTCGAATGTCTACATGACCGACCCCGTGTCCCGAGTCCTCATCGACTCCCTCACACATGCCTAAGCCAATTTGCGAGTAAAATAATTAGTTTTCAAAACAAAAGCTTTTTGTTCTTGAAAACTTACTACCGAAGCTCGCGGTTATTGGACTACTCCTCCCCGCAGGGGCACGTGTGCTTTTGAGAACCTTCCAAAACAAATCTACGGGCTCCGACGTGAAATTGTTGGACAATCTCCCAACACAATTCTTCGGAAAATCTTCCGTCGAAATTCCCCTTCATAAACATTTTCGTTTTTCTTTCAATTTCATGTCATGCACTCACTCCTAATATTCTGCGCTTCACAAGATATAATGTACGACGCCAATTCCAACATATTCATGCTAATATATTCACATGCATATATATTAACATAATTAATCACATAAAACATGTTATGCAAATTCACATCAATAACACAAAAATTAGCTCACATGGGCTAATTAACAAACACAAGCAATTCATTTTGAATCACTCAACATCATAAAAATTCACACAAAAATATTCACGTTACTATTCCCACATGAATGTGAAACCTCTGGTTATCAAGGTTTCACGGCCACACAAATAGAATTTCTTCCACTCCATTTCAAAGCTTTGAGATCTAATTTACGATTAAAAACAAGCCTTAGAACATTCTTTCTAACCATTTACATGGATCTTAGCCAAAGATTAACACACAAGTAGGAAAAGATTCCACCTCTTGAGTTTGCTGGAACTCCACTAAATCTGGTGTCCACACGTAGTCCCTTGTCAGAATAACTTTCCTTCTACTCCGTCGAAAAACCGACTTTTGTCCACGGATCGAACTTAGAGAGAAGGAGCCTCTCCCCTCAACATTCTCGCCTCCGCTTTGGTCTTTTGGAGAAGAAGAACACTGTTCATCTTTTGTCTTTTCCTCATTAAACATTCTCATAATTCCCTATGCGTCCCTTCTTCTAGATTTTTGACACTTGGCACTATCTAGGCCGTCCATTTCTATCATCTCTCTAATCTTGCAACATGTGTCACAAGAGTACATGTTATAGGTGACTTTTGTCACATTACATGTTGTTTTACGGTACTCGATACTCGGTGCCTCGAAAAACGTACAAATTCCGACTGTCTTGGAATTCGACGAAAATCGACGTGATAGCTAGATTTTGTGAGACGATTCCAACGGTGAAGTCCGTTTCGTCATCCGAGATCTAAAAAAATTTCGGATTTTTTTTTACCGAAATTACAATTTTACCATTTTTCAGAAAATTGGAATTTTCTCGGGTCTTACACCTTTCCCTCATGACAAAAATGAAGATATTTAAATAGTGATTGGAATTTATTTATTTTTGGTACTATCCTTGCCTCTTTTACATCAATTCCTTGCGTCTTTTGAGTTTATCATCTTATTATAACTATTTTCTAAATGCATAAATTTTTTTGGCAAGCTGAATACGTTATGATAGAATAAGTAATCGATGTTTTTGGATTGATACTAAGTGTATGGATTTATGTCATTTTCATTATACATTGGACAGTTTGTCTATCGATATTCTGTTGGTTCTAAAGATTTGTTATTTACATTAATGTGTTTTATTATATTATCTTCTAAGTCTATAGCATAGGATTTTCTTTGTGCTAGCATTCATTTGCATGTGGAATGCTATTAATTCTTTCTTTCCACAACTATCGACGAGTCGTCCACTAATATTGATTTTTTATTTGAAATTTCAAGTCTAATGGAACCTTCTTTGAATAAATTATATTTTGCTCAGTTTAGGCTTTAATACTTTGCTTTTTCTAGTTTAGAAAGTGATAGCCAAGTATATGTTTATATTTCCTTTAATTCATGTTATTGTGAAACACTTTGTTATTTTCAGATATTAATAATGTACATAATGTTGTGTCAACCTTTTTGTTTTATGTCATTTTCTTTTTTCTACAAGTCAATTTCAATTAGGTCAATTTGCATGCTACCATTTATCATTGGTGGAATTCTTTTCCGACAAGGTATTATTCTAATTTAAGTTTAATGTTCATTTAATACCTTGAAAGTCATCACAGTAGCACTTGTCAAAAGAATAAAGCAATGTCTTAATCTAGTTGGTCTACAAAGTTCTTTCCTTGGTTTTCTATATCTAATCATATTAAGGATTGAAGATTTATTTGTATTTTTTCCCATAAAAGATTTTTTCTAGGAAAAATAATATTTATTTGGCTTTGGCAACTAATGCCAAAATTGAAGACTTATTTAATAATTATTTAAGGGGATAAATTTTCATGCTACAAGGCAAGGGAAAATGGCTTATTATATAGTAAAATCATTTCAAGAAATCATTCTTAGATACAACCAACTTTAATGCCATTGTTTTTAGATATATATTGGTTAAACCATAGTATTGAAAAAAATCGTCTAACTTTCTTATATAGGTAGTGGTGACTCACATCTTCTACTACCACCGGAAATGTATACTTTTTTTATGGAGGTAATGAGCTATTGTAAAAGTCATTTAGGCATAATTGGTTCTCATCCAAGCTAAAAAAGAAATAAGTTTAAACCTTGATTGTTCTTTGACTTCAATTAGATTGATTTGTTAAGCTTTTGCATATTTTTCTAGATTTTGACAACTTCTTGCAAGAAGCTAAATAATCAACCAAAATACATGTGTTTTTACAACTTATGAGTAATTAAGTTATATTACAATGAACATTTACACTATTGGCACATCTGTAGGATGTTTTATTATTGCAATTGTCTTTGACTAACACAACCACTATATAATTGTCTATTTCTACCAAGTGATGATTCATGAAAACATCAAACTCTATCTCAGTAATAAATGTATTTATTCATTGAACTAACTTCGTTTCCACATTTGAACAGGAATAGAAGGCCTTATGTAGTGATTTTGATGGGGTTAGCACTCTCCAATACAAAGATCCACCACTACCAACAAATTGAAGAACATTTTGTACTCTTACTCATAGAATCTATAAAACTTGCTGGAAATTTAACAAATGTAATTTTGGATCAAGGTATATATATACATAATTTTTTTTTTTTCCTTATTCATATAACTTTGATATAATTTTTTTTCTTATTTATATGACTTTCATATTATGTCTACATTTTCAATAATTATGATATTATTATTTTAGGATTTATAATGAATGAAATTAATGCAAATAAAATTTTTAATGTGAGAAAGATGATGACACTTATAATGAGTGTCATGGTTATAAAGCATGAACATATAAAAATCAATGACGTTTATATAAGTGTCATAGTTAAGAAATTTGATTGAAATATAACGATGTAAAGAATGACGTTTTAAATGAACGTCATTGTTATCTAACTCTTCAATGATTGATAAACTTTTTCATTGTAGTGTTGCCCTCAAATTCAGATTGGGCAGTGCTGGGTATCAATATTCTCGAATCGATTTTAGATTACTTAGTACACATGGAGGACTACCTCGCATTTAGTGAGGTTTGAATATGCAGTTCGCCAAAAACTTCAACATTTACGTTCTAACCATAAGCGCCATTGTTGTCTGCACCAACAAGTCCCAGATAATACCAATTTCTGTTTATATTTCGTCACGAAAAGAAAAAGTTTTTGTGAGGTCGAAAATGAAAACGGCTGGACAGAATGGATCTGTGTGGGATCTTCTCATGGCCGGTTGATTCTTGTTGATAATTATTATGATTCTTCTAAAGTAACCCTTTTCAAACCATTTTCTGGGAAAGACATTGATCTTCCTCTAATCAAAAGAAAAATGCTCCTCCAATATTCTGGAATGGTATGTAAGCAAATCTTATCTTTTAAGGCTGTATTGTTTATTAATCCTGATTTGAGCATGAATGAATTTGTACTTATGATGTCGTACAGTGATTGCATGATAAATGAAAGTAACATTCATCAAATCAGGAAAAAAAAATGGATTTATATTGAAGAGGTGTGATGTGAAATATATTATTTACAACAATGGATTATTCTACCTATTAAATGTAGGGCTGTCAAAATTTGACACGACATGAACTTGACACGATTTTTATGGGTTTTGGTTGAGTATAATTGTGTTTGGGTCAAATTCATGTTGATCCGCATAACCTGTTTAATAAACAGGTTATATTCGTGTCAATCCACATAACACCCACTCAATCTCGTGACAATTCAAGTAATACATGCTAATTTAATATTTAACATGACAACCCATTATATATATTATTTGCGTTTAATATTGATGAACTAATTATAATTTATATTATTTTAAATCACAAAATTAATAAATAGGTTACACATGTCTAATCGTGTTACACGATTATTAACGGCCGTTAAGCCAATTGGAGCACTCGACCCATTTGCCATTCGTGGTCATATTCAGTTGATGATTATCGTGAGAAAACCCGCTACTGATATGACTCGAACACGACCCAAGAATACAAATTACCACCCCTATTAAATGGATGGGGTTTGGAGTTTTATATCAAACTAGCCCTCCCCACAAACAAAATATAGCATGTGGGCAAGTTTTGAAACTATTATTCAAAGTAGCCCCTCCTCCTCTATGTTAGCATTCCACCGTCATTTTCTCCTTTAGCCAACCCCCCTCCACTTTCTCTTGGTCAAATCCCATTCCTAGAGCTAGCAATATGGATTGAGTCCGATGAACCCAACCCGCTTTAGCTCGAAGTTTTGGAGGGTTGAGTTATAAAATTTAAGGTCTGAATAAAATTGAGCTAACTTGCCCCAACTTGTTTTGGCCCGTGGCCCCTATGGGTTTGGCTTGGGTTAAATTGATTAGCCTGGTTGGCTCGAAATCTTTATTTAATTTTTTAAGTTAACTATTTTATTTTCAATTTTTAAATTTATATTTTCAATATAATTTATATGATAATTTAATATTTAAAAAATATTATATGAAAAATTAGAATGCATTTGAATTAAATAAATTACAGTTTTAATATATAATATATTTTTATTTATCTCATTAATCCTATTTTAAATATTTATAATTTTATTTTTTTATTTATCCTTTAAATTTTATTCAATCATATATGTTTTATTTTGATAAAATGAAGTTGTACTAGTTTATAAATTAAAATTAAATTTAATAACTAAATTATCAGTATATTTAAAATAATTTTATTATTTAAACTAGTGTTAATAAAAAAAAGATTTTTATTTTTAAAATAATTAACAAAAATTATACACTTATTTCTTTCTTGATATGATTATATTTCTAGTAAGATAGATTTTAAAAACAAATAAGACATTTCATTATTATATGATTGAGATCCATTTTTGGAAATTATTTTATTTATTCCAAATATAAATAAAATTTATGTTGTTAACATTCTAAAATTTTAATTAAAATATGTTGATAACTCAACCACCATCTAGGATGTACATATTTTTAATGTGGAATCACTTCTTATTATTAGATATAATGAGGATGAAGATGAAGATTAGATGCATATGAGATTTCATTTGATATTTTGAAGTTTTTTTTTTTTAGATATGTTATTAAGTTGTTATTTAATTATTTTGGTATTATTTAGCTAATTAGTTTGGTACTTTGGTTATAAGAGTGCTCTAGCATTATTTATTTATTTATTTTAGTTCGTTTCCTATTGTTATATTTTTGAGACTTAATTATTTTATATATTAATAATTATTATGTATTATTTATTTTTATTTGAAGAATGATAAATTTGTGAAATTAATTTTTTTTAGCATTTGTTAAGGTTTTGGCTAGATTTAGCCTATTTTGGCCCGCAATCCGCATGAATTGGGTTGGGATAGTCGAAAGCTAGCCTAAATAGAAATAGGGCAGATTTGATCAGCCCGTTTCGACTCGTGGCTCGAATGGGCTAACCCGAAATAGGTTGGACTAACCCGTTTACCAGCTCTACCCATTCCCCTTCCCCTCTTTCTCATCCTCAACTCATCCTTCTCTCCTCTCACAACACAAAAATAAAAATTAATTTAATTTTAAAGAACTTTATATAAAAAAAATATATCAATTTGTACAAAAAAAAAATTACATATTTTAAATAAAATAAAAAATATTTAGTTAAAATATTTTTAAATAAATATTAAAATAAAAATAAAAAAATTTAAAAATTTAAAAAATCCACTCACTTAAAATTTTATCTCTACTACATCACTTTATAAGAAAAATAATTGTTTATTTTAAATATATTTTCTATTTTTTGAACGAAAAAAAAAATTTCTTTGTTATTTCTTTATTTTATTTTCAAATAATTTTTTTATTTATATCAATTACATACGATCTCATTAATTACTTTTTTTGCTACAACATAAAAATTTTATGATATTGCCATTTCACTTTTTTAAAGTTATTTAAATCCTATTCAAAATTTTATATGACTTATTTTATCACCACATTAAATATAAATCCAAATTTTGTTGGTCCAGCATCACAGTCAGCTATGACTAATCGGAAGCATTTCATTAGACCAAAAATTTAGATTTTTTTTTTTGGAAGATACAAAAAATTAAGAGTTTAGGCACTAAAATAGAAAAATAAACGTTTAGACACCAAAGTAGAAAAAGGACTTGGACATTCTTAAGGCTTTGTAGCCACTTGGACATTTTTAACTTTAAATTTAAAGTTAAAAATATTTAAATTTTTAACTTTGAAGTGAATTTTTTTTAATTTTTTAATATTTATTTAAAAATATTTTACTAACATTTTTATTTGAAATAAATATATTTTTATTTTTTAATAAATTCATATTTTTTTATAAAAAAGTTATTTTTAAAATTAAATTAATTTTTATTTTTATGTTGAGAGAGAGAGAAGGATGAGAGAGAAGGGTAGGGGAATGCGGTTTGACTAAGAGAAAAGGAAGGGGGAGGAACTACTTTGCACAATAGTTTCAAAACTAGGTCACATGCTATATTTTGTTTGTTGATAGGGCTAGTTTGGTACAAATATATGGGAGGATTTGCTCTATTCTTGTGATGATGATGATGTTAAAGTGAGAATGATGGATCACTTCACATGATCTGTTGTATGTTGATATGTCATATATGGGAGTTTTAGATCGAAATAGTGTTTGCCAGGAAAAATGACGACTAGTTTTTTGGTCAACTCAATACCCAACCATGGTGTTTATAAATGCTTGTTCTTTGATAGCTGTTTCACATCGCTTTAGTCGTAATCATTAACTACTACATTTTAATTTCCATCCCAATGTCGCTTTACTTGATTTTTAGTTCTCTTCAATCAGGTTGTCTGTGATTTAAAACTAAGATTCCAGGCCTTGATTGTCCCACTTTCTTCCTCCCACTCCATTTTTAATTATTATGTCTCAATCTGCAATCATGAAGATGAATGATTTGGCATTTATTCAGATTAGAGTCATGGATTATCGCTGGTTGCAACTCATATCGATTAATTTAATAATCAATTATCGCTGTCCACGATACCTTATATTACGTGGATACTGTATTAATTTGGTTTTTAAACTAATTTTATAGTTTTTTTTTTCAAATAAAATATTTCGGTCTAAAACTCCATATATGTTGGAATCTCTGAAAGGAGATTTCTTGCGAGTTGTGCCTGAAAGGGATGAGGTAGGATTTGCAGTTTATAAGTTAGTGTGCCTAAAAGGGCAGAGTGTGAAGACGTGTTGAGCTGTTTCTAGCCATATGTTACAAACTAGGTAAAATGGGTTGACATCGACTTGTTTCCTTCCGAGAAGATCTTTCGTTGAGAGGCAATTATGACACATATATACGCTAGATGAAATTTTTTATCTTTAAAGGGATCTTCATTGACCACAATTGTTTCCACATAGGGCTTGGATGAACTGGGTAAAGAAAGACTAAGAGATTTATATGCTGATTTAACAATATTGTACTCTCCATGATTTTCAAATCTCTAGTATAGGGTACAGGGTTCAAAAAATCGGTCGAGTCACCATCTGAGCAATTAGATTTGTATGTAGGCTCGGGATAGTGGTCGATCACAGATTTACCAAGTCTGAGGCAGATAGGGGATCGAGCAAAGCTCGATGGACTTCCGGCCGGAGTTCGAGATGACGAATCGACTAGGTGAAATCGGTGACAATCACAGAGGAATGATCTCGGTAGAACTGTAACACCCCAATTATCTGTGAAGTTTTTATAACATGTTTAAAATTTATAATAAAGAAGTAAGCATATTTTCTTGAATAAAATAATTAAAAATAAAATAAGTAAAAATCTAGGAATTAATTCGAGAGTCGAGTAAATTAGTAATTCTGTCCAGGAGCGAAAGGTCGTATGATAAGAAGATTATAGGCTAATATGAGATAAGAATAACCTATATTTGCAAATAAAATGGGGATGAAGGACCAAAGGCAAAAAAGGAGGAGATGGCTCAAAAATAGGATGATAAGACCCAGGCAGCCTTAGAAATATCTGAATTTAGCGTTTGAGAGTTTGAGGCAAATACAGTGGGAGAAAAGAAGAGAAGGAGAAGAAGAAGAAGAAGAGAAGAGAAGAAGGAAGAAGGAAGGAGAAAAGAAAAGCAAAGGTATGGAATTGTTTGTATGGAACCTTGGTAGGATTGTATATGGATACTTGTTTGGAGGTTTGGAATACCTCATTTTGTGTAGAATCCTTGTTTGGAATGGTTTTTTTGGTCTGGTTGTGGTCCTCGATGGAAGAAAAAATTATATAGAGAGAATGTTGGGTTTTAGGGGAGATGCTGACCTTTTTTTAAGCAAATGTTTTGTTTTAAGCGCAGCTAACAGCTATCCACTCATCAGAATTGAGTGATTCAAATTTAAGGAGTAAGCAGACTTACAGGAGAAGCAATCTGTTTTTTGAAATAGTGTTGATTTGGACCTCAATTGTCCCGAGAAAATTCATGAGAGTGAAGCCTGTTTCGGGTCAGTGCAGTTCAGGTCGACCTGGAGTTTTGGGTTTGAAATAGTTTTTGATATTTAGGCCATTGGTTGAGTTTCAACTCATCGGTGAGTGATTGAGTACGGGTAAACTAGACTTCTTCGAGAACAAATCTTCATGAAATAAGTGTATCCAACTTTGGACCCTATTATTGCTGAAATAAAAAAGCTATATAAATGTATTACTTGCATGAAATAATAAATCGTAGTAAGTTGATGTGATAACATGTGCTATGAAAGCTAAATACCGTATAATTTTGTTATATGAAAGAAATACAAGGAAGTACGGAGTTAAATGTTTATAAGAGATTGTTGATAATGAATATCCTCATAAAATATACATGATATCAATAGTTATTCATGTATATGAGATATCTTTTCACGATATCTAAAAAGATTGTTAAAGACATAATAAAGCGATTGCACAGCATAATGGATAGTTGGATAGATAGACATGCTTATAGGGATACAGTTGCTACAACATACAGTTTATAGATATCGAGGCCCCGTTTGGGTCGATGACATAGATCCTGTTTGGATTATTATAGCGGCCCCATTTGGGTCATATAGATAGAGATCACTGTCTCGTACAGTGATAGTACCTTCGGGTACAGTGATAGTACCTTCGGGGACATACAGTTATTTCCCGTATCTACTTCTAAGGTTTATGCATGCATGAAATATAAAAGCAAATAACAAGTATACGCAAATGAGATGTATATAATATATGACGTCGTATGAAACTATAGCAATCTTTATGTGATGATAGTATACGATTACAAAACAGTAAAGTGTAAGATATCTGAAATATGATAAGAAATGAAACATGTAATGCAAAAGTAGATATGAGGAATGAATAAGTATATGTAATTGTTATATTTGTCATAAGTATATGCATGTGCCTAAAGTGAGATGATTTATATTAGGGGTTGTCCACGTGTATTATTCTGATAAGCTACTAAGAAGCAGCGGGTGTTTCGTGTCAGGTGTAGGTGAAGAAGAACTAGAAACTAGGACAATCGCGCATAATGATAAAGGTCAACACCTTAGTAGGTGCCAGCTAGAAGACTTATGGTCTATTTTGTATATGTATTTGTTTTTGTAGACAATGTAAAGTTTTTATATGTTGAACACTCCCATTTATGGAGTTTGAATATATTTTGTAATCTACAGCTACAGAATATATTTCAAGTTAAATGTTTAACAGTATATGAATGAATAAGTTTATAGTAAAAAAAAAAAAAGTGACACTCTCGCCTGACACCGGGTGCCGAGTTGGGGGTGTCACAGTTTAGTGGTATTAGAGCCTAAGTTTAGGAGTCTCTAGAAAAGCCTAAGTTTATGCGATTCTAGATAGAGTATAATCTTAAAAAACATGTGTTTAGTAATGTGTTGACCTGATGTGCTTGTGTTTTTTATAGATAGATTGTCCTCCAGTCGGTTGAAGAAGTAGTTGAGGGAGTGTTAACCACAGGTTCGAAGTTACCTTCGGACTCTTATGGTCTGTCGAAGTGAGCTAAGTTAAATTTGAGCCAAATGAAGCGTTATTGAGGATATCTCAGGATATGACTCGGGTATTAGAAAGATTAATAGCTCCAAAAGCCTCGATTGACATGGTAAGAAGACATGGGGCTGAGGAATTCCATGGGACAAACATGGAAGAGTCCGATAAAGTGGAATTCTGGTTAGAAAAGTTACAAAGAATATTGGAGAGGTTAAATTCTCCCTCCGTCGAGAGTATCATGTGTAGTCTCAATGCAGTGAAACGTCGATTGGTGAAGCGCTTGTCTAAGGATTCCAATCATGACTTGGGGTCTTTGTCAAGATTTCGGGGCAAAATGCATTGCCGAGATGTATAGGGAGTCGAGTGGAAGCTTGGTTCTTGAATTTGAAGCAAGGAACTTGTCGATTGGCTGAATATGAAAGAATTCGATCATGTAGCAAGTATCGCAAGATTTAGTCCTCAACGGGGCATTTCGGTGTAGTGCCAATATGAGGATGGGCGCATGATTCCATCGAGGGTATTTGGCACCTGACTTCTTTCCAACGATTAGTTTCTGTGATTAGTCACAGCTTCGATGATGAGGCCCAAACGACGACAAGAAAGATCTCAAAAGAAGAAGGTTTCTAGAGGAGCTTCGTCCTCCTTGGGGAAAAGAGTTAGGAGTCTCTGGCCTCGATCGAGGAATATATTTCCTTCTGAGGGAGTAGAAGGCGAGGGTTCAATGTAGCACCTAGTGCAGGTGAAATTTAAGCCGGTTAGACGGAGAAATTCAGAATACCCTCATTGCCATAAGAAGACATTTGTGTGTGTGTGCGATTATTGATGGGAGGTGCTTAGGTGTAGGAGTACGTCATTTAACCACCGATATCACAGAGATTCGGGGATAATAGAAGTCGACAAGGGAAGTGGCGGGGAGGTGGGTTGCCTTGCCTTGGCAGGAATTAAAGTGGGGTCGGTGGCCCGATTCGACCTGAGGACCCGGGGAGGCACGGTCTACGAGGCGGTGGATCATCCTATACCTCTGACACCCGGAAACCTGAGCATATCTTGCAGGGCTCGTGAGGATCGGGATCACTCACTGAGGATTATGAGCTTCATTTTCTCTTTATGATATTTGAGATACATGCATTGATTGATCCACGGATCCCTTTCGTTCATATATACCATTGAACATGTATTTGATAAGATACTAACGGTGACAATTTAGCATATGACATGCATGTGACCGGAGTCCATTGGGGCACGGTATTAGCATGAATAAGCATTATCTGAAATTGCCTAATTGTTATCTGGCGAGAGTTTCTCAACGATTTGATAACCTTACCATTCGAGGAGTTTGACTTGATTATGGGAATGGTTGGTTCATCCAAAAAACATGGCTAAATTGGGTGGCCAATTAGTGATGATGTTGAGATGCTTTATTCAAACTAAGGTGATAGTCTGAGCATTGGATCAAGTGCGATATCGATGTGATCACCATTATCGAGCTAGGAAGTTATGAAGAAATGTTGTGGGACATTCTTGGCCTTGATCTTGACTCTAAGGAGTCAGGTTGATGTGGAAAAATTCCAGCGTGGGAATTTCGGATGTATTCCTGAAGAGTTACCAAGTATTCCTTGAGATGGAGATTTGGGACTTATCATAGAGGTGTACTAGGAACTATTTTCATATAAGGGCATTATGTCTGAGGATGGCTCTATGGGCTGAAAGTTAAAGTCCAATTCTGAGCTTTTGGATAAGGTTATGGGCCACAGTATCAATCTTTGAATTTTTTGTTTTGTCGTGAAAAAGAAGATGACACTCTATAGATGTGCATTGATTATCGAAACGAATCCGCGAGGTGATAGTGAAAACAAGTACCCAGTGAGAATCGAAGATCTTCTTGATCCGAGTTAAAGGGGCGGGTGTCTTTGAAGGCAGGCACAGTCATTGAGTGTGACCCATCGGTTAAGAGTGAAAGATCGATGTCTTGAGAAATGCATTTAAGAAGACTCGATATACTATGGCCATTATGAGTTTTTGGTAATGCTATTTGGTTTGACAATGTACAGACAACATTTATGTAAGTTTAACAGGAATAGGAGTATTAGACCTAATGTGGATAAATTTGTTGTAGTTTTTATCGATGACGTGCAGTGTATTATAAAGGATGCGTAGGAACATGAACAACATCGAATAGTCTTGGACGTTAAGAAAAAAGGTTATATGCTAAACTCAATGAGAGTGTGACTTTTGGCTAAAGGAAGTTTCCTTCATAGGTCATATTGTGTCAGCTGAGGGAATAAGAGTGGGACCACATAAAAAGTGGGGTAGTTGTAAATTGAAACCGCCTCGAATTATGTCAGTGAGAGTTTCTTAGGCTGTGAGGATATTATAGAAGATTTGTGAAAGGATTTTCTGTCATAAGCTATAAAGCTCACAAAATTACTTTCGGGAAAGAGTAAAGTTTGAATTGGTCGGATAAATATCGAGAATAGTTTTGAGCAGGTTGGAAAGAAATCTTTGGTTGAAGCACAGTGTGTGTGACCTACCTCGGGGAAAATAGTACACCTTATCTGATGATTCTTCGGGCATTGGTTTGGGATGTGTGTCTGAGATGGGAAAGTAGTGAAGCATGCATCGAGAATGGAGTTGGAAGCCATGAACAAGAATATCCCACTTATGACCTAGAGTTGGGCATTTGCTTGATGTGTTTTCTTTGAAAATATGGCGACACTATTTATATGGGGGAAAAGTGTAGAATTTACCACGAGATCATCTGAGTTTCAAGTATTCTTGACTCGAGAAGAATTAAATTTGAGACAACGGTGGTTAGAGTTATTGAATTATGATTGTATAATAAAGTACCACCTCGGAAAATACTTGTGGTAGGATGCCTTAAGCAGAAAGACAGTGGCAGCAATGTCACTTCAACATAGTGAATGGAGATTAGCAGATGATGGAACTTTATTAGCTAAATTAATTGTGCAACCAATTTTAAAGCAAATGATGATAAGTGTGCAGAAAAATGATGTTGAGTTATAGAAAAAGGTACAGATGGTCAGAGAAGGTGATAAAACATATATTTTTTTTCAGTAAAAGAAGCTGGAAGTTTATATTTCTAGAATAGATTATGTGTGCCAGATGAAAAAGAAGTAAAGAAAAAGTTGTTATTTGAAGCTCATAATACGGTGTTTACCATGCATCTTGGAGGTAATAAGATGTACCCGAATTTGAAACAACAGTATTGGTGGAAAGGAATGAAAAGAGATGTGACAGAGTACGTGTCCAAGTGTTTGACGTGTGAGCAAGTCAAAGCTGAACACCAAGTTCCAACAGGTTTGTTGAATCCCCTTCCAATTCCTCAATGGAAGTGGGATAACATTACCATGGATTTTGTGTGGGGTTTACCCCTCACATAATAAAAACATGACTCTGTTTGGGTGATAGTTGATAAGCTCACAAAGTCGGCCCATTTTATACCAGCCAGGATGAACTATTCTATGGATTGACTAGCTGAGCTATATGTGAAAGATATTGTACGATTGCATGGTATACCGTTGTCTATTGTGTCGGATAGAGATCCTCGTTTTACATCGAGATTCTAGAAGGAATTACAGTCATCCTTGGATACTAGGCTGAATTTCGGTACAACATTCCATCCATAGACAGATGGATAGTCAGAGAGATTGATACAAGTGCTCGAAGACATGATTCGAGGTTGTGTTATGAAATTTCCTGGAAGTTGGGATAGGTATATTCCATTGATGGAATTTGCTTATAAAAATAGTTATCAAGAAAGTATTGGCAGGGCACCATACGAAGTTTTATATGTTCGGAGATGTAGAACCCCGGTATGTTGGACAGAGTTGAATGAGCATAAGGTGATTGGTCCAGACTTAGTAAAAGATACATAAGAGAAAGTACAAGTTATCTGGCAAAGGTTAAAGGTGGCTAGTGGCGACCAAAGTCATATCTTAGATCTAAAGAGAGGAGAGATATTGAATATGAAGTGGGAGACAAGCTCTTCTTAAAGGTATCGTTGTGGAGGAAAATTCTACGGTTTGGTCAGAAAGGAAAGTTGAGTTCGAGGTTCATAGGGTCATATGAGATTCTGGAACGTATTGGCCCTGTGGCTTATCAATTGGCACTCCCTCCGGAGTTGGCCAAATTATACTATGTGTTACATGCGTCGATGCTTCGGAGATACCACTTTGATGGAGTGCTTTACACTACGGTGCAAAAAAATCTGAGTGTTGAATACCTGAAAAGAGCAACATTTATATCGGATTTTAGTACCTTCAACTCATATTTGCTCTTAATTTGTGAAATAGAGTGCCTTTGATCGTTCTCGTGTTTTTAGACTTGTGCGGGTTTTGGGTTGGGTGCACTAATGGTTATAGGAGTTAGGTATCCCGAGGGGGCGAATGTGGATCATTATAGAATGATGGCGGCCATTTGTTGTGAAGTCTTGGGAAGTGAAATGGTGTTGGGAACAATTGCCGGAGAGTGATGCGGTCTGGGGCATCGATCTGGTGTTACCCCAGTAGGGAAATCCACCCGGGTGGCCCAGGTGGTGGTGCCCGAGTGAGCCGGTGCCGATGCCCCCGAGCGAAGTTGCGTTAGCATGGTGGTACCGGTGCCACGCCCTACTGATCTTGGTATAGCAATATATTGCGAAGTTGAGCATAATTCCAATTTAAATTTACAGGGTATGTTAGTCCTTTGACCACTTGATTCAAGATCCACGAAAGGAAAGGGTATAAAGCCTTAGAGAAGGTGGAGAGGCGACTTTTGATCACAGGGTTTTGGTTTCATAGAAAGAGAGTGTTTTTCTCATAGTTTTGCTAGGGTTCATAGAGTAGAGTAAAATACTTAACTTTTCTTCAAATTATGGATTTCAATTTCATGTAATCTTTCAGTTAGATCACATAACTCGGCTTTCTCTTACAGTATTTTGTTCTTTTGATTCTCAAATCTTGCAATTAAAGTGTGATTTTCTCAAGTTTCTTTTATGAGTAGTTTCTTATCAAATATGAATCGCTTTCTAGTTTCAATGAAGTTCTAAACTCCCATGATGGGGTTCTAACGGTGGAAACTCACCTTGATCAAGGTAATAACCCTCAATTCCTCTTTTGTACCTCAACGAGATTGTACGATGCTAAGCACTTGTAGAAAAATCTTATAAAACCTTAGTTGGGCATCTTCTTGACAACGTGTGAACTAGAGATCCTCGGTACACGTTGTGCTTGATCGAAAATGCAAGCTAAGAGTCTGAGTAAAACGTTTGAACAAGTGTTTAACATCGCTCGATCGTTTTTTGTTCTAAAAGAGCTTTTAATGTAAAATCTTCCATCGAAGACCATTCATCAATGGTTCCTAGATGAGATTGTGAAGAAGAGGTCGGAATTACTTGATCAGTAGTGAGTGAAAACCTAAGAACCCTATCAATCACCTTTATGTTTTAAAATAGTCAACTTAATCAGTCACTCAGTCAACCAACTAGCAACCCCATAATTTACTTTTAAACATACATTCTTTGGAGAATAACCCCTAAGGATCACCTAGAATACCACTCCCTGTGGAGATGACCCGTGGACTTCACGGTAGTATATTGATGACCTTAGTTCTACGCAGAATAATTTCGGCGTAAAAAATGGCTTATTTTTAGGCGTTGTTCTTTGGGGGAGTGGCGATCAATCTAGTTGATCTGAAGAGAGCTAGAGGTAATTTGCAATTGCATTGCAAATCCGGTACGTTCTCTACCTTTTCTTTTTAATTTGTTTTTATGAAGAATCTAAGTGGGTATCTACTTAGAAGGAGTAGGATTGGTGCATGTCGGTTTGGGCTCGCAACGAGCAACGCCGACTTGTAAGAATTATACCTCGAGAGATTACGAAGAGTCCGTGATAAGTCAATTGTTCAAGAGAACCCTACACTTCAAATGGACCATCAGAAATTAAACAACCTCTTTTCAATCAAATGCTTAAGGGATACTGTTAACCCCTGAGACTCCATGAAACTCCACTACATGGAGATGGTGTTACACTCCTAGCAACACCAGCAGTAGGAGGAGGAAATGTTAACTTTCCCGGTAAATCAATATCGGGCTCCCCACCTTGCACTAATGTGGAAAGAACTCTCAGAGATTTTGCAACCTCAAAAAACCACAACAGACTCATGTATTCGCCTACGGAAGAGAGGCTAACCAATTCCTCATGAGTCGGTGATGATCTTATATACGTGTATCGAAATTCGATTAAGAACCCCTGCTCACATTCTTGAGAGACTTTGAGGATGTTTGCGTCGTTCCTCTCTTGAATCACCTCCACATAATTTATGGTTCTATTCCCATTCTCTTTAAAGGAAAAGGCGAAATTTGGTTTCATTAAACGTGCCTGATTGATCTTTACTTGGGAGGGGACATGCGAAATGAATTCACTTAACAAGTTCTTCCCTCATGCATTACCAATGCTCTCCATGCGAAATCAATCCAAAATTTTTCGAGAAAGGCAGGAATTGAACCTTTTCTTTGTAGTATGGAAGATCTGAGGACCTCCTCCATGCTATCCCTCATCATGGTTTAGATGTGTTGGACAAAATTTGTCGTATTTTAAATGAGCATCACGGAATAATAAACAATACATCGAATGATGTGTCTTGGAGAGTTTATGAAAAGTGTGAGGTAATTCAATTCTTTGACACCATGGCGAAATGTGAACATGGGAGACTAATACCTCCATAGATACTGCTAAAGTGCATAGTACACCTACGGGAGAATTCATCACTTGAGAGAGAATGATGACACAAACAAAAATAGCTAATCTAACAAAGGAAGTTGGAGGCTATAGGGTGAAAAGGTGAATGAGGTAACTAGTGTGTGCCTGATATCCTCGCTACCTATGGGACCTAGAGTGGAGAGCCATGCATCATTTGCGATGACCTACGCACTCAACTGTTATTGCCCGAACCTTCCTCGAGTTGAGGAGAAATCAGAATAGAAGCGAAGCTAATGCTCTTAACTACCAAAAGCCTTTCAATTCTCCATACTCAAAACGTATGTCCCAGGGGTGGGGTAAGCACCTAATTTTAAATTGGAGAAAAGAGGAGAGGCCCACACAACTTGCCAAACAACCAAGGCCCCAATTATCAAAACAAGGTTTTCAAACCAAGCCTCCAGTTCGGAGAATCAAGGTCCTCGAGTTTCTGTGCACCCTAACCAAGGCTTCAATTCGTCAAATCAAGGGAATCCAAATCCACAGCCTTATCAACCTCCACATAAGAGAAGTTTGGAGGATATTGTGACATAGTTTGTCGAGCTCAACGATCCACCAACTGCTTGAATTTCGAATGCCTTGAATGATGAGATCCCCGAATCATAAGCTAACCTCTTATATGGAAATTTTGACGAAAAGAGCTCCTTCTCGAAACAATCCAAAACCCCTGAGGAATTAGAATAGTGTCGGAGTTTCAAGTCCAAGTGAGGGCACCTTTGAACATTGCAAGGTTGTCACCACTCTTCGAAGTGGTAAGGTAATTGACAAAACCATTCAGCCCAAGGAACCGATGCAAGAGTTGCAAAATGAATTAGTCGGGGATGATGAGGTGTCGGACAAGCCTCATGTTCCTAGGGCAGATGTTCTTGATGGTGAGCCAGAAAAAGACAAGGCTTCCCATGTCCCTCCTGCTACATACCCTCATAGGTTGCGTGCCCCGAGAAGAGAGTGAGCAATCTGTTAAAATTTATGAGTTGTTAAGTAGGGTGAGGTGAACATTCCTTTGCTAGATGCCATTAAGCAAATTAATTAAATATACGAGTTTCTAAAGATTTGTGCTTGTAAAAAAGAAAACTAGGTGTCGACAAGGAGGCATTTATGACAACGATTCACCTCATTGATTCGAACAATTTGCTAATCTGAAGACCAGAAGCCTCTTATTTCCATAGTGGTAGGGAATTCAAAGTTAGGACATGCTCTAGTGGATTTAGGTGCAAGTGTTAACTTGTTGCCTTACTCAGTCTATGTTGAGCTCGGGTTAGGAGAATTAGAACCAACCAATATCACCCTCTAGCTAGCTAACCGTAGTGTGAAGATTCTGAGGATAGTGAAGGATGTATTGGTGCCGAGTGGGCCAGTTCTACTTTCTGTGGATTTTGTTGTGCTTGACACTCAGCTTTGTGGTGGTGAGGACTCGATTCCCAGTGATTCTTGGTAGACCATTCTTGGCCACTGCTAATGCCATCATACACTATAGGGGAGGACTAATGACACTATCATTTGGTAACATATTGTTAATTTGAATATCTTTAATGTTATCGAGAATGGGAGATGGGGAGGATGTTTGTGAGAGTAGCAAACATGGTTGACTACGTAGTCTTGAAATACTTAGATAATGTCTCATCGATGATCCTCTCATGTCTTGCCTAGTAAGCCCAAGTTGGGATGAGGAGGTGACCACATCTAGTCGGATTCCTATCCATGGTGTGAACCTGACTGGGTATTGAGCGAATGGGTGGGCACCTAAGAAATTTAGAACCATTACCACGATCGAGACCGGGGCATTACCTTCGGAAGAGAGACCACCTAAACTTTAGTTGAAACCTTTACCATCACATCTCAAATATGCATTCTTAGGGGTAGAAGAAACTTTCTCGGTAATCATATCTTCTTCTTTAGAGTCAGAACAAGAAAATAAAGCATTTGGAATATTGAGAACCCCAAAGCCGTATAGGATGGACAATTTTTTGAATGAAGGGAATTAATAGCCAGTCTGCACACCACAGGATTCATTTGGAAGAGGATGTTAAACCCTTTAGACAACCACAGAGACGACTAAACCCAATCATGAAAGAAGTGGTTAAGAAAGAGGTTCTAAAACTCTTGGACGTAGGTGTTATTTACCCCATTGTAGATAGCAAGTGGGTCAGCCCGACTCAGGTAGTCCTAAGAAATCTGGAGTCACTGTGGTAGCAAATGAAAATAATGAGCTAATTCCCACTCGTGTCACCTCCGGTTGGAGGGTTTGCATAGACATAGGAGGCTTCAATGCGGGCACTGGAAGATCACTTCCCTTTACCTTTTGTCGATCAAATGTTGGAGAGAGTTACAGGGCATGAATTTTATTGTTTTCTCGATGGGTACTCGGGGTACAATCAAATTGAGATAGCTTTAGAAGATCAAGAGAAAACCACATTCACCTGTCCTTTTGGCACATTTGCCTTTAGGAAAATGCCCTTTGGATTATTGAATGCACGAACCTTCGGTGCGTGTAAGATTGGTGATATGATAAAAATCATTTGGAAATTTTCATGGATGACTTCTATTTTGGAGATTCATATGAGGATGCGGAGAGATCTACGTGGGTTTTTCTGGAGAGATGTCGAGAGAAGAACCTCGTGTTAAATTGGGAAAGAAGTGTCACTTCATGGTGGCACAGGATTAATCTTAGGTCACATGAGTATCAAGAAAAAAAGGAATCGAGGTGGATAAGGCTAAAGTCGAGTTGATCTCCAACTTACCTACTCCTAAGTGTGTTAGAGATATAAGGTCTGTGAGACCCCGGAAAATCCAGATTTCCTAAGGAAGGATAAAAGGGTAATTTCGGTCAAAATCCGGAATTTTTCTAGATCTCGGATGACGAAACGGACTTCACCGTTGGAATTGTCTCGCGAAATCTAGCTACCACGTCGAATTTCGTTGGATTCTGAGATGGTCGGGATTTCACGTTTTTCGAGGCGTGAGGTGTCGGATGACAAATGACGGGTTATGGGATGCCACATGCCCACTAGCCAAAGAGTGACACTTGGCATGGAAAGAATGGCTCACGTTAATGCATGTAAGTGGTGATGTCGTAAAGAAGAAATTATGAAATAAAAGAAAGGATGGAAAAGGGTACATGTTTGGGCAGGGAAGGTGGAGAAATTTATCATTTTGTCTCATACGTATAATGATTCGGGGAGGAGAAAGTCGAGAAGGAGATAAGTAAGGGAGAAATGAAAGAAAAAAGAAAGAGAGAAATGAAAAGAAAGAAAAAGCAAATGGGAAATGAAATAAAGAAAGAAAAGCGTGGGGAGAAAGGAAAAGAAAATATCTAGTAGCCATTTTCGTTTGGTTTTAGAGAGAAAGTCGGCTTCTCTCTAAGATTTCGACGATCGGACCGTCGGCTCAAACTATTGTGAAGACAAGAGGTTAGTGCTACTGCATTAGAGGGCTCGTGTGAGTACCCGGTTTGGGAGTTCGACAAACTCGAGAAAGGTAGGGGTTTTCTCTACTTGCTTTACTTACACCTTAAGGGCTTTGTGTGGATAGGGATTTGTTGAGGCGCGGGTGATGTGGGTTTCGGTTCAGCTTTTGGACCGAGTTAAAGAAAATCCCTAGAGTGTTTTCAGACAGTCTGGGACTGTTTGTGTGAGTGTTGTGTTATTGCCATGAAAATAACATGTTTGTGTGATGTTGTGGGGCGGTTCAAGGCGAATCGCCCGGGTTGTGCCTTAGCCCGTGTGAGCTAAGTTTATGTTATTATTGTAAAATGAATAACATGATTTATGGAACTAATTAGTATGTATGCATAGAATGATATATTAGCATGTGTTGGATATTTGTGTGCCATTGCATTGCACTTAGGTGGGAGTAACCCAGTAGGAAATTCCTCTTGGGCTTTGCTCACCGAAATAAGTGGGAGCTTTGGAGTATTGAAGAGCAGCGCTTGGGGATGGAACGCTTCCGGGGCCTTAGAGGCTAAGAAATGGCCAAATCGGCCTCATCTTGTAATTTTTGTTCTTTGTAAAATTCTGGGCAAGAAACCCAGTTTTGTATAAATTGTAATTAAATACAATTGTAATAAATCATTTTTGTATAAATGTACATTTTTATGAGTAGGATGTGTAGGCCCAAGTGGCCATTTTTGCACATGTACGTGCCTCATGACATGAGAGACATGTGTAGATTTCATGAGGTTGACGGGTTGTCAACGGACCTGGGTTTGCAGGCGTCGAGGTCATTCAGGACATCTTGGATTCTATAGGAGATTCATCAGATTTTAGTGCCTTTGTCCCTTATGCAATTTGCTTGCCCGGACGTCCACTCGCATGGTCACAGGCTTGCGAGGCCCCCTTTGATAAACTCAAAACTATGTTAGTGTCTCCTCCTATCATGCGATCTCCTAATTGGAACCATCTGTTTGAGATCATGTGTGACGCTAGTGATTATGCTATAGGGGCTGTTTTAGAATGAGGGAAGATAAAAGGCTTTTTTGTGTGTACTATGCCACGTAGGCTACAGATTCAATTCAAAGCGAACTACAACTATGGAAAAAGAGTTTTTAGCCGTCGTCTTTGCCCTAGAAAAGTTCAGGTCATACATTGTAGGGTCTCCCGTAACCATTTTCACAGATCACGCGGCGTTGAAGTACTTGCTCTCTAAGCAGGATACTAAGCCTCGGTTGACTAGGTGGATCTACGTGCGAGGAATTTACTTGGCCCCATTAAAGATAAAAGGAAGTCGAGTAGGAGTAGCGACCACTTATCTCGGTTAGTTCCGGAATCCACTTCTCACGACCTGCCTATAGGCGACAGTTTCCCTGATGAGCAGCTTTTTGCCCTTGTTCACTGCCCATGGTATGTGGACATAGTGAATTATCTAGTGACTGGTCAAATTCCACCCCAATGGACTTCTGACAAAAAAGAGATTTTTTGGACATTAGAAATATTATTTCGATGACCCATATTTGTTTAAATAATGTCTAGACAGTTGATGAGAGGTGTGTACTTGATAGCTGATCAAATTAGGTGCCCACCTTTTCCATTTGGAGCTTGTGGAGGCATTTTCTGCGCAAGGAAAGCGTAGGACAAAATCACACTTAATTTGGTTTTTCTTGGCCCGCGATTTTTAAGGTGCTTTGAATTTTGCAAAACTTGTGCTCGGTGCCCAGCGATTAGGAGGGAGGTCACAAGAAGGAACATGATGCCTCTTACCTATTTTTAATCATTAAAAATTTTGATTCTTTGAGGTATAGACTTCATGGGGCCTTCCCCATTTGGGTACCTTTACATTTTGTTTGGCCGTTGGTATGTCGAAGTGGGTCGACCATTCAGAAACTAATGACCCGAGGTTGTTTTGAAATTTATAAAAGAACACATTTTCTTGCTTTGGAGTGCCTCGTGCGATCGTAGTGATGGTGGGCTCCATTTTTATGTCGATCTTTTGAGAATTTATTGAAAAATTGTGGAGTCACCCCTGAAGTTTCCACGACATATCACCCATGAGCCAGTGGTCAGTAAGTGCTAATAGGAGATCAAACGTATTTTGCAGGAAAAAAGCGGTAGCCGAATCGCAAAGATTGGTAAAACCGACTTCTTGATGCTCTTTGGGCTTACCATACTACTTTTAAGACCATTCTTGGAATGTCCCCTTATAGGCTTGTTTATGGCAAGGCCTGTCATCTGTCGGTAGAAATGGAACACAAGGCATATTGGGCCATTAAAACTCTTAACTTTGATTTAACTCAAGCAGGTAAACATCGATTGCTGCAGATGAACGAGCTTGATGAATTGAGACGGGAATCCTATGAGAGCTCCCAAATTTACAAAGAGAGGCTCAAGTTGTTCCATGACAAGACCATTGTTCAAAAGACCTTTGAACCTCACGGTATTGTTATGCGACTCTAGTTTGCAGGAAAACTTCGTTCTAGGTGAACTGGCCGGTTCGTTGTCAAGGTAGTTTACCCATATGGGTTAGTGGAGATTGAAAATCCGGAAAATGGGAAATCCTTTAAAGTCAATGGCCAACGCTTAAAGCCATTTTTTGAGCACTCTGACCGTCAGGAGAGTAGTGAGGGCCTAGTAGATCCGCTCTATCAGGATGCTCCTTCCGAGTAATTTCTATCCTACCTTGTTGTATATAGCTTTTGTTTTCTTTCTTGCATTTCTTTCTGCTTTCTTTATTTCGTTTGCTTTTATTTTCAAAAAAAAAAAAAAAAAAGGAATTGATCAGCGCGTGAAAACGTTATCATACGCCTCCATTTACGTAGGTGGGGGTACCTGTGTGCATTAGGGGGCGATGCTTACTTCTTTAGTGGAATTGGGCATACTGCTTGGTTTGAGCAATATCGCATGTTACATGTTCGGTCGTAATAAAATTTTTTCGATTTGCGGCTCTTTTTGGGTATAGTACTTGACTTGTGATTTATGCGTACTTGCTGACCTCATGTATGCACTCACGCGATCACCGATGTATCTACACAATAACAGCATGCCTGAAATTTTTGTGTTCATATCTGGGACCTGACCATCCCAATTTTGTTCTAATCTTGGTATCACTTTCTTTACTGACCTGAACTTTACGCTGAAGCTACAGTTACGCACCGCTATTGCTTAAACATTGCATTATTTTAGCATTCCATGTTAACTGTATATTCTCGAGGAACACCATGCATAAGCGGAAGATGATTTGAGGCATTATTTATGTGTTACATTTTGTGAGAAATCATTTTGACTTACCCCTTGCACCCATCTTGAGCCTTGAATTGCAATTCGGTTCAAACCCTAAGACCATGATCATGAAATACAATGGTTCCATGGTAGCGTGAAGGTGTCGAGGGAGTGAAATTACAATTGTTAGTTGTGAACCTGAAGCCGGGTTGGGCGAAGTATGAGACGGGTGGAGAAATGAACATACAGTGGAATCCGAGATAGAGGGCATTCGAAAAGAGTATATCTATATATCGGCACTGCTGTTCCAAATTTACAAAAATATGAAAAAAAAAGAGAAAAAAAATCATTCAGTGTGCAGGGTACCACTCGGCCTTGAGTGGCGTGGCCATTACGAATGCGTGTCGCATACTGATGCGAAGATCTTGCCCGGCGTACATGGGTTCATTTAGGGTTTTTTATGCCCAAAATTTTGAAACCCTTCCATATTCCTACCCCCCTTCACCATATAAGACAAACCCTAGCCTTTTGTCCTCTCACACGAGCAAATTCGAGATCGCACGTGCCTGCCAGCGTTTCACCCTTCAAACTCGGATTCTTCTCAGTTCGTCATACAGACTTGGTAAGCACCCCACATTTCTTTGAGAGCATCTTTTCTATGGTATTTCATTGTGTCTCCATGGATTTGCTTGGGTGGCTCGGGTTGGTAGTATTATGTTCTTAGTGGATTAGGGCATTTGCTGATGGTATGGGGAGGAAGTTCTATCACGAACAACGGGACCGGCCCGGAAATACTTATGGAGATGAATTCTTGGGATATCTCATTTTACAATAGTTTTGGTAGTATTTTCTATATTTTATATTCTTGCCATATCTATGGCGAATCGCTGGAAAGAGCGAGCTCCTAAGCTCTTCTATGGAGCGGGCTGTAAAGAAACGGAAAGTCGACACCTCGCATACCATAAAGAAGGGAAAAGGAAAGCAAATAGATTCTTCATCTGAGAGCGAGGAGGAATTGGAGAGCGAAGATGAGGAGATCAAAGTCATGTTTGCCTAGTCTTTTGATTCAGAATGGGAAAAGTGGGCCTAATCAATTGCAAAGCGGGGTGTGAAAGTGGACGCATTCTTGTTCACCCACGTCAGCCAGGGCTATTATTCGGGAAGCAAGAATTTGCAATTTATGCATCTTCGGGGAAATCTGAGGGTATCTACCAGGCTTAGTCAGAATTTTATTCGATTTGAGAGAAAATCGGCGATAGATGCCACGCTAGAGATTTATTTGTTATGGGAAAACAGTTAAAGATCAGCCCTGATTCGATAGCTCACTCATTCACAGTATGTCATACAATACTTTATGGCCAGATATACCCTTTCGGGGCCATTGCGAGTTCGATGCCGGGTTGTTTCAGCGTGCCATGTGCACCCGTCCGGTCGCCATGAGAGGTTTATGTCTCGGGAGTCGTTCACGGGGAAGCTCGACTGAATACGCTTTAATGAACAAAATTATTCACAATATGATTGGATCGAAGGGAAAAGAGAAATTGCTAAGCAAGGAAGAAATACAGTTTTTGTATGAGGTGATGACTGGGAAGATCATTGATTACGCCTTGGTTGTATGGTGTGTTATGAGGGACTTTCTGCAGTCCCCGACTGAAAACAGGCATATCCCGTTCCAGGCTCACAGATTACGGTGAGGTGGGCCGGGTGGGGATAAGGGAGTGGTTAGAAAGAGGTGGCCCCCGAAGGTGGGGCCCATTACAAACAAACGAGAGGCGAAACCAGTGCATCCTGAGACCTCGGCGCTTCACGTTCTCCTGCGGTATATCTAGGGCTTCTTCGTCCCTTTTGACTCATGGGTCGATGACATCCTACACGAAAGAATGGAGCGTCGGATCGAGGGTTGGTTTAAGTGCATATTGGGAAGCGAAGCAGTGGACCACGGGCTCTCAGACTCGAGAGTCATGTACGGAGAACCTGCAGTGGGAGATGCCCCCCCTCCTGACTTTGAAGGGGATTATGATGAGCTTGACCATTGTGTTGATGAGGACGCATTCTCTTCGACAGATGATGGGGAGGATGTTGAGTAGTAGTATGGAGGATTAGAATAGGGTGGTGTTGGCAATTGGGTAGAGACCTCAGCCACGTCATGCCAACACCCATTTTGTTCATATAAGCCCTATTTGTGTAACATGGTGCATTCCTGGCTTTGAAAGATCTTTTTTGATTTTAGTTGTGTTGGTTGTTCCTCGACTTTTATATAGTAATTGCTTGGTGATGTTAAATTGTGTGCCTTTATATGCTCGTTCATTTTTCAGTTTGGTGCTTTCATGGCAACTCTTCTTCTCGGTCATGGTCCCTTATATGAATATCTTGGTTTTGTGAGTTTGTTATTGTGTTCATTGCTTTGAGATTGTGGTTTTAATTGAGTGGGACGGTTTGCATACTGCATCTAGGTTAGTACTATCTCAATTTTTGGCCTTTTTGAAACTTGCAAAGCTTAAGCACTGCGCATTTGCTGGAAATCATGTCAGTAGGTGTTACCGGTTCAAATCCTTGCTGGGGACTAGCAAGATGTAAGGTTGGGGTGTGTTGGACTGCAAAGAAGCGACATTTATATCGGATTTAGTACCTTCAGCTCATATTTTGCTCTTATTTGCGCCATAGGAATAGGTGCCTTTGATCGTTCGTGTTTTGGACTTGTGCAGGTTTTTGAGTTCAGAGTGGATAATGGATATAGGGTTCGGTGTCCGAGGAGGCGAATGTGGATCATTGGATGATGGCGGTATTTGTTGTGAGAATCTTGGGAAGTGAAATGGTGTTGGGGAGCAATTCTGAGGAGGAAGTGGTACGGTACGAATAAGCTGATGGTGCCCTCGCAGAAATCACCGAGTAACGAGTGGTGCGAATTGCCACACAAGCGAGGAAATCCTGATAGCCAAGTAATTAGGTACCGAGACAAGCCGTCTCGTACCCATAGCGAAATTCACCAATAGCATAGTGAGATGCAGGTGCCACACTTCTTGACCTGGTACCAACATGTAATATTTGCGGGATTTGAGCATAATTCGATTTGGTGCAGGGAATGCGTTCGTCAGCCGACCACGATTCATGATCACAAGGAAAATTATAAAGCCAAAGGAAAGGTGGAGAGGGGCAGCTTTTGATCCTAGGGTTTTGGTTTCATAGAAAGAGAGTGTTTTTCTCATAGTTTTGCTAGGGTTCATAGAGTAGAGTAAAATACTTAACTTTTCTTCAAATTATGGATTTCAATTCATGTAATCTTTCAGTTAGATCACCATGACTTCGGCTTTCTCTTACGGTATTTTGTTCTTTTGATTCTCAAATCTTGCAATAAAGTGTGATTTCTCAAAGTTTCTTTTATGAGTAGTTTCTTATCAAATATGAATCGCTTTCTGGTTTTCAATGATTAAGCTCCATGATGGGGTTAACGGTGGAAACTCACCTTGATCAAGGTAATAACCCTTAATTCCTCTTTTAATACCTCAACGAGATTGTCTGATGCTAGCACTTGTAGAAAAATCTTATAAAACCTTAGTTGGGCATCTTCTTGACAACGATGTGAGCAGAGATCCTCGATTTACGTTGTGCTTGTCATAAATGCAAGCTAGAGTCTTAGTAAAAGCGTTTGAAACGAGTGTTTAACATCGTCGATCGTTTTGTTTCAAAAGAGCTTTTAATGTAAAATCTTCCATAGAAGACCATTCATCGATAGTTTGCTTAGATGAGATTGTGAAAGAAGAGGTAGAATTGCTTGATCGGTAGTGGTGAAAACCTAAGAACCACATCAATCACCTTTATGTTTTAAAATAGTAAGCAATCGGTCACTTTCGGTCGACCGACCTGGCAACCCCATGGTACTTTTAAACATACATTCTTTGGAGAATAACCCCTAAGGATCACCTAGAATACCACTCCCTGTGGAGATGACCTGTGGACTTCCACAGTAGTATAGTGCTTGAAGACCTTAGTTCCTACGCTTGGGAATAATTTTGGCATACAAAAAAGACGAAGCAACAAGTATAGGCAAATTTTTCATATGATGAGGAGCCAAAGGCTATTATGGCTCAAGAGGTGAAGCAGTTGTGGAATAAGCAAGTATAGTTAGTGAGGGTGCTGCAGCGGCCTGCAGTAGGGAAGCTGCTTGGGAGGCCAGGAAGCGAGTATGAGAGCGCGGTACCGCGACTCTTCGATTCAGTATGAACTGAGAATGAAATTCTTTTAAGGGAGAGTTGTAACATCCCGATTATACCTAACTGTGAATTTTATAACATGTTTGGTATAATAAAGTAAATCATATTTTAAGAATAATATAATGTTAAAAATGAATAAGCAAAAATCTAGAATTAATTGAGAGTCGAATTAAATTGGTAATTTACTAATCTAGGACCCAAAGGTCATATGATAAGAAGATTATAGGCTAATATAGAGATAAGAATAAGTTATATTTGCAAATAAAATGGAGTTGAAGGACCAAAAGGCAAAAAGGAGGAAATTGGCTAAAAAAATAGGATAAGGCCAAACATAGCCTTAGAAATATCTCATTTGGCATTTGAAGGCTAGTGTAAAACCCGAGAAAATTCTAATTTTCTGAATAAGAGTAAAATGGTAATTTCGGTCAAAATCCGAAATTTTTCTAGATCTCGGATGATGAAACGGACTTCACTTGGGTTAGGTGTCTCATGAAATCTAGCCTACGTCGAATTCGTCGAATTATGAGGCGGTCGAGATTCCACGTTTTCGAGAGGCACCGGATGTGGTCTTTGTGACAACTTAATGAGAGACATGTGATGTGACAAAAGTCACCTACTACATGTACCCATGTGACACATGTTGCATGATTAGTGAGATGATGGAGATGAATGGCTTAGATTAAGCCATGTGTCAAATAATGAAATGAAGGGACATGGATGGAATTATTGAAAAGTTAAATGAATAAGACAAAAAGGAAAATAGTTTTCTTCTCCAAAGGGAAGCACAAAACGTGCAGTAAGTGGGAGTTTGAGATTCTAGAGAGAGAAAGTGTGACTTATTTCTAGATTTCCCGGCGTTCGGACCATAGGTTCTCGACAGGCGCGAAGCGAAGTTGTTACTGCTGTGGCCGGGTTATGCGTGAACTGGAGTTGGTGGAGTTAAACTGACTCGAGAGTTAGGGATCTTTTCATACTTGGTTTTATTCTTTAGTACAGAGCCACCATTTGTGGATCGAGTTTGTTGATGCCTAGAAGGGTAGTGTTATCGGTCTCTGAAAATCTTTGAGCAAGTGAAGAAATCCCTACTTGTGGTAGGGAACAATGCAGGCCACTGAGGTTTTCCCTTATTCACGTGTTTGGTTGTGTGATTTTTGTGTGGTTGGGTGATTCAAAATGAATTGCTTGATTTGTTAATTAGCCCATGTGAGCTAATTTTGGTGTTTTTGATTGTGAATTGAATAACATGAATTGTGTAAATTAATTATGTTAATGTATACATGTTTTATATATTAGCATGAGTTGTTGGGATTGACATAATACATTCCATATTCAATGGGGCACTAGGAATATTAGGGTGAGTCGTGACACGTGAAAGAAAACAAAAGCGAAAATGTTTGTGAAGGAATTTCGACGGAAGATTTTCGGTGTGGGAGATTGCCCAGCGATTCACGTCGGAAGGGCCCGTGAATTGTTTCGGAGGTTATTTAGCAGTTAGCCTCGGAGGGTTGTCGATAGATTTCTGCAGAGCTTCATTAGCAAGTTTTCTGAATAAAAAGTTTTTGTTTTGAAAAATGTATTTTGCTCGCATTTAGCTTAGGCATGTGTGAGGGAGTCAGTGAGGACTCGAGACATGGGATTGGGCATATAGACATTTAAGTAGGATCATGTATTTGCTTGGGTGTGATTGTTTGCCATGATATGTGCACTTAGGTGGGAGTAACCCATGTAGGAAATTATCCTCTTGGGCATTGCTCCTACTGTCGAGGATCACTATTTCGGGTGCGGGAGTGTACGGGAGGGCGGCGAGCTCACTAGAGGCGCGTTAGAAAGCGGGATTGTGGCTTTGGTATTATTCATTTGTATAACATGTATTAAAACTCTAATTTTGATATATGTTTTTGGTTAAAATAATGTAATATCTTGAACTGTGATAGTTGATATATATTTGTGAGTATTGATGCATGGGCCCAAGTGGCCATTTTTACTCGCACGTGGATCCGGTGTGGTGATTTGTAAAATGTTGGGACATATAGTTGTATTTTGGGTAGAGCTCCCAGATGCGAGTCTGTGATTTTCCGTGAGTGGTGTCAGGTTGCAGGCATCCCACAGTATTCTAACGGGTTGACGGGTGAGTCAGAGACACGAGGATTGGGGCGTCACAGCTAGGGCAAATACGGTGGGAGAAGAGAAGAGAAGAGAAGGAGAAGAAGAAGAAGAAGAAGAGAAGAGAAGAAGGAAGAAGGAAGAAGGAGAAAAGAAAAGCAAATGTATGGAATTGTTTATATGGAACTTTGGTAGGATTGTGTATGGATTTCTATGGATACTTGTTTGAGGGTTTGGAATACCTCTTTTTGTGTAGAATCCTTATTTGGTTTGGTTGGTCCTCGATGGAAGAAAATTTGTGTGAAAATGTTTTGGGGATCTTGTTTGTTTTTTTTTAAACCCATTGTTTTACATTTTAGCCATAACTTATTCATACCTAAATCTAATTAATTGATTCAAATTTAAGATGGCCAGACACAGTAGAAAACATCTCCCTGAAATAAGTGTATCCAAATTTGGACCCCATTAGACCCAGAAAATTCGTCAAAGTGAAGCTCTGTTTTCAAGTCAATTCTTGTTCAATTTTGGGTTTTAGAACAGTTTTGGTATTTAGACTATATGTTGAGTTTCACTGATCCAAATTTATGGATAAACTAGACTTCTAGAAGAACAAATCTCCCTGAAATAAATGTATCCAAATTTAGACCCCATTGGTCTAGAAAGATCGTCAAGAAGTAGGGAACAGTCTTGTCTGAAAATCATATATAACGAGTCCTGAGTGAAGTAATTAGGTTGTTTAAATCATAACTTGAGTTATACTAGTCGAATGAGGTGATTAATTTTTGTCTGAACTAGACATTTAGGGATCTGACTTTCATGAAGAAATAATAGTGAAATTATGTGTATCATTCTGAAGAATTTCCAATGAACACAAATTCAGTTACAGTGATTTCCTAGAAGCGTCGAGAGCTTGATTAAGATATTTAGACCATATATCTCAAATTAAAAGTCTCAAATGACATGATGTTTAAACGTGAAACTTAAGACATAGGGAATTTATGCAAAGGTTAGAAGATCTCTTTATCTAGCGTCAAAAGTTTACATGGTCAAAATTTAGTCGAAAATGGACTTAGTACATGAAATGTTTAGACGAGAATTGATTATGAAGTGAAATTGTATAAGCTATATAAATGTATTGTTATATGAAATAATGTCATAGTAAGTTGATCCTTGATAACATATGTTATAAAGAAAGCTAAAGACCGCATGTATAATTTTGTTATATGAAAAAAATTGCAAAGTGCAAGAAATTACAATTAAATATTTATAAGAATTATTTGATAATGAATCTATGATATGCATGATATCAATAGTTATTCCATAGCATATAGAATATCTTTTGATACCTAAAAGATTGTTAAGAAAACATAATAAAACTGATTGTCTGCTTATAACTGGGTAGTTTGATAGATAGGCATGCCTATAGGGATATAGTTGCTACAACATACAATTTATAGATATCGAGGCCTTGTTTGGGTCAATGATATAGATCCCGTTTGGATCATTATAGCGGCCCCGTTTGGGTCATACAAATAGAATCAACATCTGTCTGGGTGATGATACCCTTCAGGTATCAGTTCTTTCACATCATACAAGGTTTATGCAGGCATTAAACATAAAAGCAAATGACAAATATACGCAAAGGAGATGTATATAATATATGACATGATATGAGAAGCATAACACTACTATGTGATGATAGTATACGGTTACAAGAATAAGAAGTAAAGTGTAAGATGACATTTTATGAAAAAGTAGATATGAGAAATGTATAAGTATATGTAAATGTTATATTTGTCATAAGTATATGCATGTGTCTAAAGTGAGATGATCCTTATTAGAATTAGATCATGAGTATTATTCCACTAATTTATAAACTAACAGATTTCATCTTCTTAGGTACATAAGAAGGAACTAGGAAGCTCTAGGACAATCTTGCATCATGACAAAAGATTGACACACTAGTAGGTGCAGAGACCTCTATGGTGCATTTTTGTATGTATTTGTTTTTATTAATGATGTAAAAGTTTTTCTGGCATGTTTGACACTCACCATTTGTGGAGTTTAGGAATATATTTTATGTCCATTTGCCTCTGAATATATTTAAGTTAAATGTTTAATAGTATATGAATGAACAAGTTTATAGTTAAAGAAAAGAAAAAGTACCCTTGCACGACAGATTCTTTGGGTTTGCGTCAAAGAATAGCAATAAGCGAATAAAAATGCAAATTTTCAGAGATTCCTTTGAAAAGCCAAGACAGTAAACTTGAATGAGACAATACCCATGATGGAATTAAAAAAAAAATCAATAAAAAAAAATTGTATAGATTTGACTGAAAATTTAAGAGATTCGATTAAAAAAAAACGAAGAAGAAGTAAGAACTAAAGAAGATGAAATTAAAAAAGTAGAGCTAACACAGGAGGAAACAGGAGGCAGTCGAGCATACTAGTCTGCTGTGAGTAGGCTGGGCCCAGGAGAAGACGGGAGGCGAGAGAAGAGAAGGCAGGTATTCGGCTCCTTTGGAGTTGGTGCGTCACCCTCCTCTTCTTCTTCTTCTTTTCTCCTCTGAAAAATCACGATTTGCAGAAATTTTTGCAGCGGACAAATCTATTGCAAAACGATGCTTGGTGCGTGGAATGCTGTGAAGTCGATAAGTAAGAATTGCAGCTAACTGCAACGGACTTGTATAAATTTATGATTCATTTCTATTGCAAAACATGGTGGGAAACTTTGGCGCCATCCTTGGAGATGACATTGCAACGGATTTGGCTGTTGCAAGTTTGCGACGGAACGATTTTGTTGCAAACTTGCAACGGATTGACAACAAAATTACAGTTGTTGCAATTTTGCAACATATTTGAAACAGTTTTGCAATAGATTTATAAATTTCAAGGAATTTTATCAAAGATAACTTATAATTTTATTTATAATTCAAGGTAAATTATTAACATTCAACATTTATGAACAGGGGGGCTACTACAACATTTAAATATTAAAAAACTACATTATGTTTTTGTGACGTCCCAAAACCGGGGTTTCTCTTGTGTAGTCGACTTAGTAGAATATCTATATACATCTTGTATCCACGAGACCCATCATTGAGTGAAAATGGCTGAACATACGAATAATCACCAAAAATATATCAACTATATCTGATAGTTCGAGAGTTGATTACATCCTTAATACCAACATATATTAAGATTTACAATGTTAATACATGTCACATGACATAAACACCAAAGCCTGATTACGGCTTTCTTAATCGGCTCTAATGAGCGCGAGTCTTCAATTACCCTATTGCCTGAAATAATGATCCCTCGATAGGGTGAGTAATGTCCAGTAGTGATAATTTCCTATAGGTTACTCCGCCCCTAAGTGCTGTGTCATGGCAAAACATTCACTGAGAAATTCGGGACATCTCAGGGTCTGCGCTACACCCACCACAGAGAAATTTGGGATATCTCCAGGATCTCTACACCCACACGAAATTCGGGATATCTCCTGAGGTCTCTTACACCCACCACGAAATTCGGGACATCTCAGGATCTCTTACACCCTACAGAAATTTTTGGATATCTCCTCGGGTCTCTTACACCTGCAAATTCAAGGATATCTCAGTCTCTTACACCCACCTGAGAAATTAGGGATATCTCTAGTTCTTACACCTGAAATTTGGGATATCTTCCCGGGTCTCTTACACCCACACAAGACCTTTTGGATGCTACCACGGGTCTCCTTTACCCTAATTCCAAGCTTCTCACCTTAGGGGATTAATGGTCCCCTTCTTGCTTCACCCAACACACATTAATTACTTCTCATTCCTTGGTTTGAATTATGAGTCTTCATTGGACGTAGTCCTAAAGACAAACTCAACTCACACTCACCTCACCAAGAGCGGTGAATGTCCATACCGTGCACCACTTTGCCCCGACTTGATGCGTGTCATGTGCCCATGCCCGGCTCGTGTGATCCAGGGTCCGCATGAGGAGAATCTCGGAGATTTCTAACTCCACAGTCTCAGGCCTATGGGGTCGACTCTCACCCTCACAGGGAAGAACATTCTCACTTGGATTCTTTAAAGACCTGGCCTCTAAGCTGATTACGTCACCTGAGATGCATTAATGAATGAATATGATGCATCGATTTAAAACTACTCTAGTCCAACAAGTGCAAGAGTAGAAACGTGCTACATATCATTTGCTCTGTATGAGTCGACTGCGGTACTAGGACTATGCCTCCTAGGAATGATCCGTCTCTCATATACATTGTCGACAAAAATAACATATCGTCTGCCTTTGCTTGACTAAATCTGGAACTGTGAGTCCCATTGCTTGACCTCGAGCCCACACTCCGGCCCCTCTGCCCTTTGTCTTCTGAGAAGGTGCTTCACGCACCCAGGCCCAAGCCCAGTTCCTCGGCCCATACTAGGGTGTGGAGGAATGAAGCGTATCTCTCTGTTCTCACATTCTTGGGGCTGTGTTGTCCCCGAAAATCACGGATCCCTGTCTCTAGGGGTAATCCTGTCTCACATGCCAATTTGTCGGCGAGTAACATCATCGCCTGCATGACTAAATAAATCCACGGCCCGAGGTCACGAGCTCGTGTGAAGCCAGTCTTACGCCTCTTCCACAGGAACTAGAAGGCGTCCTCCCTCTTCTCACCGGCATCCGCAGCTTCGGATACCTGTGCATCCTCTATCTCTCTGCATGGTGGTACGTCGACCATGGAGTCCATATCACATGGCGATCCTCTGATCACACTTGGTGCTTCAAATTAGGGCTTCATTTAATTTAAAAGATAGTTAATGTCATGACTATATTAGGAAATATAACATGGTGTTGCAAACCTTTTCATCTAAATAAATCAAATAATTTCCAATTAGTTTATATTTTATGTGTTTTAATCGAAGTGTATATTTTTTCAATTATTTTTAAAATTTTCATATCTATTCACTTTACATTAAATAATATTTTGTTATGTTTCTCGCAAATTTATCCTCACTATAACTTGAACCTTAGACCCCTCCGATCCTTATATCCATATAATAGATACATTTATGAATATGCTTAATTCAAGTGATAGAATATTTATTATGTTAAATTATTATATTTATATTGTTTTGAAGTGAGAAGGTATTTTGTACACAGTTAAATCCCATATATCTATTGTATTTTCTATATAATGTACAAAATTATTCCTTACAATACAAATAAAAAATTACCAAAATTCATTAGTACTTTTTTAAAATTATTAATTTTTATTTTATTATATTGTATGAAGTGTATTGGGTCATATATTATCTAAAAGAAAATTAGGCGTGAAGTACTCCCTCCTAATCCAATCATAATGGTAGCTCAATTGATCTTCATTAATTTGATCCTTCATGGTGATTGGTTCAAATTTATTGATAGGTCCAGACATCAATCAATGATGATAAAAAAAGTACATCATATATTATCCTAAAAAATAATAAAAAACATTTAGAAAACCCAATTTTAGAAATTTGATAATCCATCAAATTTTTGGTTTTATGTTAACAAAACTCTTTATTTTTTTTTAAAAAATAACTACTTACATTAAAGAGATATTGTAAATATATAAAATAAATGAAGGGTAATTTTGTTTAATTTAAAAACATAGGAATTCCTATTAAGACTTATTTGATTACCGTTTTAAAAAAAAAAAAAAACACGGACAACACTAATCAAGAATTTGTTTAAAACATTTTTTTCTTAAAAAAAAGAAACATTTAAAAAAAAAAAAGAATCAAATAGACCGACTTACATATCTAGGGTTATTTTATGGCTTTTGAAAGAATATCGTACCTCCCATTGGAGTTGCTCTAAGCTGCTCAAGCCCTTTTCTCTTCTCCCTCGGCCACTCACCTCCTCCCGATTTAGGGCTTGACACCCCATTGACTTTCCTTCAATCTATAGCCTTCGATTCAATCCCGACTCATATCTCATGAAGTAAGTAAGATCACTTTCTCCTCCGGTTTCCTCCAAAAAGAATTCCTCCGTTCTTCCCACACTGACTAATTTCCTCTCCTTCTTTTAGATTCGGTGGGTTGGTGTGGGAAAGCGGAAACAGGATGAGGATCAAGCTGGTTTTTATTTGTTATTTGATCTTGTCAGAAAGTGAAGAGCATCGCAAGTTGTTTCTTTCACATTGAATTCTGAGAGAAAATTTGTGAATTCATAGCACATTGAGGGAGAAAAGCATGGGAAGAAATTATGAAGTGAGATTTTGAGGTTGATAGTAGATTGCGATTAGTTTGGAGTGGAGTGTTGATTCTGGGCAGTGTCTGTGTTTGGAAGTGTTGGTTTCTCTCATTTTCATCACTTCAAATTCTTTAATAATTGTTGTTGGTTTGGTTGAGTTTTTCTTAAGAAGGAAAAAATAGTATTTTCCACTCTATAGAATTATCACGAGTAATCTTGAATGAGAGCGAAATGAATGGTAGTCTTATTTATACCTTTTCTAATCCGATGTGTTATTGATGAATTAATGTATTCATTGTGGGACTAACGGTGCTCCAACTTTTAGCTTCATTTTGACATGGCGTGCTTTAACCAATTGAATCTTAATTCCGGGAAGAAGTGATCAGAGCAGCATTTTTATGAACCACTTCTATTTTTGTAAATGCATGTATCACGGGTTTTAGCTCTCATCATATAGAAAACCATGTTTTGTCATAGGTATTGGAGTAATTGGTTCTTTGACCTTTTTCATTATGCGTTTGCCCTATAAAAAAATAAAAATAAATTATACTTTGTGTAATGGTGTTAGTATTTATTGTTGCTTAATCTTGCTAAAATTTTTATGCAGGAGTGCGCTTCATGCTTCTAAAGATGACATAGATTCGTTTCATTTAACATCATTGGTTAGTAATATGCTTCCAACTCCTTCAATTACCTAGTATTTCTTTTCTTTGTTATTTTTATAATGAGAAATTTGGTATGGAAAAAAATTACAAATATACGGGTATGATTATGAAGAAACTCTTTTGTCTACGTGAGAATCATTATGAGTTATTACATTTAGTTGTATTTAATGCTTTGCTTATTGCTTCTGGCGTTGATCTAATTTTGCTGCCACAAACTGCTGAGAAAAATAATTTCCTAAAGATGACATAGATTTTGTTTGAAATCTTATGTAGCTGGCTAGTTCTTTTGCTTTTGTAGGACATTTTCATGTTTAATCCAATTTTTTTAATCCCTTGAAGCTTTTTTATGCCTGACATCTTGGCAGTCTGGATGGTTTGCCTATAGTTCTTTAGAACGGTTCTGGGTCTTGATTCTTTAGCTGAATTGAACAATGCCTTAGTCGAAGGTCTCGCTCAATTATCGTATTATGGACTTCTTTTGGAAGTGTTTAACTGAAATTCTCAGCATATTCGCAATATGTTAGCAGTTGTTGTTTGTAAAATATTACAGAAAGTGTTTACCTGTATCATATCCAGTGGTTGTGATAGATCAAGATTCAGATTCTTCTACAACAGTTGTACAACTTAGTTTTGGTGATCGTCTTAGGGCCCTTGTTGACACGGTAGAGTAACCACTATAAAGTCAATTCTATTCTTTCCTACTTAAAAGTTATAATGCTTATCCTGTGGAAAATAACTTATCAAAAAAAAAAAAAAGGGATTTCCGAGGAAAGAGGCCATTATAGTGCTCTTTGTTTTTACCATTCTTCGAGCTTGAGCTTCCAAATGAAGTTTTGCTTATAATACGGAAGGAGGTTGGGCTTTCTTAGTGGGAGAGCTTAGATCAATATTTAAGTTGTTGAAGGGATGTTTAGAGTGCATGATGTGGGCTTTGAGAAAGTGTATATGATTTGCTTAAGTTGTCTTATGGACGGGAATAGATAGGGGGTAGATGAGTGTTATAAAAAAGGAAGGGATCGGTTTATGAAAGATGGCATGGGTGGATGCTCAGATGGCAGTGGGCAGAATTGGAGAAAAGTGTTTTTACACATTGACTAGGTAAATCTTAGACACGGCAGGATGCCTCATATCACATCATAACAAAGTTGGTTTTCATCAAATTCGGAGGATATCTTTGTTTTGATTGTTTGGCACACACCCTCATATGGTGTGCTCTTTATCTTTAATAAAATAAGTTTGGTTTGTATATTATTTTAACTAGGGAACAAGTGTTTGATATCTATTTATTTGTTATTTGTTATTTTGGATCTTGAAGTTGGCATGTTAATAACTTTGAATGAGTTCACGGGTAAATATAAAGGCAGCCGAGGATAAACATATTCACAGCGGCTTGTTACATACATTACCTCGAGATGTGAAGTCGACTCCTTTTTTTTTTTTGTGTGCAGTAATGTGTGTTTCTGCAATTGTGACCTTTAAAGAAAAACTTTTGGTGGAATTAAGCTGCTACTCTACTGTACTAAACTTGAATTAGAATGTGTAGAACTTTTTATAACATTGCCTTAAACATGGAAAATATGGTGTGAGAAGACACATCCACAATATTCTTGGGGGCTTGACAAATAGATTAAACTTTTTAGTCGAAACTCGAAAAAGAAAAAATAGTTAACAAATATGGAACTGGGAAGCTGAAGGAGAAACTAAGATTAGAGTTGCGAAATATGATGATTGAAGGTTGTGAACTAGGTCTTAATGTGAATGTAATTGGGTGGGATTAAAAGAATTTGAAACACTAAAATTCATGAGTTTAAGATACATATTTATTTATGGTATGCCAAGCGTAACACAGGATATCTTTCATTCTAGCGAAAGTTTAGAGACGGATCTTACTCTTTTTCTTTTTCAATTTGAGTACTTTCCTTTTCCTCTACAAAATTGAAAACATGTTCAGAAGGGATCTCTTTGGCTTTTGATACAAGATTGAAACAGTTATGCCTGTCCTAGTACCAAAAATGTTTTGGTAACTCCATACAGGATCTTATTCTTTTTCTTTTTTCTTTTTTTTTTTTCAATTTAGCACTATCTTGTCATTTGATGAATAACAAAGATCTAGAATACCGAAATAGAAATCTTGTCATATCTTGAGGAGTGAGCAATTGTTTCCATGGTTGTGTCTTCTTCGCTTCTTTGTTTATTTTTATTTGAAATAAAAATTCGATATAACCACTCTTATGGACCTTGTACAGTTTGTCCTATGGATTTAGCATATTTAAGGAAGGCACACAGAAGACTAACACTGAATTATTATAGGTTTGTTCTATATCTTGATATTCTACTATTCAACAATCTGACCACAGTGTGATTGACATTGACCATTACTGTAAAAAATGTGCTTTAATTGAATGTTTCTGTTATCAATTGAATCTTCTGTCTGTCGTAAAGGTCAATGTCTTCTAAAAATTTAAAAAACAAAGTAAAGAGATTTATTCATGATGATTTTTTTTTACATAAGTGGTGTCGTGTAGCAACAACCATATATGAATCATTGTTTTTATGAAACTAATAAATCATATTAAGTTGATGCTAGAATGGGTTGGTTTTGGTTTGAATTTAATTAGTCATATTTAATAAAAAAAAAGCAGCCAACAGTTCAAATTATTAATAACTGACCTAAACCTACCTTAACTTATGCCCTAACAACATGTATGCATAATGAATCTCCATTTCTTTACTTTTATATAGAGGAAACTTATTTCCAAAAGGAATATATTAATAATAAGAATTTTAGCGGCCTTTTGTATTTTTATGAACATCTTAGCCGTACTTTGAACATGTTGCAGGTAGCTAGATTGGTGGTCCCTAGATTTGATTAATGCGCAGAGAAACAGCGTGGCAAGTACTTTTAACACCAATTTGGTTTTTAAATACACTGTGTCCAACTTTGATTTTTGTGTACTAGGAATGCTAATTTTTGGTGGTTGGCATTCTGTGTCTTGGTCTTTAAGGCTATGTTTGGAACCCGGAACCCGAAACCCGGAAAATGTGAGGGAAAGAAAATAGGGAAGAAAGATGGGAGGAAAGAAAAAGCTAGGGAGGGGAAAATAAATTTTTTCCTTGTTTGGTTATTCATGGAAAACTCAAGGGAAAAAGATAAGGATTCTATTTTCCCTTGTTTGATTATCTATGACCTTAAAAAGAGATGATGATCAGTACTTTCCTAATTTCATTGTAGACTAACAAATGGATTGCCTAACCAATCATTTATATCGGGAGTCGAAGAATTTGTTCAATTTGCACTTAGTCGACCAGAAGACAATGACGGTAATCACATTAGATGTCCATGTAATAAGAAGAAATGCCAGAATAAGAATTTTGTTGAGGTTAACGAGGCAAGGTTCCATCTTTATAAATACTGTTTTGTCCTTAATTATCGTGTGTGGTACTTGCATGAGGTAAGATCATCTATATATGGGGGATGAGGCATTAAATAATGTAGATACCATTAACCATCGTACAATAACAAATAATGTTGGATCATCGACAACATTTGTTCGGATAGTTTATGATGCGGCTGGTCGACAATTTAATGCTAATATTGTTGAGGAATCTCGGAACCGATAGCGCAAAATTTTATGACATGCTTAATCATAAACCAAGAAGTATGGCTAGTGTCAAACGCACTCCACAGTTATCGGCCATTGCTTTCGAATGCTTCCACATCAAGTCGAGCATCAGTTATGCAGAACGGTGCTATGATGCTTTGTGTGGGTTATAAAGGAGTTATTGTCGGATGATAATGTTATGACCGATAGTTTCTATGAGACCAAGAAGCTTATCAAGGGAATTGGGTTGCCAGTCTATAAAATTCATACTTGTCTGAATGGTTGTATGATTTATTGGGGTGATGACTCGGAATTAACTCAATGCAAATTTTGTGACCATGCTCGATATCGACCACAAAGTATTAATAGACAAGGATTGTGCCATATAGAAAATGTATTACTTTCCACTAACACCACAGGGCTTCACGCTTATATGCTTGAAGCCAACTGCTACAAGAGTATGAGATGTACGATGATCATTTTGTAGAAGATGGTGAATCGTCATTGTTACGATTCTCATGCATGGAAACATTTAATCATATGTCTCTCGTTTCTGTTGGCGAAGTAATGTCATATTAGGCCTATGTGATGGATTTCAGCCATTCAGACGTGCAGGTCGGTATTCTTCATGGCCTGTTATTCTCACTCCATATAATGCAGCAGGAAATGTGTATGAAGGAGCGATACATGTTTCTAATAGTTGTGTCTCGAAGCCTAGAAATCGAAGACAAGTTAAATCTGTATTTCAACCTTTGATCTACGAGTTACAAGCATTGTGGGAAATTGAAGTTGAAACTTATGACATTTCTAGAAAACTTAAAATTTTATGCTACGGGCAGCTCTCTTATAGACCAGACTTTCAGAGCACTCAATGTTTAGATTGGAGTACATGCGCGGACTAGCATGTCCGTAGTGTATGGATGAATCAAATGCTTTTACCCTATAGAATGGAAGGAAACAAACTTGTTTTGATAATCATCGTAAGTTCCTTCCACTAGATCATCCATTTAGAAGAAATAAATATGCTTTTAGAAAGAATCGAATGGTAATAGATCCACCTCCAAAAATTCGCTCTGGTGTTGAGTTGCTAAGGGAAATTGATGCATTAGGCTTAAAAAAAGTTACTGAGATTGGGGCAAATGATGCTAATGTTCCTGTTAGTAAATTAACCGGATGGAAAAAGAAGTCAATTTTTTGGGATTTGCCATATTGGAGCACAAATCTCATAAGACATAATTTAGATGTGATGCATATAGAAAAATGTGACTGAAAATATCTTTAACACGGTGATGAATATTGTGGGAAAACAAAAAAGACAATGCAAAGTCTAAGATTAGACTTAATGGAAATATGTAAATCGGCTAGAATTGCATGTTGATGGCAAGCTTCCAAAAGCTTGCTATACATTAGACAAAATGGTCGAAATGAGTTGTGTATTTGGGTTCAGAATCTAAGATTTCCAGATGGATATGCTTCAAATATAGCCAGGTGTGTAGACATGAGGAAACATAAACTTTTTGGAATGAAAAGTCACGATTGTCATGTCTTTATGCAAAGGTTGATACAGTGCATTTCGAGAAATACTTCCATCAGTGATGTGGCAAGCGTGAACTTAGCTTGTTCTTTAAAAAGACTTACATCAAGCGTACTTAAAATAGAAGCTATGATGAGATTAGAGTCAGAAATACCAATTATTATTTGCAAACTAGAGCGGATATTCCTAGTTTTTTTTACTCAATGGAGCATTTGCCAACACACTTGGCATATGAAGCAAGGGTAGCAGGACTAGTCCAATACCGATGGATGTATTCATTTGAAAGGTATGCAAATTAATGTTATACAACTACATTTACTATCAACGAATCATTATATGATATTGGTATTTATAAACTTATTGATTGGATTGCTAGGTATTTGCGGAAATTAAAACTACAATGTAAGGGAATAAGGCTAGAAAGTGGAAGGATCCATATGCAACGCATATTTAGTTGAAAAAGAAGCTTGACTTTTTGTGAGCATTATTTCAATCCAACCTCCATCTGAGGCATCGAAGGATGCCCCTTAGTCCCATCTTGGAGAGAAATGATTTCGATGGGAACTTGATGTATTCACCCCATCGATCGACCTTTTGGAAGACATACAACCCGCGAATGCTAAGTGAGACAAGAGATAAATGTACTTTTACCGGTATGTCTTCTTGAACTACATTGATTAAACCTTATATTGAGTATGCATCTTAACTTTCAGCTATTGCTTAATGATCGACTTTCTAATTCGACTAATTAGTGTTCTATTAACGAAATATTCATTCTTGATTCACGACAAAATGAGCCATACATTAATGATGCAGCCCATTGATGCTAGACTGATGAATTTTTCCTACCATAGTTCAGAAGACTTATGTAAGTTCTTTATTGTTTTGGATTGGTTATATTAAAATCACCTTGCCTTATTAGCGAGGCACGTGACAACGTTGAAAACATATATCTTAAAGCTCTATGGATGGACCGCTTCAAACGAGTTCATATTTATAATGGATACCTTAATGTGAATGGTTTTCAGGTTTCACACACTTGACAGGGGAATGCTAGATTTTCAAAAAATAGTGGTGTGTGCGTTAAAGGTACTAATTACCTGATTTATGAAGCCCAAGCTACTACGGTCAATTGCAAGAAGTCGTGGAATTAAAGTACCCGGGATGGCCCATTAAGATGGTATTTTTATTTAAGTGTGAGTGGTTTGACATTTACACCAAATGTGAGACGAGGATCCCTGGCGATACAAATTAGTGGATGTAAATCATACAAGAAGATATGCACAAGATGAACCATTTGTTTAGCAATGCAAAGCACAACAAGTGTATTATTTCACATATCTAAGCAAAACTTGATACTAGATCTTAGTGAAATTTGTTTGTAAAATCAAAGCTAGAGGATGATTGAGATGCTTGTAAGAGCCGAAGTACCACACAGATCCATTTCAAACAAATTATGTGGATGAATTTAGTTTACCGGTGGAAAATGATACTATTTTGCTTAATGATCCGATAGGTGAAATGTTAGATATCGATATAACTGAAACACTTTCTCATGATGATGAAGAAGAAGAATATGATGATGATGAAGAAGAAGAATGGAGCGATTTAACGTGATGAAATTAGGTTGGTAATTTGATTGTGTATAACCATTTAATTACCAGTGTATATATTAATATTATGTTCTTATTCTCATGCAAATATGGGTCGAGGTAGGGCGGATTTGGGATAAGAAATTGGGGGCATGGTAGGAATGTGGTTTCCTCCCCTAGTGCCCTAGTAGATTCTGAATCATTAGAGGGATCACCTACCACACATACATTTGTACTAGGTGTCATCATCCATGATACTACTAGCCCTACCTTGCAGACACCAGGTAATCGTGCATCATCATCTACTTTACCACCACACATGAAGATTGACACCATAAGTAGCATCACTACGAGTTCAACATCCCACCATACCCATTCTAGTTACGTCTCTTGTCCTACCATTACACTTGCGATGGAAATCGATTTTCCTTTTAAACTATATCATTTTAGATTTTTATGTTCACCACATGAAGTTGAATGATTGGATGATTAGCTTTGTATGTTTTACTTGCTTAGGATACACATCCTGAAATTATATCTAGGATTATCCACTAATATCTTCAAGGAGCGTTTGCATGTGATGGGTTATAATTGGAAGATGGTGCCTCATGATATCAGATTCTGCGGCAGGATTTCAAGTGAATTGGGTCTAAGATATATTTTATTTTATTTTATTTTTCTATATATTGATCAATAACAAATGTTGTTTCACTTTGGTCTTTTTTTTTTTTTTCTTTAATGTTTTTTTATAATGTGGATAAGGTGGAATTGGAATGTGAATAAATTCAAGAAAGCGACAACATTAAAAGTTTCACATATCATATACAATAAGACTATTATTTTTTTCTTTCACAGTTTTCATTTTGGCATTGTGGCATAAATTGAAACATTATCATTTGAGATCCTTCACTAGATGCTCTTACTGGTTAAGGTTGCATGGCATAAAGGCTTTGCGACGTTATATGATGATGTGAGTCGATGGAAGATCATAGCCGAGCGTAGGTTCATCTCGGTATTTGGGAAAGCAGCAGCGTTATTGGCAATCAGGAATTTGAAAGAGTACGCGGGGATGCATGAATAGGATGAGTGGGGCCCGGAGGTGAGGGCGCAGGACCTTAGCGCCATACCGGTGGTTCCTTATCTCATAGGGAGCATGCTAAACGTTTAGTATGTATATTGATAAACATTTGGATTTTTTTTTTTTTTTTTTTTAACTGGTTTTGTATGATACTTTTTAATTTGGCGACGAGTTAAGCGTCACTTCTTCCACATGAGCTCCTAGAACAAACTCGCTAGGAGGAAGGTAGATAATCCAATTTGTTGATCGAATCTCGGGAGATTTATGTAAGTGCAAACTTTTAGTAAATTTTCTTGCCAATTTTGTTTATAGAAAAATATATTACTAATGTTTACTCTTCGGGATCGATGTAGATTTGCAAGGTAAGAGGTGAGACCGCAGTCTGTAGAGAGGATCATCTTCGTCTCAATCAGTTGATGCAACTAAAGTCTATCTAATGAGATTTGGGAGTCAAGAAATGAGTATATGGCCTTGGATCAGTAGGATCACGTATGCCTACGATCTAGGGCATCATCAGTTCTATCAATATGCCTTTAACTAGTCAACCAGTTCAAGAATCTCAGGCACAGGCACAAGAAGATAGTCGAATCTAGGCTTTGGAAAAGGAGATGAGTGTGATCACGTGAGCAAAATGATGTGACAAGAAGGCATTTACAGACGAGTGTAGAGTCTCACTCTGACTTTTTCATGCACTGATTTGGAGGCTTATTGAGAGTGCTATTCCACCGACCATTGCTCAGTCGGTTCTTTGCCCATTGGGATCCCAGCGATTGTTAGACATTTTTAATTATTAAAGCTGTTGCACAAAGACTATAAACTTAAATTGTGGTTGAATATGGTATATAAAACTATTAAACTATTAGCTATCAAAAAATTTTGTGTTGCATTTTTTATTATGGTACAGAAAATTTTGAAATTGGTACAGAAAATTTTGAATAATACAGGAAATTTTGAAAATTTACAAATTTAACAAAAATTAATGAAAATTGGAAAAAATAATTGCAACAGATTTTGCAACGGATATTTTGTTGCAACTAAGTAAGGTTTAGAAAGAAAATATTTCAGCATAATGCTGCTGCGTAATTTGCAACAAAATTGCAATAGAATTATTAACAATATATTTATAACAACTCATAGTGGTTGCAAAATCAAGGTAAAGTTAATGGAACGCACAGAAATTGCAATGGTTAGTAATGAAACTGCCGTCGATTCATTGCAAATTTGTGTTCGGAATTGCAATAATTATAATAACATATTTTGCAACGACTCATAAGAGTTGTAACCAAGGTAATACTTGCAACATTTAATAATGAATTGTAATGGTTGGTAATGAAACGATTCCTGATTTGTTGCAAATTTGCAACGGAATGACAACAATTTTAGCTTATTCATTGTCTTTTAATTTTTGGTATTTAGCAACTGAATTAGCAATGGATGTGAAATTCGTTGCAATATAACAACGGAATAATTCCGTTGCAAATCCGTTGGTCTTTTGCAACCGAATGCCAAAGTGTGCAAAATTGCAACATAATAGTTTTGTTGGATTTTTATGGATTTGCAACGGATTTGCAACGGAAAAATCCGTTGCAAAACTGTGATTTTCTTGTAGTGATATCTTCCTCTCCTTCTTCCTCTTCATTTTTCATTTCAAGGTCAGCTTCGAATGCAAGAATCGGGAAGAGGGCTTGGTTTTATTTTATATTTAATACAAACTAAAATCGACACTGCTGGTCCCAAACAAACCAAATTGATGCTGTTTTGATTAATGTTTTGAATTGAAAAAAAAAGTTATGATGGCTAAAACAACGTCGTTTTTGCCCTAGAAAGGCTAAAATGACATCGTTTTGGTCCTAGAAACTGTATTTTCCATATCCAAGCCTTCCAACCCCCTATTTTTACTATAAAATATTTATTTAATTTTTAGTTTAATAATTATATCTATTACTAATTTATATAAATTTTAATAATTTTTAGGTATTTTAATCATCTTATTTTACGTATCAGCCGAAACGTGACCAATACACCGCGACTGATACATCTCGGGACCATCTGAGTTGGTGACCAATATTGCGACTTTGAACCATGATAGGGTATCCTCCATATTAGTGTGACTGAGATGAATGTTGAGGATGAGGTTCCTATCCCGCTCATGTAGGATATCCACAAGGACATCTCGATCCCATAACCTTTCCCTTAGAATAAGGAGGCTTCCTCTAACCCTTCAATCTGTGGCGAAGACACCCAAGGGTGGTTATCATTAGGCAACCAAGGTTCCGTCTTGATATTGATTTTATGTCAATTCCCAACTCTCCATCGTGATGCTGCCCCTAAACTCTGCCAAATGAAACTTGGGTTGTGACCAATTTATGCATGGAGAAAATCAGATTTGGGGCAGTATTGGGCTCGATAAAGTCTAGCCACAAGGGAAGTATCAGTTTTTATCAAACGCCACCCATTTTTCCCCATTGAATTGATGAAGCTTCCCAAAACTCATTCCCCTTGCTGATTTGTGTACACATAATTTGTTCCAATGAAGCCAATTAATACCTCTTTGTGAACCTCTGCCATTACCCCACCAAAAGGAATTGGAAGTAATTTCCATTTCTGGACATAATCGTAAAGGAAGGAGTAAAACATTCATGGCATATGTAAGTAAAGCCTTCACAATAGTTTTAAGCAAAACTTCATTTCCTGCCGTCCCTAGACAACATATGATGGTTCCAACTCCATAGTTGAGTCCACACTTTGCCTTTTAGGAATTGAAAGACCTGTCACCTATTAGTGCTGACAATAGTTGGTAAACCAAGATAGTGCCCATGTGAAATTGTAGGTTGTAATCCCAATAAATTGCAAACATAATGACGGGTTGAGAGATAGGTGTTAGCATTAAAAAATACAGAGGATTTTTGTAGATTGATTTGTTGTCTAGATGACTTCTCAAATAACTTGAGATATTGCTTGATGTGGTGGCTCTCAACTAAAATAGCCCTGAAAAAGGTGAGGCAATCGTTAGTAAAAAGGAGATAAGAAAATTTGAGGGCTCCTCTGGAAATTTAACACCCGTGGATGAGACCCCTATGTTCATAATTTTGCAGTAGGGAGGAGAGGCCTTCAACACAAATGAGAAACAAATAAGACGAGAGAGGACAACCCTGCCTCAAACCCTTTGATGGTGTAAAAGACTGTTTCATGGTCTACATGGGTAATATTATATCGCACTAACATGAAACACATCATTATCCTATTGATCCAATTATCTGGGAACTGTATAACACACATAGTTTGTTCAATAAAATTCCACTCGACTCTATCATAGGCCTGTTGTATTTTAATTTTGTGGATTAGTATTAATCAATTATTAAGATTTGTTTATTGGATTATTAAATAATATCAATTATGTATTATTATTTTATTATGTAACTGATATAGCACTTGACCAATTAATACCAGAATCGACGATTGATAGCTCTATATTGGCCGATCATCCAAGGAAAATGGCTTATGAGAGGTCCTACTCATCCGATGAGAGCCTTCTGACTTCCCCCATCCAGCGGGAGATTATGTTTCATTCGCATATCGGGGACAGAGATCTGTCCGACATGAGCCTCCACTCCCATCCAAAGGAGATTAGGTTTTCATTTGGCATATCGATAGAGAGCGCCATCTCTCTCTCTCTCTCTCTCTCTCTCTCGCCAACATCAGCCACTTTCGGAGAAACGAGGACCCACTGGTGCCGCATAAAAAACAAAAACAAAAAGGAGGTGTCTCAAACCTTAGCGTGGACATGGCCGAACCTCAGCGAGCTTTTCCTCTCGATTCATACATTCCGGGTGAGGTTTGCAAATTTAAACCTTAAATCATATCGTCGAAAATGGGGAGAACGGTTTTAAGGTTGTAACCCTCCTCCGCCTTAGCCCTCTCGCCTCACATTTTCTCGAATTATATCTTAGCGGATTGACGTCTCATAAATTCGCTCCTTACGCCTGGAAGGGTGGAGAATCGTAAATGGAATGAAAAGGGTGAGGTATCAAGGAGGCGCTTTGATACCCCCAAAAAAGGGTGAAATTTTGTGGATTATGGAATCCAGATCTCATGTTTTCTCATCCAAAATACGGGCACACATTGAATTCTCAGAATTGAGCAGAGTTCGTAAACCGGGTTTGAAGCTAAGCTCCGAGCGACCCGAATTGCAACCTGCAAGGGAGATGAAATCCGGATTTGGGCTTGTCAGACTCCTAGCTTCGGCCCAATATTTTTTTTTGGTTAAATTGATGTATTCTCAGGATTATGCTATCGTATATCGATCCGCACTGCAAACTATGATTATTTTACAATAAGATCTGCCTATCAGGAGCATATTTATGCAAAAATGTTGTAGAAATTAAATAATTTAAATTCTTTTAGAATTTTAATCAATTCATATGAATGTTTGCACTAAAAAATAATTATATCCTGCATCTATGATGTTGTTATTAGGTGTAATTTGTTATTAATGTAGTACTATTGGTTCTTAAACTTATGTCAAATTATGTTTCGAGTAATTCCCATCTAGTATTAGAATTTTTGGTGACATGAGATCATGTATTGTATACTATATTCTTCTACAGATCCGCGGACCCTAAGGCAAGATCATGATAAATAAGAAATCATAATAGCATGTTTGGCTATACGTAAGGAATCATTTATTTGTGAACGATGGTAATATTATGTTACATGCATATTAAATGTTTCCTCTACTCGTGCCAAATTTCCTCATTGCCTATGCAATTGACTTCACAAAACTCCGAATTCACCACCATAGGATTGGAAAGAGTCTCTGGATCTATATTTGGCTATCACCAACATAGATTTGGCTTTGAGAGAGGCAGAGCCCCCTGCTTTAACTGATCAATCTACTGTTGCTGATAAGGCTTCTCGGGAAAAATGGGATCACTCGAACAGAGTGTGCCTCATGGTTATGAAATATACCATGGAGAAGTCACTGCACAAAGCATTTGCAGGACTGACAATGCCGTAACCTTCTCTCAAACAGGAAAATTTAAAAGGTTTGATAAAGCACAAAGGGCCAATTTCTCGGTTGGTTTCGAGAAGACCATATGTCGGATCAGTGAGTTACCAAAAGGTCACGAAACCACTGGTAAATGGGCCCTAAGACTAAGATGGGGTAGTTCATATGTAATTGAGAGATAATAAAGCTAGATTGCGGCGAAAGGCTATAACAAAGAGAGGGTATTGATTATAAGGAGACCTTCTCACCGCTTCCACTAAGGACTCTTTTTCGAGTCATATGGCTTTGGCTGCTCACTTTAATTTAGAACTTCACCAAATGCATGTGAAAATAGCTTTCTTAAATGGAGATTTAATCAAGATGTTTGTATGATTCAACCATATTTATTGAAAAGGGTGGAACTTAGTTTGCAGAACCGAGGAAGTCCATTTATGAGTCGTAATGTGCCTCAAGGCAATGGTACGGAAATTTGACTGTGTGGTCACTTTGGGTTTAAAAAAGAAATGTTTCGCATCGTTGCATTTAATCAAGATGAAAGTAGAGCAACTTCATAGTCCTTGTTTTGAGCGCCGATGATATACTCCTCACAAGAATGTGGTTAAACTTTTGAATGAGACAAACAAAAATAATAATTACTTTGATATGAAAGACCTTGGTGATGCCTTCTTGTCCTAGGCATCAGATTTATCGCACAGTCTAAAGTGCATTCTCGATCAGTTCCAAAGTATATTATATTATAAAGTCCTCAAACGGCTTAACATGCACTTTGTTCCTCGTGTTGCACCCATTCGCGTGATAAGCTCTAAATCTCAATGTCCTCAAGATGAAAAGGAGAGAGCCGAATGAAAAGGTCCCATATGCTTCCGTTTGTCGCGTACCGATGTATGCTCACAAGTTCAGATCATTCCGATATTGCTTTCACGTTAATGCTTTGAAGGGAGATACTGGAGCAAACCCAGTTTGAACTATCGGAAAGCCAGAAAAAGGTCACATGAGGTAATTGCAAGGTACCATGACTATATGTCAACTACAAAGGTCCGATCAACTTGAGGTCATCAAGGCCTCTGACTGATTTCGCGGTGTTGCCCGCATCACGCAAAATCCACTTCCGGGTTTTATTTTTATGACGGCAGGAGGACGCCGAAAAGCGTTAAATAAACACTCATGTGCCACCCCAACTATGGAAGCGCAGGGCGTCGCCGTTATGAGGCTACCTTGTCGCTTTCATGTGGTTGAAGAAATTGATTTTGGCTTTCAACATGAGACATATCCAAGCCACTTGTTATATATCGTGGACAATACAATCGTTGCGAGATTTCTCTCAAAACAACAGAATGCTACCTGTACTGGCACTTTGATATAAAATAATTGTTTGGTCGTGAGAGAAACGTGAATTTCAGACTGGGATTGAATATACCGCTACAAGATATATGTTAAGGCATCCACTAACCGTGCCACCGGTAGGATTTTATCAACTATGTAAATCATATGGCTCGTTAAGTCTTTTATTATTTCGTTAGTGGAGTCTCTAATTTATACTTATTTGCTTTGTAATTGTTTCGAGGTATGTATTGTTCTATACGTCAATAATATCATTTACTGATACATGATTTGAGATATGACTGATTATTTGGAGAAATGCATATTTTGTTTTATTCACTCATGCGCTTATTCATAATCTCTTTACATGAAATATGAGCTTGTTGATGTGTATGACATTTTTTCCCTATCGGATAAGATGTTCTGCACGTTGAAGGTTTTATTTATTTATATATATATTTTATCATAGTTATAATAATCCTGACCACACTGACTAATGCTATCCAAGGAGAATGTTGTATTTTTAATTTTCAGGGATTAGTAATCAATTATTAAGATTTGTTTATCGGATTATTAAATAATATCAATGTGACATGATATTATGTAAAATCTATATAGCACTTCATCAATTAATATGTAATCGATATATTGATAGTCTATGATGGTCGGACTATCCATGATACCTATTTATGAGAGGTCTTTACTCTCATCTCATATGAGCCCCTCTCACTTCCCATCCAGTGAGATTATGCTTTCTATCGGTATATCGTATAGGAGAGTCATCTGATATGAGCCTCTACTTCCCCATCCAAAGGAGATTAGGTTTCATTTGGCATATCGAAGGAGAGATATCATCTTCTCTCTCTCTCTCTCGCCAATGAAGAATACTACTTTCTCGAGGAAACTATGGATCCTACTTGTGCTGCAGCACATGGCCTTGAGTCCCAATTTCTCATATGTGTGTATAACATGCTATATTGCGCACTACATAAGGTTTTTTTCTATCAAGGCCTTGTACTATATCGTGGCCTCAAAGTCGCAGATAATCCAACTTTCATTTCTTTTCTTTTAAGAAATGGTTCATCTCATATGTAATCATAATATTGTCGGTAATGAGTTTATTAGGGACAAAAGCACTTTGTGAATCAGAGATAATATTATGGATGATCACCTTTAGACGATTAGCAAGCATCTTGGCCACAATTTTATAAAGAATGTTGCATAAGAAAATAGGATGAAGATCAGATACCCTCCCTGGACTCCTTTTTTTGGGAATAAAACTAGGAGAGTGTGGTTGATATCAGCGGGAAGATATTTTGTGTTTAAGAAGTGCAAACATGCCGTAGACACATCTCTACCAATAATGACCCAAAATTTACGATAGAACACAGGTTACGATTATTAAGCTTGGGTGATTTATTCGGGTGCATAGTATGAACAACTTGTTTTACATCATCCATAGTGAAAGGTTGATCAAGAAACTGCAGTCTTCACTAAACAATCGTGATTTAATACAATTGGGGATTACTTGAGCATCAATACCTCTTTGTTGAAATAAAAAACTTGATTTTAGGCCTTAGTTATCTAAAGTGTAAGAAATATTATATTTGGGTTTTGGGCTTAGTAGTTTAAATAAAAGCCCAAGTTCTAGAAGTCTATTATATATATTTCCAAAGAGTTCTCTAGAATGAGGTTAGGTTTGAAATTTTAGAGAGAATTATAGAGACTCATTTGTTACCATTAGATTAGATTTGTGTTGGCATAATCCTAGCCATTGGTTGAGAATGTGCTACTAGTAACAATAAGGGTGATATCTTGCGTTTGTAATCAAGCCAAAACCAAGAAGCTTTCAAGAATACAAGTAGTCTCTTCATCTCAATCATCTATTCTCTCCCATTTTCAAGTTCTTCCTCCATCTCCCTTCCAACAAAGTGGTATTTGAGTTAGGATATTGGGTCTCTAGAAATTTGGGAATGCTTTGTGGTTGTAGCATTGACTGATCTTCCACATCAGAAAAATTTCTTGAGATCTCATTAACTTAGAGAGTTAGAGTCTTGAGTCCCTTTTAGGTTTTTAGGTGTCATATATTTTGTTCGTCCATTTAGAGCTTTCAAATTCTAACTTGAAGATCCTTTCTACAGAGATGGCGAGTAGCAGCATGGTTCCATTCCAAGTCCCAACACTCAATAAGAGCAACTATGACAATTGGAGAATCAAGATGAAGGCCACAAAGAATTGAAGAATGAAGGTACTATATCTCAAGCTCAAAAAGATAGTTTGAGAGAGTCAAGAAAGAGAGACAAGAAGGCTCTCTATCCAATCTATCAAGGATTAGATGAAGATGCATTTGAGAAGATCTCGGAAGCGAAGTCAGCTAAAGAAGCATGGGAGAAGCTTCAAACCTCCTACAAGGGAGAATATCCAGTCAAGTAGGTATGCCTTCAAACTTTAAGAGCCAAGTTTGAAGCTTTGCATATGAAAGAAGGTGAAATCATTTATGACTACTTCTCTATTGACGTTTACTAACCAACTAAAGAGAAATGGTGAGAAGCCAGACGATGTAAAAATTATGCAGAAGATTCTTCGATCAATAGATTCAAAATTTGATCATACTGTTGCTATTTTCAAAGAAACCAAAGACTTAGAAGCCATGACAATGAAGCAGCTGTTGGGTTCCTTATAAGCCTATGAAGAAAAGAGTAAGAAGAAGGAAGGGATCGTAGAACAACTACTGAAGACTCAAATTGATTTAACTAAAGAAGGAAACACTCGTTATAATAGAAGCCAATAAGGCCGAGGTCATAATTGAGAACGAGGAGGAGGCTATGGACATGGACATGGATGAGGTTGGAGGTTCAATGATGACAACAACAACTTCCAAAAAGGAGAAAGCTCAACAAGAGGTCATGGGAGAGGAAACTTAAGATTGAGGTATGACAAGTCACATATTAAATGTTACAATTATGAAAAGTTTGGTCATTATGCTTCCGAATGTAGAGTGCCTAGCAATAAGAGAGTTAAAGAGAAGGTTAACTATGTTGAAGAAAGAAGTCAAGAAGATGGACCTTGTTGTTCGCTTACAAGGACAATGCAAGAGGTGAAAAATAATACATGGTACCTTAATACCGGTGCAAGTAATCATATGTGTGGAAAAAGAAGCATGTTCGTGGAGCTTGATGAATCAGCGAGACGGAACATGGCTTTTGGAGATGAGTCCAAGGTAGCAGTGAAAGGTAGAGGTAACATTCTTATCCGATTGAAGAATGAAGAGCATCAATTATTTCCAATGTTACATGAATGAACATGAAGATAAGCACCTGAGTTTCGTGGCAACTCTTAGAGAAAGGTTATGATATTCGTTTAAAAGACAATAACCTTTATATAAGGGATTGTGGGAGTAATTTAATTGCTAAGGTGCCGATGTCAAGAAATAGAATGTTCATGCTCAACATTCAAAACGATGTTGAAAAATGTCTCAAGAAATGCTACAAAGACACAACTTGGCTTTGACATCTTCGATTTGGGCATCTCAACTTTGGAGGATTAGGGTAACTTCCACCGAAGAAATAAGTGAGGAAGGATTAAGCCTCCGTAGTCACCCCAATCAAGTGTGTGAAGGATGTGCTTTAGACAGATTCGAAGAGCTTTCCAAGGTCAAGCTCGAAACTAAAAGCAGCTAGAACTCATACATATGGATGTGTGAGGTCCAATAAAGCCAAGTTCACTCGTAAGAGTAACTATTTCCTTCTCTTTATAAATGATCTTTCATGAAAAATATGTATGTTTTTTATGAGTAGAAATCAAAGATTATTCAATTTAAGAAAGTTTCAAGCCCTTGTTAAGGAAAGGAGAAGAAATGGAAACTGTAGGCAAGCTGGGAATCCAAATCATTGGAAAATTCATAAATAGTTTCAAAGTGAAGATCATAAATTCAATGACCTTTGTGATTGCAGATCTGACAAAATGGGGTGGTGGAAGAGGAAGAATAGAACAATCCTTGCGTGGCGAAGCGTGACTTAAGCAGTACTTCAAAGGGTGTGAAGCTGAGTAGTTGCATGTGCGGGTTTGTATATCAGCTGATCTTGTGAAGCGTGTGGGAAAAACACCCTGTTAAGCATGAGTGGAAGAAAGTTGGGCATTTAAATCAAAAGTCTTTGGGAGGATGGCTCATAATATTTATATTGATGAAGCGAAAAGCAGGTGGATGATAAAAGCCCAGGAAATACATCTTACAATGCTAGTTTAGAAGTAAGAACTTCAAAAAATTCTGGCTTTGCAATCTATCGAGAGCAAATCATCAATCAAGATGTCGTATTTGGTGAAGAAGGAGAAATGGATTAGGGACAACGGGATGAGGACTACAACTTCTTTCCATACTTTGAAGAAGACGATATAGAGCATCAAGGATAAACTGACGAGAGGAACTACTACTGGCAGCTTCACTCTCTAAGAGTAATAAAGAAGATGGAAGCTCAAGTAAAAGAGTTCCATGCCTCAAGAGGTTACAATAGCTTTATGAGGTAGCTGAAAATCAAGAAAATCTTACTCTTTTTTACTTCTTTGCCGATTGTGAGCCTAATAACTTTCAAGAAGCAGTGAGAAACAAGAAGTAGAAAGACACTATGGATGAAGAAATGAAGGTGATCAAGAAGAATGACACATGGGAGTTAGCTTCACTTCAAAAAGGACATAAGGCAATCAGTGTGAAATGGGTGTACAAAGACAATAAAAAGGCCAAAGGAGAAGTCGAAAGATACAAGGCAAGATTGGTAGCAAAAGGCTACAGTCAAAAAGCTGGAATCGACTATGATAAGGTATTTGCTCTTATTGCTCGATTGGAAACTATTAAACTAATTATATCCTTGGTAGCTCAAAATAATTGGAGAATACATCAAATGGATGTGAAATCTGCCTTCCTAAATAGAGTCCTTGAAGAAGAAGTCTACATTGACCAGCCGCAAGGTTACGAAGTAAAGGGAAAATAAGACAAGGTTTTAAAGTTAAAGAAGACGCTCTATAGGTTGAAGCAAGCTCCAAGAGCTTGAAATGGTCGAATTGACAAGTAGCTCTAAGAAAGAAATTTCATTAAGTGTCCTTGTGAGCATGCACTCTACATCAAAATCCAAAACGGTGATATTCTGATTGTGTGCTTGTATGTAGATGACTTGATCTTCACAGGTAGTAATCCAAGCATGTTCGACGGTGAAATAGATGAGAGTTCGAGGGGATAGTCGACGGTGGAGGCTCGTGTTTCTTGCCCTGGCGTTAGAGTTAAGCAAAATCTAAAGAGCCTTTATGATAAAGAGGTGCTTAAAAAGTTCAAGATGGATAACTCTAATTCAGTTGGCACGTCAATGGAATGCGGAATCAAGTTGTCCAAGCATGAGGAAGGAAATAAGTTGGATCCAAATCTCTACAAAAGTCTGGTAAGAAGCTTACACTACCTAACATGAACTAGATATGATATTCTCTATGCGACTAGAGTCGTCAGTGGGTACATGGAGAATTCAACAAGTCATTTGAAGGCGGCAAAGAAAATTCTTCGCTATCTCAAAGGTACTACAAACTTTGGCTTGTACTATTCCGTTTATGATGATTACAAGCTTGTTGGATACAACGATAGTGATTGGAGCGAAGCTATGGATGATCTGAAGAGTACCACTAGCTTTATATTCTACATGGGAGAAAATGCCTTCACTTAGGTATCAAAGAAGCAGTCGATTATAACTCTTTCCACATGCGAAGTAGTGTATGTAGCAGCTACTTCATGTGTTTGCCATGCAATTTGGCTTCAAAATTTATTAAAGGAGATGGGTTTTCCACAAAAGGAGCCGACCAAGTTTTTCGTGGACAACAAGTCAACAATAGATTTTGCTAAGAACCCAGTCTTCCATGACAGAAGTAAGCACATTGATACTCGCTATCACTACATCAAAGAATGCATCACAAGGAAGGATATGCAGTTGGAGTACGTGAAGTCTTATGATCAAGTAGTTGATATCTTCACCAAGCCACTCAAGCAAGAAGACTTCCCTAATTTAAGAAGTTTGATTGGAGTAACAAAATCAAGTTTAAGGGGGGATGTTGAAATATAAGATTTGATTTTGGGCCTTAGTTATCAAAGTGTTGGAAATATATTTGGATTTTCAGCTTAGTAGTTTAAATAAAAGCTCAAATTGTTAGAAACATAAGAGGGCCCAACTTTTAGAAGTCTATATTAGATATTTCCATAGAGTTCTCTAGAATGAGGTTAGGTTTGGAATTTTAGAGAGAATTTTAGAGACTAATTTGTTACCATTAGATTAGATTTGTGTTGGCACAATCCTAGTAATTGGTTGAGAAGGTGCTATTAGTATAAATAATGAGTTTGTAATTAAGCCAAAACCAAGAAGCTTTCAAGAATACAAATAGCCTCTTCCTCTCATTCATCCAGTCCCTCCCATTTTCAAGTTCTTCCTCCATCTTCCTTCCAACACTCTTGAGGTGAACAGGCTTGTAAAGTAACTAACCAAATGATTACCCAGTTTGTTGTCCCAAGATCTCCATATACACCCTCGACAACTTGGAGTTGAGTTATTGTGTTATGCTTTCGTCAAGTAGAGGCAACCATGTGGAAAAAACGAGAGTTCAATCACCATCTTTAAGCTAGTGATGTTTAGTGTGTTGCTTCTAGAAGATCTCTTGCTAAATGAGAATATGGTTATATTCTCTCCGGGATGCACCATACTCTTGTAAAGAATTTTGAGTAGTGCTAGAACGTAAGCTTCCATTTGTTGTTTAAAGCTGTAATCTGGACTTAAATCGTCGATCCTTTTAATCCCCCCTAATGCATTAAATCGAAATTGCATGTTACCAGTTTGCCCAGTAAAGAGAGATTATAACTATTTTCCCATTTTTTTCTCACCACTTTCTTACGGTCCTTTTTTTGTAACCATAAGTTTTCGAAACGAAACTTCTTGCCCCTTGGGTAAGGCGTGTTGGTAAAAGAATTTAGCAAAATGGATGAGTGGTTTGATGTATGACTTGCTAGATTATTTTGTAAAATCAAGAGTATTTATTAAGCCCAAAAACAATTGATCAACAATTAAAAGACCCAATAAATACATTACAAAATAATAACTTTATTGAACCAATGAAGCATATCAATTCGTAGTATGTAGAAAACATACATGGCATAGATTCGAAATTGTTAACTGCAATTTTTTTCCCAAATCTGCAAGGGATGAGATCAAAGAAAAGCAAGGGTTGAAGATGGTTATTTCCTTCTCCTCAAACATGTTCTACAAAACCTTTATGAAATTCTAGGGCGCTATTTACTTATATATATAGAACGCAAAGGGAAACGATTGGGCTTTGATCGATGGAGAGCACCAAAGAAACGAGGAAAGAAGAGTGAATATTGTTTATGGCTAGTTAATAATAAACCATCCCATAAATGACCTATAATTAACATGCCTGATTATACAATTAAAATTGTAATATGATTATCTTAGTCGAAGTAATTAATAAGTGTCCCCAGCATTCTCCGGCGGGCGACATAATCATAACTCAAAGTCTTTCCTGATAGATTTACATGCCATAACTTGATCATATACAAAGTCTAACACGAGAGGATGCATAAATGCGTACATAATCAAATGCTTACTAATCATACAAAATTTAGAAATTCCAATTTACGGAAAAGGAGCAAAATCGTAATTTGATTACAAAATTGTAATTTCGGTTAAAAATCGAAATTTATTCTCACAGATCTCGGATGGCGAAGCGAGAATTTCACCATTGGAATAGTCTCATGAAATCCAGCTAGCAAATGAAATTTCGTAGAATTAGGGACGATCGGAGTTGGCACGTTTCACGAGGCATCGCGGTTGGTCTTGAGTAAAGCGATTTTCGATGAGACGAAAGTCATATAACACGTACTCTCATGTGCCATAAGTAGTAGGTAGAAAAATGATGGAAATGGACAGCGAGATAGTGCTGAGATGTCAGCGGGAAATGAAGGACATAATAGTCATTTTGGGATTTGTTTAAATCCTTTAGAGACAAAATAAGATAGTGACTTGTCTTCTCCAAATGAAAGAAGAAAAACGTGGGGAAGGAATTTTTTGGTCAGTGTGATTTGATTAAATTTAGAGAGAGAGAACAACACTCTCTAGAAATCTGTGAGCGATCGTGTCGTGATCATAAGGACAAGAAGGAGGCGCTCTGTGGAGGGGCTTAGCGTGGAGTGCAGTTTAGGGGTTCCTCCAAACTCAGGAGGTAGGGTTTCTCCCTACGCAGGTTTATTATTGAGTTAAGTACCATGGAATGTTTGATTTAGTTGAGGCTTTAAGCGACCGTTTGATGGTTCCCGAACCTTGGAATCGAAATGCTTGAATTGAGACCTGACGACTGTATTAGTGCGGACTGTTTGGGTTAAATGTGTGATGAAGTGTTACATAAATCATGTATTGGTTTTGTTTGGTAGGAAATGGCCATAGAGCAAGGTTCACTAAGTGAACCGATAATTTGTACTTTGAAAAGGAGCATTAACCTAGGGTTTACTATTCCCGACAGTGTTACTCCAAAATAATTTTTGTGAAAATATGTGTTTGGCCGAGTGATTTAAGTTAAAGTGGCACCGTGTTTGATCGTTAAGTGAAATTTAATTTTGATGTGAAATGTGGAATTTACATGACATGATTGTGTAATTGAATGTTTTGTAAATATATACATCATTTATATATTTACAAATGGAGTCGTGTATTGAAGTCCGCATGCCATTCATATGCCTTTGGAACACCCTAAGTATAGGAGTGAGTGTGAGATGATCTAGAAAATGGTTCGGAGAATTCGTCTAAAAATATTAATTATGGAGGAGTAGTCAAATTAAAAATATCAATCGTCGGAGGCGCCCAGTTGATATTCATGAAGGAGTGAATCCACAAACAAATAATATATCGATGTCGGGCGGCTGGTGATATATACACATCGGAGGGGTTTTCCTGAACTAACAAAATAATAATTCTCCTTACAAGGCTTAGGCGAGTGTGAGAGGTGAGGAACTTGGGATGCGAGGTTGGTCATATAGACATTCAAGTAGGATCGTCACGTTTGCTTGAATGTATGTTTATTTTGGAACATTGCTACACTTAGGTGGAGAGTAGCCCACTTAGGGTGATTCCACTGCGAGCATTAGCTCGCTGTCGGGGATACTATTTTAAGTCACGGGAGCGTGCGAGGAGACGGCTCGTCCTAGAGGCCGCTTTAGAAGAAAACGGATTGTGGCTTTGGCTTTGTTGATGTTTACATGTATTAGAATTAAGGTATTTTAATATATGTTGTATCAAGTGGCTGTTTGAACTCTTAGAACTAGTGGATATAGTTGGTATGTTTTATGGATATTGTAGTATGGGCCCAAGAGGCCGTTTTTATCCATATTTGTATCATTGTGATTATATTGGACTGCTTGGGACAGGTTTCATGCAGGTGTTTTATTTAGGTAGAGCTCCCCGTACAAAGGAGACTACACTTGGAGTTTTACGAAGTGGCGATCGGGCGGCAGGCAGCCGACTTGTATTACGGTGGCGGGTAGTCAACGGACCCTCGGGAATGGGGTGTCACAAATCAAAATCATAACTCAAATGCTTCAACAAGAGACTTACATAGCCATAACCAATCATATACAATTCATACACTGAGAGGATGCATAAATCGTACATAATCAAGTGATACTAATCTAGAAGCATTTTGTTGACAAATTGTTGATTGATAGAAAGAAAAAACATCATTATATCATTCATCTGGTCAAAATGACACAAAATTATAAGATAATGAAAAACGTCAAAATGTGCATGTAATAATGAAAAAACATGAGCTTTCCTTACAAAATACATGAAAAAGGCAAACCTCCCACTAAAACAAAGAGTCTAGGCTCGTAACAATCCCATACGGGTGACCTATTCTTGAAACACACAAATAAGTAAGCTTTTGGTTAGTAGGTCTGCCAACATGTTAGTCATAGGCATGTGCTCAGCACAGAATGAGGGACTGCATGGCTTTCTCTTTATGAAGAACTTCACATCGATGTCTTTGGGTGAAGTGCTGTAGTGTTCTGAGAAAGATATAGTTGCAGAATTATCCGGAACAATTTCGGTCTAGAAATGGAATTGAGCAGTGCAAAGGCTGAATGAGATTCGTAACCATATTGCATGGAAAGTAGCCTCATAACATTCCTGTCTTATTTACTTGTAATGGTAGAAGAAAGGCTGCAAGGTATACCATGACACTTTTCACGAAATAGCTCGTGACCCGTCGCAAAGATATAGCTAGAAATTGGATTTTTATCATCCAGTGTAAAACTGCATAATCGGAATGCCGATATGTCAGCATGAGATCCTTGATACCCTGAAGATATCTCAAAACTTTCTTAGTGCTTTCCAGTGGCTTTGACGGGATCCACTTTCGAATCTCACTCACAACATCTGAAATGACAAAAGCAATATCGGGCGTGTGCATCTTGAGGCATACATCATGCTGCTATAGCAAGAATAAGGAATTTGCTATCATCTCTGACCTCTCTCGATATCATTATAACATTAGCCTTTGAAGAATTTGTCACCCTTTACAGTGTGCCTTGCCCAGAAGAACATGATTGCATATTGAACCTTTTCAGAATGCGTTCAATGTACGCATATTGAGACAATCTTAGAATGCCACTAGGTCTATCGCGAAGTATCTGTATGCCTAAGACATAAGATGCTTTCCCAAGATCCTTCATATCAAAATAACTAAATAATAACTGCTTTGTCTCAACCAACATGTCGGTATCATTGACTATGAGCAAAATATCATCAACATATAAAACCAAGAATATGTATTTGCTCTCTTTAACCTTCATATATATGCATTGATCGACGATGTTCTCCTTAAAACCATTGGCGGTGAAAACTTCATTAAACTTGAGATACCACTGCCTAGAATCCTGCTTTAACTCATAAATGGATTTCTGGAGCTTATGAATCATGTTTTCCTTACCAACCTCCTCAAAACTAGTAGGTTGAGACATGTAAACATCCTCAGTAAGTCTTGAATTCCCAGTTGTCCTCATCCATGCGATGCAACTCCAAATCAAAATGAGCCACTATAGCCATAAAAATGTGTAGAGAGTCTTTAGTGGACACGGGAGAGAAGGTTTCCTTAAAATCAATACCTTCTCATTGATTGTAACGCTTAGCCACTAATTTTTCTTTATATCTCTCTACCCCGTCCCTTGGCATTGTGCATGGTCTTGAACACCCATTTGCATCCAATAGGTCTGTAACCATCTTGCAAATCTACCAACCTCCACACTTTATCCTATGATATGGAAGTCATCTCATCTTTCATTGCATCGATCTAGAAGTTGGATTGAGGATTAATAATGACTTCTTTATAGTAGAGTGAGTAAGAGGCCAGCAACCATGTGGGCGATGACCCAACCTATTTTGGGCCAGCCAATTTGGGTCACGGGCCAAAACGGCTGGGCTAATATGACTCATTTCCATTTGGGTACAGCTTTTACATCATTGACCCAGTATGCGGGTTGGCCAGGCCCAGGCCCCGAGAACCTTAAAATGCTAAAAAAAAAATTAATTTTACAAATTCTATCATTCTTCAAATAATATAAATAATATATAAATATATAATAATAATTAATATATAAAATAATTGATTCTAAACAATATAATGATATTAAACAAACCTAAATAAATAAATAATGCTAGAGCACAGTTATATCAAAGTATCAAACTAACTAGCTAAATAGTACCCAAACAATAAAGTAACAACTTAATAACATCTTTGAAAAAAAAAACTTCAAAGTATCAAATGAAATATCATATGCCTCTAATCTTCATCCTCGTCCTCATTTTATCCAATCATAACACGTGACTTTACATTAGAAAGATGTACATCCTCGATATTGGTTGATTCATTATCATCTATTATTAAATTTTTAGAATGTTAACAGTATAAAGTTCGTTTATATTTGGAATAAAAATATTTTTTTTTCCAAAAATGGATTTCAATTGTATAATAATGAAATATCCTATTTGTTTTGAAAATTGATCTTGCTAAAAGATATAATCATATTATGAAAGAAACAAGTGTACAAATTTTGTTAATTATTTTAAAAATAACAATATTTTGTTATTAACACTAAGTTTAGTAATAAAATTATTTAAAATATACTGATAATTTAGTTATTAAATTAAATTTATAAACTTGTACAACTTCATTTTTATCAAAAAAAAAAAAAAAAACATATATGATTAAATAAAATTTAAAGGACAAATTGATGAGTGTCCAAAACACTCATTACATTGTGATTTGTTTTGCAGATAAATAAACGTTGTTTTGTTACATTTCTAATATTTAGTTTTATATTTGGTCTTGTAGGTAAAATGGTGCAAGTGAGGCTTGTTGGAGACTTGAAGAGTAGGATTGCAGAGCCTTGCTCCCAGGGGTGTGAAGTTGAGGCGATGACATTGGACTGAACGATACCTGAGTCATGATGTTGCGATGTTGTGACATTTCTGGACTAAGGTTATAAATAAAAAATATCCTAATTGGCTAGGGGTTGTGGAAGAGGGAGTCTATTTAGGGTTTGGAAAGAGTCTCTTTTCGTCTTTTAGAGAGAGATTTGAAGGCTTTTGAGGGAGAAACTTGAAGATCCTTGAAGATCCATCATCCTCTTGATCATTAGAGTTTTCCTTCTCTTTATTTTCATGTTTATTCTTAAAATTGTAATGGATCAGACTTACATTATGTTCTAATTTTGTGATACAGAATTCTTTGGTAGTATATTGGACATGAATATTATGTTTAGTTGTTAATTTTCATATTTCTATTATCTTTTAGTAATTGTTTTTCCAATAATTCATGCTTAGTTGAATTTGACATACTAATTTCTTATCAATCTTAATATGGTGAGTGATTTTTTGTGAGATCTAAGAAGTGAATGAAGAATTAGACATAGATGAGTTAAACTAATTAATTGAATAATATAGAAATTACCAATAATTAGGAAGCTTAGTGGTTCTTTGATCTTAATGCATCTTTAACACTTGGGGTTGAGCTAAGAAGCAAGAAACCTAGTGTTAAATGGTAGGTTATTTGACCTTGAGAAATGCTTATAATTACTCATAGATGAGTATCGTTTAGGAAGACATTTGCATGAGATAATAGCATGGAATTTTAGCATTAACATGATAGGATTTTCCACCAATACCAACACCCTAGACTTTTATATCCATTTGGTAATTCCTAGCTGCGAAACTCAAAGGTTACATTGAAAGTTTAATTTAGTTTTATTTTCGATTGAACATCATGATCACTAGTATGAATATTAAAGAAGTACTGTAATTTTGGTACTTAGCATCCCATATTTTCCCTATGGATCGATATCCGTACATTAAGTACATTATATTACTTGACAAGTGTATACTTGCGCGGTTAGGCACTCTTTGCATATTTTGATCGCACATATTTAAACACAATCATGCAAAATGCCTATCAAGTTTTTGGCACCGTTGTTGGGGAAATATTGTGGTGTATATGCTATTATCAATACTAAGTATTTCTTTAGTACTTTAGCCAATTTTTTTTCTTATGAGTTTTTGATATTCTTTATTTTCTTTTTGCAGAACACTTTTAGGTACATTAGGTTATATGCGAAGATTGGGTGCTGAAAATCTTATACCTTTGGATCGGGAGATAGAGAAGACTTTGAAAAGAATTCTAAAGGGTAAAAGAGAAGCCACTAAAATGGAGCAACAACCTATGGAACATATGGAAGGATTCGGGGAAGAAGAAGTTGGATCGAGGAGAGGAGGTAGTGTGCAATCTGATGTTGCAACCATGGACACCATTTTGAGACCTATAAGGGATTATGCTCTTCCACCGTTTGTTACTCCACTTGTGATCAGGAGGCCAATGATACAAGCCAACAATTTTGAGCTAAATACCATCACTCTTCAACTATTGTAAGGAATTCAATTCCATGGACTCGCAAATGAGGATCTGAATGGTCACATTCTAAACTTCTTGGAAGTATGTGATATGGTGAAATATAATGGAGTGAGCGATGATGGCTATTCGCCTTCATTTGTTCCCATTTTCCTTGAAAGAAAAGGCAAAGCATTGGATTACTTCAGAGCCTCCGGATTCCATAACATCTAGGGATGAATTGGTAAACAAGTTTCTGGCTTGATTCTTTCCACCTACAAAAGCTGCTAAGTTGAGAATTGACATCAGTAATTTTTGTCAATGTGATGGATAGACGTTTTATGAAGCATGGGAAAGATTCAAGGAGTTGTTGAGAAAATGTCCTCATCATAATTTCACTAAATGAATGCAAGTTAATCATTTCTATGATGGTTTGAGCATTCGCGAGGACTGCGTGATGCTTTGGTTGGAGGAAGCGCGATTATGGGAAAGAATGAAGTGGAGGCATACCATATTCTTGAGAACATAGCCTTGAACAATTATCAGTGGCGATCGAAGAGCGTGGCCAGAAGAATCGACAGTGTGTGTGACTTGATGTGTTTACAAACAGCGCTCAGTTTCTTGGCTTTCATTTATTGCAAGTGCTTTCTGACAAAGGTTCTCAAGTATGCATATGGTTGAAGAAAGTCACCCAGCTAAATGATCATTGTCATGGAGCTCGTTTTCCTTCGATGTCACAATGATGAATCCGTGGGAGGGTGACAGTGATCAAGCTCGATATTTGTCTAAATTCCCTGAAATCGAAACTTGACCCGTATGCTCAAAGTTATAATCCAGGGTGGAAGAACAATCCTAATTTTTCATGGAGAAATTAGAATGCGGTCAATCTGATGGAGCAAGTGAATCCTTCTCCACCATCTCGGGAGAAGAAGTCTAGCTTAGATTTAAAATTAGAGCAGCTAGTTGATATGTAGATAGATATGCGAAAATCTCAAACACAGTTTGAAAATGAGACTATAATTTCTTTGAACAATCAAGCAGCTCAGTTGAGAAATTTAGAAGTGCAAATGGAGTGATAAGCTTCATTGTCGGTGAGGAAGAGCAAAGCGATTTTCACAGTAGCCGGTCGACCAAGGAGGGGATGGAAAGAGCATTGCAAAGCTATAGCTCTTAGAAGTGGGAAGACCTTAGAAAAATCAGCTGAGACCCGATGCTGAAAATTCTACGAGAGGTGAGAAAAATAGTGCAGAAAATGGAAATCTTTGAAAGTCGGTGAAGAACTGACTCGGCGCGCGAAAGAGAGTGGAAGTGAAGGACCCATATCTATGAGGGACAAACTGTGTATCGTATCCATAAAGATTGAGGAAGAACAGGTTGGATAAACAATTCGGCAAGTTTATGGACATCTTTAAAAAGCTTCACATCAACATTCCATTTGCCACAACACTTAAATAAATGCCTAGATATGTGAAATTCATGAAGGACATCGTTTCCAAGAAAAGGAAGTTGGGAGACTATGAAACTGTTTCTCTTTCTGAACAATGTAGTGCCATAATGCAAAAGAAATTGCCTCCTAGACTGAAAGATCCAAGTATCTTCATTATTCCTTGTGCCATTGGAAATTCAGTTTTCGAAAAAGCTCTTTGCAATCTGGGTGCTAGCATAAATCTTATGCCATGGTCGATCTTCAAAAAGTTAAAATTGGGAGAAGAAATGTTCTACTACAGTTACCTTGCAATTGGTGGATCGATCCCTCACTCATCCACGCGGTATCATCGAGGACGTCTTAGTGAAAGTAGAAAAATTTATCTTTCCTACAAATTTTATCATTTTAGATATGGAGGAAGATAAAGAGGTCCTAATTATCCTTGGAAGGCCATTTTTAGCCACGGGAAGGGCGTTGATCGATGTGTAGAAAGGTGAACTTAGACTAAGAGTTTAAGAAGAGGAAGTGACATTCAGTGTTTCCAATGCCATGAAGCATCCGCATGATAATGACAACTGCTTAAGAGTGGATGTAATAGAGGCTATAGTTTCTAACCAATTGGGTCCTTCAAAACCATTGGAGACTAGCTGACTTTCGTGACCCTTCCTCTTACATGAGATGATGTAGTTCGGAGTATGAGAATGGATGGATTCTTTTGGTCGAGATAGAGAGAAGTATTTTAGTCTTTAGGGAGCTAGTCGAGCGGTAGATTCCTTCTATAAGAAATCTTGACATTGAAGCTACCCATTCTTGAAGAAACAACTCCATATTCATTTGAAATATGTATCTAGGGAGACGACTACCTTTACCTGTCATCATATCATCCCTCGTTTTCTAACACGGAAGAAAAGAAGGGTACTACAAAGTGTAAGGAAATAAGGAAGAGATTGGTTGGTCCCTAGTTGACATCAAGGGAATCAAACCATCTATAAGCATGCACCGGATACTATTGGAAGAAGATAACAAGCCTACAGTGGATGCTTAGAGACGTTTAAATCCTTTAATGAAAGAGGTAGTAGGAAAGAGGTGCTGAAATGGTTAGATGCGGGAGTTATATAGCCCATATTTGATAGCTCATGGGTAAGTCTTGTCTAAGTGGTACCCAAGAAAGGAGGAACAACAGGGATTAAAAATAAAACAATGAAGCTTCCCCTTGAGAATAGTATTCGCGAGGGTGGAGAATTTGTATTACTTCCGAGAGACTAAACAAAAGTGGTAGAAATATCATTTTCCGCTCCTTGTTATTGATCGAATGTTAGACGGACTTGCTTTGTAATAGATATTTTGCTTTTTTTGGATGGATACTCAAAATTGCACACTCAATTTGCCATTGCTACAAAAGATCAAGAAGACCACCTTCACACGCCCTATGGTACCTTAAGCTTCAGGAGGTCGTTGACCTTTGAAATGCATCGAGAGCCTTTCAAAGATGCATGATGGTTATATTCCCAGACATGGTCGAGAAATCTATTGAAATCTTTATGGATGATTTCCCCGTGATCGGTTCTACATTTGATGAATGTCTTGAAAATTTGACAATGGTACTGAAGAGGTGCATGGAGACCAATTTACTTCTCCATTGGGAAAAATGCCAGTTTATGGTGAGACAAGGCATAGTGTTAAGGCATCATATTTCAGGAAAAGGAATTGAGGTTGATCAGGCTAAGATTGAGATCATATAAAAACTATTATCTCCTACTTCAGTGAAGGGTGTGCGTAGTTTTCCATGGCCATGTTGGTTTCTATAGAAGGTTGATCAAGGACTTCTCAAAAATCTCTAAGCCTTTGTCTAACCTTCTCATGCAAGGTGTTTATTTTGACTTTAATGACTCATGTAGGAAGGCTCTTGAGACACTGAAAGAGAAGTTGATTTTAGCTCCTATAGTTGTTGCACCAGATTGGGATCTTCCATTTGAGCTTATGTGTGATGTAAGCGATTATGCTGTTGGCGCTATTTTGGGTCAAAGAAAGGATAAGATTATCTATGCCATCTACTATGCTAGTCAGACGTTGAATGAAACACAACTCAATTATGCCACAGCAGATAAAGAATTGTTGGCTATTGATAAGTTTAGGCCTTATCTTATAGAGAACAAGGTTATTGTTTTCACCAATCATTCTACAATCAAGTATTTGATGACTAAAAAGGATGCTGAACCTAGACTCATTAGGTGGGTGCTCCTACTACAAGAAATTGATGCGGAGATCAAAGATAAGAAGGGCTCTAAAAACATGGTGGCTGATCATCTTTCAAGATTGGAAATTCTGGAAAAAGTGCAGAAAAATCAAGTTCAGATTGATGACACATTCTCAAATGAGCGAATCCTAACCCTGTCGCATGTTGAAATTTCTCCATGGTTTGTCGACATAGCTAATTATCTTGCTGCTGGTATTATTCCATCCGAGCTCACCTTGCAACAAAAGAAGAGATTCTTTGCAAAGGTGAAACAATATTTCTGGGATGATCCAATTCTCTTTAAACAATGTGCTGACCAGATTATTCGATGGTATGCGCTAGAAAGTGAAATGAGTGAAATTCTAAAGCACTGCCACTCTTTAGAGTGTGGAGGCCATTTCAATGGGCAACGAACAACTGCTAAGGTGCTGCAAATCAAGCTTCTATTGGCCCTCTTTCTTCAAGGATGCTCACTCTTTTGCAAAATCATGTGATCGGTGTTAAAGGATAGGCAACATTGGAAGAAGAAATGAGATGCCTTTGACTAATATCCTAGAGGTAGAGCTCTTTGATGTATGGGGGATCAATTTTATAGGTTATTTTCCATCCTCTTATGGGTAAAAATATATACTATTGGCTATGGATTATGTTTCAAAGTGGGTGGAGGCTATTCCAACTACTACTTGTGATGCCAAGATAGTATTGAGTTTCATTTGGCATAACATATTTTTAAGGTTTGTGACTCCAAGAGCTGTGATTAGTGATGAAGGATCACATTTTTGCAACAAGTTATTATCTCTATTATTAAATATATGGGTGAGAGGCATGAATTGTCACTGTATATCACCCTCAATTGATAGGCGACGAAGTGGCTGAAATCAAGAAGATATTGGAAAAAATTGTGAATGTGAAAAGAAAAAGACTGGGCAAACAAGATTGATGACAACCTATGGGCAAACCATATAACATTCAAGACTCCTTTGGGGATGTCACTTTACAAGATTGTCTATGGGAAGGCGTGTCATTTACTTGTAGAATTAGAGTACAAAGCTTATTAGGCAACAAGGATGCTGAACATGGATCTGGAAATAGCTAGGAAGAAAAGGATACTTCAATTGAATGAGCTTGAATAATTTCGTCAGAATGCTTATGGAAGCTTAAGAATCTATAAGGAGAAGACTAAGGCGTGACATGATAGACATTTAGTGACGATCGAGTTTCAACCGGAGCAATAAGTGTTACTTTCAATTCAAGATTGAAACTGCTCCCGGGAAAGCTCAAGTCAAGATAGTCCGGTCCTTTTGTGATCACTCAAGTCTTTTCTTTTGGTAGTATAGAATTGACTCATCTGGAAAAAGGTACTTTTAAAGTAAATGGGCAACGATTGAAGCCCTATTTTGGAGGTCAACTTTAAAAATGCAAGTCCACCATAACCTTGAAGCCAACATAAGCAGTGCATAGAAGAATTCGGAAAACTTTTAGTCGATTCCCATGTCTAAACACCTGCCATGGAGACTGGTCGAGCTAACGACATTAAACAAAGCGCTACTTGGGAGGCAACCCAAGCATTGTGAAGTTTTTCTTTCATTATCGTAGTCTTAAGTGTTTTTGTTATGATTTTTAGAAGTTTTAGTTTTCTTGGAGTTCATAAACTATAACCTAATTGTGTTGTTTCTTTTGTTATGTTTTTAGGCTTTGAGGTTGAAGTGGCGACAAAGAGGTAGCTTCAGAAGCCTATTATAGGCTTTAAAAAGTGTGGAACTTCATTGAGGGAGTTTTTTTATAACTTAGAAATTTTTTTATCAAAATATGAATTAAGGCTCTCTGAAATACCGCGACGTTGAGGAAAAAATGAAAAATCATCTCTCTGGAACATTGGGACATTGGATCCCAACGTCGCAACGTTGGCTTATCACCTCTCTAGAACATCGCGACGCGGGACTGCAACATTGCTACGTTGGCTAAAATGTTTTGAGCCCCCTTTCTCGAGAAAGAGTCGCGGTGTATTAAAGACGAGAATAGATCATATTTTCAAATATAAAAATTACAGGCTAAACTCTCTCAACTGATTTTGCATATTCATCCATAAAAGGTCTTCCAAAGGCTTCCTAGGTTGATTTTGAGTACCTAAGAGAGCTAAGAACATCCTTTGATCCGAAAACCCTAGGGTTCTTCCATTCTTCAACGAAATTCTAGGTAAAAGGTGATTTTTTTGGATTTCGGGTGATTCAAGGTAAAAATCTAGATTTTTTATCTTATTTTGGATTTGTTTATGTTGAGAATAATATAGGTGGGTGTATTGAAGTTGTAGAAGCCAAGGCTTTGGGTCAAGCCTAGGTTTTCACCCATTTTGCTTAGGTGAAAAATTTTCAGTTGTGTGGCTAGTCACAAAGAGTTAGATCACACTAGGTGCTTGGGTGATAGTTTGTTGTTGAATTGCAAATCCTAGAAGCACTATCCTAAACCCTAAATTACCTAGAATAACAATGTCATCCAAAAGACAAAAGGTTAGCTCAAAGAAGAGCAAGAGAATAGAAGAACCAACTCATGAGTATGATCATGAGAAGTTTGTCAATGAGGGGGTGGATGAGAAGTTCGGCCTCATTTCCAAAAATAGGTCTTCATTAAGGAAAAGTTATCACTGGAAGGAATTTTAACTGAACCTTTACAAATAAGGGATGGAGGGAGCCTTTATGTGACCTCGAAACATTTACAACAATGGTTGTGTGAGAATTTTCACCTTGACCTAGACGATGTTACGAAAAGGTAAAGGGATGCGAGGGTGTTGGTAGATTTCAGCATGAAGTCTATCCTTGAGTTTTAATAGCTTAGGCGGTTAATTAGAGCTCTTACATGATAGACTCGGGAAATTACATTCTACTGCAGGTTCTTAGGTTGCTTACTAATGGCTAAGGAGAATGGAAGCTTACTAATTAAGGACACGCAGTGCACTTCAAGGCTAAACATTTAGCCTATATCCCAAAAGTATGGCATCACTTCATCACATCCCATCTCATCCCGATGAATAATGTGTGTGAAGTGACGACCAAGAGGGTCTTGTTGAATTATGCGATCATTCAAGACATCCCATTCGATGTGGGACAGGTCATAGAGGATGCTATCCTCTACAACAAGGATGCAAAGATGAACCTCGGGCACCCCTTTCTCATTTATGGACTTTGTAAGAAAGCTGGGGTGCCCTTAGAAGACAATGAGGCTTAGATCCACCCAATTAAGGCGATAGTAGTAAAGAAAAAAAAATCGGGTGTACCAAGGCTAGAAGAGGTTTATGATTCAGTGCATGAACCCTCAGATGAGGATGAAATTAAGGCCTATCAAACCATGTTTGGCATGAGAGAGGATGAAAAAAGAGAGGCGGGTCAGTCATCCACCCAACCTCTACCCCCACCGCCACCATTGCATGAGGAGGATGCTTCCAGCCCTTCTCAAACCCTAGAGGACCAAGTAACAGACCTCATAACGAGGTTTGATGCATATTGGGATGAAACCCAAGAACATTAGGTGTCGATGAGTAAAGAAATGGAAGAGCTAAAGGCCAAGATGAACACCGTATTAAGAAACCAAGAGATAATAAACCAGTAGCTCACCCAGATTCTACTTTATCCACGAGCCACCACGCGCCAGTGATCCTTATGATCCCACTTAAGGAGTTCTTCCACCCTCTTTTTATATTTCATGCAATTGGGGACACTGTCCATTTTTAGTTGGGGGTGTGGGTAATTGGTTTGGTGTCGTGTTTGATGTCTTTTACTTTATGGATCATTCTTTTAATGCTATATTCATGCATGATGGTTTGGGTATATGGATGGTTCATGTGGGTGGGTTGTGATTCCGATTTTCTCACTTGGCCTAGTGAGGCCTTGAGTCTGTTTGGGTAATGTAGTTAGTTTTTATTTGTGTTTTCTTGTTTTAGGTTGTTTTAGCATGGTTGTGTGTTTGTCTTTAGGTACATGTTTAAAGGTGTTATGTGTGAGTTGATGCCATAGGTATGGTGAAGGTCATTTGATGTGAATTTTCAAAAGACCGAGTAGAAAATGGAAGTGAATCTTTAGGTTTTTAAATGATCTAGAATTGTATGCTTGAAAGGTAGGAATGACTTAGTTTAGTCACCCTCTTTTTATTTCGAAACCATTTCTCAAGTGGTGCCAACACACACACATGTGATCTCCAGTGTATACCTAGGCCTCGAACCCCGTTTACTTGATTTCTACTAGCCTTGGGGGATTCTAACCACCTAAGTGATATGACACTTTGAAAAAGAGGATTTCCATTGAGCCCCAAATAAAAATGAGAAAAGTGCAAAAACAAGAGAAAAAGTGAAAAAGAAAAATAAAAAACAAAAGAAGAAGAAAAAGGTAAAAAAGATGTTTATGAATAGAATAAGTGGGATCATCCCGATCGAGAATCCGGGCATGATCAGAGGGGCCTTTCAAGCCCTATTACTGAGCCAGCGGCGGGAGTCATTGACTTCACGCCCTTCATGGGATGAAGATGGATCCATCCAAGTAATCATAGCCTTTAGGTTTGGTTGAATGTTAGAGTGAGTGGGAACTAAATCTTAGAGTGCCCTTAACCCGTGGTGGGGAGTTGCCAATGAATCCTCGCTACATGGACACTCAGCCAAAACTTATAGGCACTAGTTTTCTTTCATGTTATGTAGCTTAATGCGAATAAAAAGGGGTGCGTTCTTATCCTTTCTTAGTTAGACTCTTCCAAATAGGTGTGTTGAACTTAAGTTTGGGGGTGTTGGAACTTTGTTATATGTTGGAGATCATGAGTTAACTGCACATAGATATCTTGGGAAAGGTCATTAAGAATTTAAGGGATTGATTTGCTTGGTCAATCATTCCTTGCTTAGCTAAGTTCCTTAGAAAGTTTAACAAACTTAAGGATCTTACAAATTTGGATGAAAAATCTAGCTTTGTAAGTTGTGTTAATTTTGATCATTCTTTTTAGCATAATGTGTATCATACTCATGTTGTATGTGTTTTGGTGTGTTATTTTCAAGTGTGTTTTGTTTTAAGTCAGTCTCTTGCTTGGGGACAAGCAAGAAGCAAAGTTTGGGGGTGTGATGAGTGTCCAAAACACTCATTACATACCTGGGATTTAGTGTGTTTGTGATATGTTTTGCATATAAATAAACGTTGTTTTGTTACATTTCTAATATTTAGTTTTGTATTTGGTATTGTAGGTAAAACGGTGCAAGTGAGGCTTGTTGGAGACTTGAAGAAGGATTGAAAAACCCTGCTCCAACGTCGCGATGTTGAGGTCAATGATGTTAGACTAGTCTTCAATACCCAACGTCGTGATGTTGCGACGTCATGATGTTTTTGGACTAAGGCTATAAATAAAAAAATATCCCAATCGCTAGGGTTCGTATAGGAGGTTTTCTAGGGGTTTGGAAGAGTCTTCTTTGCATATTTTGAAGAGATTTGAAGGGCTTTGAGGGAGAAACTTTTGAAGACCCTCAAGATCCATCATCCTCCCGATCACAGAGTTTCCTTCTCTTTACTTTCATGTTTATTCTTAAAATTGTAATGGATCAAACTTACATTATGTTCTAATTTCGTGATCTAGGGTGCTAGTTGTATATTGGACATGAATATTATGTTTAGTTGTTAATTTTCATATTTCTATTATCTTTTAGTAATTGTTTTTCCATTAATTCATGCTTGGTTGAATTTGACATATTAATTTATGATCAATCTTAATACGGTTAGTGATTCTTTGTGAGATCTAAGAAGTGAATGAAGAATTAGACATAGATGAGTTAACCTAATTAATTGGATAATATATAAATTACCAATAATTAGGAAGCTTAGTGGTTCTTTGATCTTAATGCATCTTTGAAGACTGGGTCGAGCTAAGAAGCAAATAAAACCTAGTATTCAATGGTAGGTTTTTTGACCTTGAGAAAGGCTTATAATTACTCATAGATAAGTACGTCTTGGAAGACATTTGCATGAGATAATAGAATGGAATTTTAGCATTAACATGATAGGATTGTCCAATAATACCAACAACCTAGACTTTTATATCCATTTGGTAATTCCTAGCTGCGAAACTCAAAGGTTACACTGAAAGTTGCTTTAATTTAGTTTTATTTTTTATTGAACATCATGATCACTAATTTGACTATTAAAGAAGTATTGTAATTTTGGTACTTAGTATCCCACATTTTCCCTGTGGATCGATATCCGTACATTAAGTACATTATATTACTTGACAAGCGTATACTTTCGCGGTTAGACACTCTTTGCATATTTTGATCGCACATATTTAAACACAGTCACGCAAGTCGCCTATCATAAAAAAAAGGAAATTATAAATATTTAAAATAGTATTAATGAGATAAATGAAAATAGATTCAATATTAAAAATATAATTTATTTAATTCAAATGCACTTCGTAATTTTCCATATAAGATTATTTAAATATTAAATTATCATATAAATTATATTAAAAAGTTACATTTAAAATTTTAAAATAGAATAGTTAAAAAAAAAAGTTTAATATATTATAAAAATAATAATTATTATTTTTAAAACTCATATGTTATAAAAGCAAAGATTTGACTCTATGTTAAAAGCCAAAATATCAAATTTTATAGATGAATCCTTGAAAATCTCAATCACTAAGCTAGTTACTTAAAAAAATTAAATAAAAATTTCGGGCTAATTGGGCCAACTCAAAAAAAACCCACATAAGCCAAGGGCCAAAACGGGTCAAGCCAATTTGACATGGTTTTATTAAAACTTTAAATTTTACATCCTAACCCTCCAAAAAGGCGGGCTAAAGTGGGCTAGCCCATCGGGCTCAACCCATATTGCCAGCTCTACTTTATAGGTAGTCGGATCTAATACATCACCCACATCATACTCATGCTCCCGCAAGTAGACAATGTAGTCATCTGAAATTACGGGCCTACGCGCCCTCTTTGACCTCTTCAAGGTTATATCCATGATTAAATCTAGGTCTACTGGATCTACATCCGTAATTGGTCCATCATCGGTAGTGGCTACTGGATGCTAGTCAACAACAGGTCTAGAGATCGGAGCTGAAGCAATAGGCATAGGAATAAAAACTAGGTGTTCTTTGAACACAATTTCTCTTGGCCCTTGGCTTGTTGTACCAGTATCATCCTCAAAATAGATAACTTGATATGACTCAATCACTCTGGTGGTGTGCGATGAGCAATAAAACCTAGAACCTCTTGATCCCACATAATAACCAATGAAGGGTTTTTGGATAAAGTTTCTTGGATTGCGGTTTATACAATCTCACTTCCACCTTGCAGCCCCAAACATTGAAGTGACGAAGACTAGGCTTCTGATAGGCGAAAATGTGTGTATAAAATAGTACGCCTATGTGCGCAAGTGCACGCGTCGCCTCAAGAAATATAATGCAAGTAAGAGTATCTTCCCACGGAGAATTGTTACTGGGCACCGACTCACCTAGCTGACCTTATTTCTGGATGATGGAAAATCAGGAAAGACTCAAATTATACTAAACTAGCATGCAAACTTAAAATACAACGACTCAATAAAGACTAAAAAGCCTTAGGGCATAGATTTCACCTAAACAATCATATATGAACCTCCTAACCCAATTAACCAATGTTTATATATTTTCATATGAAGATGGAAATTTCATTAATGTATATGTGAATCTCTCTCAAGCATCCACACACTGCCCCTAGGGTTTAGGTATTTTTCATCTCTACTCAACCCTAAAACCCTAGGAATGCAATAAACCTAAGAAATCCTAATACCACACCTAATCTCTTTTATATCTCTATCTCATGATAATTAAATGGTAAATCATTCATGGTCTAGCTTAATCATCACTTCTCAGTCTCAAATCAAGCCACAAATCATGAAAATATTGGTCAAATATCCACAAGCATTAAGATTAAATGAAATACTCAACACGCATGTGAAAATAATACGACAATCAATATAAATTAGAAGAATTCATACATTCAAGTTTTGGCTACATCTAAACCCTAAGAAAGTAAACTAAAACATCTCTAAGTGAAAGAAAACCATCAAAAGAAAGAGAAACAAAGAAAGATAATGAGAATAAATGATTTTGAGTGAAAGCCCCATATTCTCTTCTTCTTCAAGCTTTTCCCTTTCAAGATTTTTGCCCTAAGGTGTTTCCACCCAAAATAGGGCTTCTCCCTCTCCCAAAAGCTCATTTCTCATGCCCTAAAATGATCCCCCTGTTGGTCCTCGAATTTGGGCTTAGGCTGAAAACTGAAGAACTGGTAAGTTAGTCTCGACATCCACTTCAGAGTGCGGGTAAATCTCACGCTACAGCCGTGATGCTATTCACAAAGATGCCCTATTTTTCCTCATTTGCTCAATGTCATAACTTTCTCAGTCCGAACCCAAATTACAATCTGGTCTCTGGCGTAAAGCCGAAGAGTTGTAGATATATTCGTAAAGAAGATTTTTTAGATTTGATGGTAAAGAATGAATCCACAAAGTATGCGAATTGGTAAGCTATTCTCTTCTTCCTTAAAGTTCTAAAAGTCATAATTTGATCATTTGAAGTCCAAATTAAGTGAATAAGGCCTTTTTCGGAAATCTTGAGAAGTCTACTATCCATGCATACAAAGGTTGGAGCCATGTGAGGTCATAATATAGCCAAAGAGATCGAAATACGTGAGTTGCTGTTGAATGCCAATTTGCTGGATTTTTTACTTTTCGCCTATTTTCGCTCCGTTTCCAACAACACATCTAATCATAGAATGAAAGTTTAGATATTAGAGAACTTATTTATATAGTAAAACTACTAAAAACTAAATAAAACATGAAGACAAAATGAGTATTTAAAATACTCATCAGCTTCTTTTGTGACCATAACTCGTATGAAGTCTTAGGAACAGACTTACTAGGTACTTGGTTAAAAAAATAAGCTGTAGTTTTCAAAGCTTCACCTCACATGAACTCAAGTAGTGAGGAATTAACAAGCATACACCACACCATATCAAGAAGTGTGCGATTCCTCCTCTCTACAATCCCATTATGTTGAGGAGTACCAGGCATTGTATACTAAGCATCAATGCCACATTCCTGAACCTACTTTGCGAATGGTCCAGGGTTGCGTCATGTCTCATCATATCTACCATAATACTCACCACCTCTTTTAGAATGAACCACTTTGATCTTCTTCCCTTGTTGGAGCTCAACTTTTTCTTTGAAAGCTTTGAAAGCCTCTAAAGAGTTAGACTTCTCACAAATGAGCTAGACAAAACCATAACGAGAATAATCATCAATGAATGCGATGAAATATTTGTTGCCACCCATAGCAAGAGGAGTGAATGACCTACAAATATCTGTATGAATAACCCTAAGAAATTCAGTGCATATATCAATCTTAGCATTCCTAACCTTGGCGATTAGTTTACCCTTGATGTAATCTACACAAGTATCAAAATTTGAGAAATCAAGATCTGAAAGAATCTTATCCTTAACTAATCTCTCTATTCACTGTCTAGAAATATGACCCAAACCCTTGTGCTAAAGAGTGGAAAACTTTTCATTCAATCTCAAACGTTTCATGCTACTTACAGTATTAACGGAAAGGGTAGCAGAAACATAAGGCAAAGCAGACAACTCTAACTTGTAAAGATTCCCATAAAGTACTCCAGTGCCAATCAATAGTGAATCTCGGTATAATTTAGCTTTTCCAGTTCCAAAAAGAAAACTATATCCAAGTCTATCCAAAATAGGTACTGATATCAAATTTCTTTTGATTGAGGGAATGAATGCCACATCCTACAATTCCAAAAAAATTCTTGCACTAAGCTGCAATCTAACAACTCTCAGAAAATCAACTTGAACTCTTGTACTGTCTCCCATGTACATGTAATACTCCAAACTAGTTGGACTTCTTTTTCTTATCACTGCTTTCATAGAATTGTAAGCGTGAATAGTAGCACCACTATCGAACCACCAAGTATCAGATGATAGATGAATGATATTGGATTCAAAACAAACATTCACCCAATGATTATCAGATAGCTCATTTTTCCCATTCTTTGAAAATTTTGTATATTTCTTTATAATAGTATTAAGAATCCTTTCGTGATTCTCACTCGGTGAATGCTTGCATAAATGGAATCCTCCATATGATTTATCCATGATCATCAAACAACAACTATTGAAATACTCCTAATCCTCAGAAGTTTTTTTCATTTGTAGAACTCTCAGCAATGGGTTTTGGAGGAGCTCGAAGATCCTCGTATGGTTCCAATTTTATGGAAAAGGGCAAAATCACTTTAGTCAAAACTAAAATTTACTCCTCTAGACTTCTGATGATGAAACGTATTTCAATCGCGTTGAACGCTCCTCGTAAAATCTAGCTAGCATGTCGAATTTCGTCGAATTCCGAGACAGTCAGAGTTGGCACATTTTTCGAGGCATCGCATTTCGGGTGACGTAAAATGATATTTGATGCGACAAAAATCACATATAACACGTACTCATGTGCCATAAGTGGCATGAGTAGAGAAATGATGAAAATGGACGGCCGAGATAGTGCCAAAATGCTCGAAAATCCGCGCGGGACAAAATGGTACTGGAATTTGATTAAATGAGCTGTAAATGACAAAAGAACGGCATTGAGCCGCTATCTTCTTCCTCAAATTGGAAGACAAAAAACGTGGCCGGAAGGGAAAAAGAGAGGCGCGGTCGCCGGTTTTTGGTTTTAGAGAGAGAACAGATCTCTTCTAAATTTCACAACCGACCGCCGAATCCGCCAAGAAGGAAAGCCGTCGACGCGAGAGGCCTACGCGGACTCTGGTTTTAGGGAGTTTCGTCAAACTCCGAGAGGTAGGGGTTTCTTCCTACTTGGGTTTTACACTTTGTTTAAGTGTATTTACAATGTTTGAGTTGAATGAAGCCATGAGGGTTGGAACCGAGGTGGAAAATTTTAGAAACCCATGTGGACAAATCGACTCCGCCCATGGGCCGCTTTTGGTTGCTAATCGTGCAATTATGTGTTAATGCATGCTTTGATATGTATGTGCGCCTGAATGTACATTAAATTCGTGTTCCCAACGTGAACCGACGATTGGATGAATAGATGCGTGAATAAGAAACCCGAGGGCTTTATTGTTCATCCGAATAGTGACACGAAAATAAATTTCAGGTGAAAATAGCCTGGGCCGAGCAATTCGCGAATCGCCAGGTTCGATAATTAGCCTAAGTGAGCTAATTTCGTGTAATGAATTGTGAATTGTATAACATGTTTGTGTGATTTAAATCATGTGGAATATATGCATGATTATATATTTGTACGTGTTATAGAATTGTAATGGAATTGGCATCATTCCATTCCATATGCACTCAGGGCATCTCTAGAACGATAAAGGAATGAGTGCATGAGGGGATTCTTGAGAGAATGATTTCGGAGGGTTGACTAATAAATAGAATTATCGAAGTGTGTCCATTATAATATCGGAGGGTAGTCCATATATATAAAATATCAATCGTTGGAGTCGGACCAATTGATATACATCGGAGGGTAGTCCACTAAATATAACATCGGAGATGGTCCACTACTTAAATCGGAGGGTTGACCACAATTAAAACAAATAACTTTGTTTGAAATTAGTTTTCTCATACATGACTTAAGCAGGTGTGAAGGAGTCGGTGAGGACTCTGCAAGGTTGATCATGTGGTATTATCCGGCAGGATCATGTATTCATTAATGCGTGTTTATTTTGAGCATTGCATATGCACTTAGGGTGGAGAAAGTGTTTCATGTGGTGATTCCATCGAGCATTAGCTCACCTTGTCGAGGAATATCATTTTTCAGGTGCTGGGAGCGTACGAGGAGACGACTCGTCCTAGAGGCCGATACTGAAGAAAGCCGGTTGTGGCTTTGGTGTTTTAGAATACATGTCTTAGAATGTTGTAAACTTTTAATATGTGTTGTATAAGAGTAAACTTTTAACTCTTGAAACTATTGTATATAGTTGGTATGTTGATGAGTATATTAGTTTGGGCCCAAGAGGCCGTTTTCACTCATATATATGCCATATTGGATTGTTTGGGACAGGTGGTTCTTGGGTAGAGCTCCCCGTACAATGGAGACTCTGCCCGATTTTTCGTGAGAGAGGTCGGGTCACCCATTATCCACGAAGTGTTTCGTCGACGGGGAATAACTGACACCTGCATTTGGGGCGTCACAAATTTGGTATTAGAGCTTAGGTATACGAATACCTAGGGAGCTCGGGTTTGGGTATCCATTACCACCTGGGTGGTTCGATGTGAAGTTTAGGTATAAGATTACCTAGGAAATCACGGGACAAAATTAGGACACTGCATGCATGTGTTTGGTGTGTTTTCAGGTGATTCATGAATGGTTGTGTGAAAATATGCATAACATGAATGGTTATGTATTGTGATTGGTTTGTGTGGTTTGTGTGCTTAAGATTAGCACATAGTGTGTAGGAAAAGTGTGAGTTTTACGCTAGTAAACCGAAAAGGAAAATAAATGAAATGAATTATAATAAATTTATTTGGGAAAAGGAAATAAAATTTTAATAAATTTTATAGTTGAACTCATAAAATTTTTGAGTTGTGTGGATGGAGTATTTAAGTTACTGCATGTAGAGGTAGCAAGGAAGGCTACTGATGGAGAAAAAAAAAATGAGGAGAGAAAATTTTGGTTTTAGTTTTACAAAGGTGCAACCGAAGAAAACTAGGATAAAATAAAATTTAATAAATTTATTTAGGTGTACTAGAAAAATGATATTTTTGTGTGTCTCCAGTAGCAAATAAATAAAAAAAAAATTGATGAAGTGAAGAAAATCATTTTTCTAAGGTGTTTGATAGTTTGAAAAACTAAAGAAAATCAAAGAAAATATATATTTTTTTTAAAATTTATTTGTTGTTCTGGAAAAAAAAAATACATGTATATATTTTTGGTGTTTTTCCAGTGGCTGGAAAAAGAATTGAAAAAAAAAATAAAGAAATAATGAAAAACGAAAAAAAAAAATGGGGTGCAAGTCACAAAGCACGCCTAAATTGTATTGCAATACAGGTATCAGACAGGATTCTGGTTGCAAGAGCGGTGAAAGTGTATTGCAGGACACCCAGGGTGTATTGCAAGATAGTGAGCTAGTATTGGAATTGTATCAGAAGCCAATGGTATGACAAGAATAATGGCAAGCCGATTGTTAGTCGCACACACAAAGTCGTATTGCATGCAGAGGTGCTTCACTGTAGGAAGGTGTATTGCGAATACGCTTTGATGAGGCCGGGTTGGGATCGAGGTTGGCGCAGCGCACGGGCGCCGCAGACGGGGCGCAGTTCTGGGGTTCAGCGGGCGAGCAGCGCCGGGTTCAGGCGCGGGCGCTGGGCAGCGCCGGGGCGGCAGCGCCGGCGCAGGGCGCCGCGGGCGAGCAAAGGATGGGGAGCAGCGTAGCGCCAGAGGTGCTGGGGGGCTAGGCCGAGGCGCCGCAGCGCCGGAAGAAAGTGAGGCGCAGGCGCGCCGGGCGTGGCGCATGCGCGCTGCCGGAGTTTCTGGGTAGCGCGCGGCATGTGGCCGGGCGTAGACGCTGGTGGTATGGCTCACGGTGATACACAAGCAGGGAGCTGAAAGCAACTCGCGACACGGCAAATTTTTGGGTCGACATGGCCGGGGGCCCGCCACCCATTACCCGCCGTATTCGACCACCGATTACGGCCACGCTGCTACGGTCCGGGCGCCGCCTCGTGCCAGGCCGGGCCAAGTTGGTGCACCGTGTAACTGCTCGCCCGACTCGCTGACTCCGCTTTGACTCAAGATCGCTTCGAGTCAATTGCTCATCACCAAATTTTTTTCGAAATAAATTTTTTTAAATATTTAATTAAATAAAATAAAATCAAATAAAATGAGACAAAATTTTCGAAAAAATGAAAATTTTGTTGATAAAAATGTTTTAAATATATAATTAATTGCCCTGCATTACTTGTAAATGCAAGGACAATATGTATACACTGATTTATGTGTATGAATAGTGTCTTGGGGCTGTGTTTGAGCCGTAGAGATACTGCATTGAGATTGAACTTGTCATTTAAACTGTGTAGATGGCTAGTTGAGGATGAGGACGTAGAGGGCGTCCAGCAGTACCGGGTCGACACCATCAAGAAGCCTCGATCACCACTTTATCGAGGTCGAGGTATTGCAGCTGCTTCGTTATCAGACAAAATGGTATAGCGTGTAGTCGTGGAGGTCCTAGTGAATCTGTGAGGTTTAGAAACCATTATCCGACATTCAATGTGGGAGGAGATCCGATGGTGGCGCACCATTGGCTCAGGCAGATCGGTAGCGGGGTGCTGGGAGGCCATGAGATTACCTCCGACGCGACTGGGGATCAAGTTAGCCACCCGCCTGCAGGGTGAGGCCCAAATATGGTAGAAATGGGCAAGGACCAGGAGACCTTAGGAGCCTTGTATGTGAGTTCTCCCTGTGGGATTAGGGGCTAGACAGGATGATATGTCGTGGGAGTCAAGGAAGCATTGGAGATCTCGGGACTCTACTCAATAAATGGACTTTGAGGATCATGGACATGTCGAGTTCGATGTCATCCTAGGGGATGGATTGGTTGACGCCATGTGGCCTCAAGTATCTATTGTGAGCGTGAGAGTGCTTTCTACCATTCACATGTGATTCGCATCAGGGGTGGTATTTCTCAGGGGGACAAGCATGACATTTTTCCCCATACAAGATAATGGTGTCCAGTGTCGGGTGGATGCTAGCTGGTTGGCTACAAGCCTTACTCCTAGAGGATGAGGTGAGACCAGACTTAGATCTACCTCGAGTAGTTTGCTTAGCATGTGGGATGTTTTTTTCCGTGATGAGCCACCGACTACCTCCACATTAGTGGATGTAGACTTCTGTGATTGAGTTACACCGTATTATCACCCATCTCTATGACTCGCATAGATGGCACCGCTGAGTCGCAAGAACTCGTGAGTCCAAATATAGGAGCCAATGGACAAGGGATTTATTAGACGTGAGCACTTCACCATGGGGCGCCGGTTCTATTTGGCGAAGAATAGTGACAAAGACCCTCTCGACTACGACGACTACAGGCAAATAACGGTGGTTGTTAAAAGAATCCATACCCATTACCGAGGATTGATGATTTGCTTGATCACTGAGAGAGCCGTAGTCTACCCAAGATAGGCCTTCACACCGGTTACCATCACCGAGGGTTAGGGAGACAAGATATCCTTAAGACATAGACACGTTATAGTACTTTGAATTTACTTATGATGCCCTTTGATTGACGAAGCGCCAATAAAGATTCATGGATCTCATGCATAGCATTCCAACCCTATCTAGACTGGGCTTGTCGTAGTCTTCATGGATGATATTTGATCTACTCCCGCCGAGTGGGAGCATGAGTATCACTGAGGATTGTTTTACAATATTGAGAGCACTATCGCTTGTACACTGGTCAAAGAAGCGCGAAGCCGCTGACGAGGTGAGATTGGGACACGTGGCAGTCAGCATCGAAGCTTGTCGCGGGACCTAGAGAAGGTTGAGGCCGTGATGAGTTGGGAGAGACTGAACGTCAATCTTCGAGATACGTAGTTCTTGGGATTGGCTGGGTATTACAGGAGATTCGAGAATGGGCTGAAGTTGTCCATTCGAGGTAGAATCGTAGGACTTCGCCTACGGGACATGGACTCCATGGTTAGGATGACCCTGACCATAGAGAGAGAGAGACTGAGGTGATGCCTGAGCACCCAGATGCTGGTACAGCAAGAGGAGGATCCACCTCTTCAGTTCTGTGGAAAAAGCAAAGTGTAAGATTCTCCGCTTCACACGAGTTTCAGGACTAGGGCCAGGATTGGGCATGTGAGACGGGATTGCCCTAGAGACAGGGATCCCAGGACTTTGGGACAGCGCAGTCCTAGTTAGATGTAGAACAGGAGAGTATACGGTTCATTCCTCTACACCCTAGTATGGGTCAGAGGAACTAGTTTCAGTTTCGGGGTGCTATACAAGCACTCCCAATAGCACAGATAGGCCAGAGGGGCCAGAGTGTGGGTCAAAGTCAGGGACAGATCAGAGTTGCGCAGTGGAAGCGTGGTGGACCTTAGGGTGGTAGACATATTGGTTGTTGATGTCAGGCTTGACATGGATGAGTTGACAGCCATCGGGTTGTCAGTAATTGGGACCTTAGCCGGGTTGTCATACCCGACACGGCCTTGATTTACAGAGAAATAAGGCCTTAGAGAAGCTGTGGTATAGATGTTTTTCCCTAGGATGTAAGGTGAGAGTTGACCTGATAGGTCGGGATTATGAGTGAGAGATCTCCGAGATTTTGCTCATGGTGGACCCTAGGATTGGGTGTCATAGTATGGCATCATTGCGTTCGTGTGAACGGTAACATCGTGTCGAGTCGGGTGTGGGTGCACAGTACGGTCATTCACCACTCTTGGTGAGTGTGGGTTGAGTTTGTCTTTGGGACTACGTCCAATGAAGACTCATAGTTCGATTCAGGAAATGAAGAGTAATTAAAGTGTGTTAGGCAGCGTGTAGGGTCAAGAACTCCCTAAGGTGAGAATCTCCTGAAAGTTGTGGTGTAAGAGGCTCGGGGAGGTATCCCGAAATTTCTGTATGAATGTAAGAGGCTCGAAGTGTAAGCCGAAGAGTTATGTTGCCCGAGATGAAAACACATGGTCAAGTTATCACATAGACTTAGAGTTGAGTGATCGGAGTCGGGAGTGACTCGAGATGAAAACACACACAAAGTTATCACGCAGACTTGTAGTCAGCGATAGGATTCAAGATCGACCTAGATTCGGATACAACCCTTGGAAATCGCATTGTGTGTGGTGAGCCGGCAAGGGCTCGGTATATGGATGTCATTCATGACATGACTAGCTGACAACCATTGACCGCCGCTGATGGTGAATCTGAAAGATTCGCCGGCTACACAAAGTAAGGGTCGCAGTAGGTTGCACGCCAGGTGGGATTGGTGGCGCTGCGTTAGTGGACACGCTATGCAGCATATCGCCCGGATCATATGCAACCGGGAAGCAGCACTGCCCTTAGTGGAATTCGCCACAACAACAAGCACGTGCGAGCATCAGCCGATGGCACCATACGACATTGCAGCAGCGCCACAGTCACCGCTATGTCGACCGAGCGGGAGAGAGTTCCATCACCGGGTCCTAATCTGATTAGAGATACCTCTCGAAGGTGTGGGCTTGATACGACAAGAAGCCACGCCGAGCCGCATGTAAGAGCTATGCAGATGTATGACGTCGACCCTTAGAGTTCGAGGTTGGGGATCACGTTTTCTTGAAGGTGATGCCTAAGAGAGGAGTGGTCTGGTTCGGCAAGCGAGGGAAGTTATCGTCGAGGTCCATTGGGCCTTTCAAGATACTCCAGAGATAGATGCTGGTAGCGCACTACGCTTGGCTTTACCGCCCAAAGATGTCAAGTGTCCACGAGGTATTTCACGCCCCATGCTCCTAAGTATACTCTAGATCCAGCCTCATGTATGATCGGGGATTTATCGAGGTTGACACCGAAGTGGGACCTTTCGGCAGGACCAGTAATGCATTTTGATGTCCCGACGTGCCTTGCGACGCAAGACTGTGAGGCTAGTGAAAGTGCTATGGCGGCACTATGGAGTGGAGGAGTCAACGTGGGAACGCGAGGACACAATGCGAGCCACCTATCCCTTCTTGTTTAGGGATTAAGGTACGTGGTTTAGTCGTTTAAGATTTAAATGACTGTTTGCATGCATGGTAGAGTGCACGTTGCATATGCATGTGAGTGATTGTAATTGTCCAGAATTTGGGACGAAATTCTTTTTAAGGAGGGGAGAATGTAAGACCCGAGAAATTCCAATTTATGGAAAAAGGGCAAAATCGTAATTTTGGTCAAAAATCCAAAATTTACTCTCTAGATCTCGGATGATGAAACAGATTTCACCGTTGGAATCGTCTCGCAAAATCTAGCTAGCACATGAATTCGTCACTCGAAACAAATAGTTGGCACATTTTTCGAGGTACCGCATTTCGGGTGATCGAAACGATATTTGATGCTACAAAACACATATAATGCATCATGTGCCATGGGGCGGCATGAGTAGAGAAATGATGAAAATGGACGGCCAAGATAGTGCCAAATGTCGAAAATCCAAGCTAAGGGACAAAATGGTCATTTGGAATTTGATTAAATGAGCCAAATGACAAAAGAGCCAATAGTGCTCATCTTCTTCCTCAAATTGAAGACAAAAACGTGCTCGAAGGGAAAAGAGAGGCGCTATCGCTGGTTTTGGTTTGTAGAGAATGACTGACTTTCCTTCTAAATTTCAAGCAAATCCGACCATCAAAATCCTTCGGGCCAAGAAGGAAAGCTGCTCTACGCGAAGAGGCCTACGCGTGGACTCCGGTTTTAGGGAGTTTCCTCAAACTCCGAGAGGTAGGGGTTTCTTCCTACTTGGGTTTTACACTTTGTTTAAGTGTATTGACAATGTTTGAGTTGAATGAGGCCGTGAGGGGCCGTTTGATTGGTTCCAAAGCTTGGAACCGAGGTGGAAAATTTTAAACTGGTGGACAGTCCTCGTGACCGTCCACGGCTTGCTTTTGCCAGTTAATTGCAGCAATTATGTGTTAATGTACGCTTTGATATGTATAAGGCTGGGAATGGCCATGAAATCTCAAAGTTCCCAAAGTGAACCGATGATCGATTTAATGGATGTGAACAATAAAACCCGAGGTTTTACTGCTTCATTCAATAGTGACACGAAAATAAATTTTTGCGTGAAAATGTGTTTGGCCGAGCAATTCAAGTGGAATTGCTCGTGTTTGATAATTAGCCTAAGTGAGCTAATTTTTGGTGTAATGAATCAGGAATCGCATAACATAAGCTCAGGTGATTTAAAATCATGTGAATATACGTACGATTATATATTTGCATGTGTTATAGAATTGTAATGGAATTGGCATCATGCATTCCATATGCACTGGGGCATCCTAGAACGATAGAAATGAGTGCATGAGGGGATTCTTGAGAGAATGATTTCGGAGGGTTGACTAATAAATAGAATTATTGGAGTGTGTCCATTATAATATCGGAGGGTAGTCCATATATATAAAATATCAATCGTCGGAGTCGGCCCAATTGATATACATCGGAGGGTAGTCCACTAAATATAACATAGGAGACGGTCCACTACTTAAATCGGAGGGTTGACCACAATTAAAACAAATAACTTTGTTTGAAATTAGTTTTCTCATACATGACTTAGCAGTGCGGGGAGGGAGTCGGGTGAGGACTCGGGTATGAGTTGGATCATGCGCATATTCAAGTAGGATCATGTATTCGCTGAATGTGTTGTTTGGAGCATTGCATATGCACTTAGGTGGAGAGTGGTAGCCTCCATGGTGGGTGATTCCACTATTGAGTATTAGCTCACCCTGTCGAGGGATATCATTTTTCAGGTGCAGGGAGCGTACGAGGAGACGGCTCGTCCTAGAGGCCGATACTGAAGAAAGTCGGTTGTGGCTTTGGTGTTTTAGAATACATGTATTAGAATGTTGTAAACTTTTAATATGTGTTGTATAAGAGTAAACTTTTTGTCCTTTGAAACTATTGTATAGTTGGTATGTTGATGAGTATATAGTTTGGGCCCAAGAGGTCACACTCATAAATTTGGGTAGAGCTCCCCGTACAAAGGAGACTTTGCCCGATTTTTCGTGAGAGAGGTCGGGTCACCCTACATTCATGAGTGTTTCCGTGGGTTGACGGGTAGTCAACGGACACCCCGGATTTAGGGCGTCATAGCTTCAACTTTCAAGGCCAAATTCAGTTTTATAATTGTCAAATTCATCATGAGAGATTCAACCATTTTTTGTAATTAGTCCTGTTAAGTTTCGTGATGGCAAAGAACTAAGGAAAACTCAAAGCTGAAGAATAAACAAAAGAGCAATGTCAAAAATCCATGTAAAACAAAGACATGCAAATTGCTATATTCTTCGGCTTCCCAAATGATCCACAAAAGTGGTCACCAAATGCTAGAGTCTATAAAATGCAAAAAGACTCATACACAGGTAAGAGCAATTCACCAACCGTCACAACCAAATGCGTCAATTTCCTACCGATAGGGTTGAAAAGTTGTGCAGTTCATGACACTTAGTGAAATCTCTTCACCAAACTAAGCGTCCTATCAAAAAATAAAGTCATCGATAGAACAATTTCAATATCCCTATGGATCTTAGCAAAACTGATGCATAAGACAGAAGAAATTACAGTTGCAACATCAATTTAAAAAATATTCGACATGTTTTGGACCTTGCCATACTCGGAAAAAAAATCTTTGATTGAATATGAGAATGAATGCAGAAAACAAAACCCAGAAAATGTAGGAAAAACAAAAATTCCAAAAATACATAAAATCAAAATTTGACAGCTACAATGCCAATGAAAGCGACTCTAATACCAATTGTTAGATTATTTTGTAAAATCAAGAGTATTTATTGAGCCAAAAAACAACTGATCAACAATCAAAAGTCCCAACAAATGCATTACAAAATAATAACTTTATTGAACCAATGAAGCACATCAATTTGTAGTATGTAGAAAACACACAGAGCATAGATCCAGATTGTTGAGTACCATTTGTCTCCTAAATCTACAAGGGATGAGATCAAAGAAAAGTGTTAAGTCATTGGCAACATCACCGAAGACTTGTTAGTCCCCGACAATGGCGCCAAAAACTTGTTGCAAACTGCAAGTGCAAGGGTCGCACAAGTAATAGAGTGGCTTTCTTTTAAAACCAAGTATCAATCCCATGAGGAAGGTGTGGTTTTAGTGAGGATTAAGTACCCCGACTACTAAAGTCGTTCACTGTTTGAGCGACTCAATTGTTTAGGGTGAAATTATGAAAATAATAAAAACTAAACTAAACAAAACAAGAATGTTTTGTGAAAACTGGAGTAATTGACTAACAACGGGAGAAAACGATTTAAGGAGGAACTAGGGTCGGTTATCATCAATGATGCTTAATGATTCATCTAGATAAGGCCCGGGTTGAGTGAATTATAACTTGAATTGGTCCGAGGATATGGTACAATGATTCTACTTTCGTGTTCCCCCTTGTATTTTTTCGCACTATCCACCTATTCACAGTTACGTCCATCTAGGTCGATAGGGCGATACTTTTCAAAGGCATTTTTCCTCAGGAGCTTTATTGGTCACAATTACGTCCTTGCAATAGAGGTATCAGGACTAAGTTCGGATTGGTCACAATTACATCCTTGCATTCCTCACTTAATACATTTGTTGTCCTCTCCTAGTGAAATCCGCTTTAGTACTTAATCTTTCTAATTCTGCCTTTAACCCTAGGGTTAATTAACTCCGACACTGACTCACACCTTAAGAGAATCAGAACTAGATTTTAGGACTTAATCCAAGCGTCACCAAGGATACCCTAGTAAAAGGATCGAAGATCCAATTCTTAGTGTTTATCAAATAACCAAAACCTTGATATTCCAAGAATTAACACCAAATACAACAAATCAAGCATAAAACGTCCAACCAAACTAAAGATTAGACTAATCTAACATCAAATCTGATAACCAACCCTATAGAATGCCTAGCCCAACATTTTAGCCATCAAAGCCCACAAAATCGCATTTAAGACAAACATAAAGATGAAGAAATTAAAGAAGGAGAAGAGATATAAATACAAAACAGAGTTTAAGCTGCAAGTAGCTTCAATCCCAAGCTCCACACTGAAATATACACTCCACAAGGTCATGCTTCTTGCAATAATCGATTACAAACCAAAGTCTTCACAAAAAAAACCTAAATCTAACAAATCTAAGAAAACCTAATCTAAAAATGGAACAAAGCTTCAAGGAGAGGAGAAACCCTAGGAGAGAGCCTCCCTCTCTTAAAGTTCGAGCCCTCAAAATGTCTAAAGAACATCTATTTATATGCTTTGGAAAATGGGCCAATGATGGGCTCAAAAATTGAAGTTTGTTGTTCCAGCCCGCTATCAACGTGTCATCTCCTGCTTGCTCTTCTCTTCGTCACGATGAACAATTGTTGTGAACCTATTTGCCGCGACGAGCAACATCTTCGTCGTGGTGAACCCGAAGCTGGTCTTTTTTTTGGCTTGAGCTTCACCGTGGCAAAGTGCTCCTTCACAGTGGCGAACAGCTTTGCTGTGGCGAACTCATTCCTTCGTAGTGGTGAACAGCTTCGTTGCAGCGAACAGACTGCTGCAGATCAACAACTTTTTGTTTAACTTGATTTCCTCCATCACTTTGCTTGATTTTTTCTTCTAAACTTGTAAAACATGAGCAAATGGGGGATTAGAGCTTTCCTAAGAGATAATGGTGTGAATCTAGCATTTAGTTGCATAAAATACATGAAAATCATACTAAAAATGCTAACACAATTCACACCTATTAAAAAGCAAGGATTGAAGATGGTTATTTCCTTCTCCCCAAACGTCTTCTACAAAACCCTTATAAAATTCTAGGGCTCTAATTACTTATATATATATATATATAGAGCATAAGGGGACAATTGAGCTTTAGTCAAATGGGCTTACCAACGTAAGGAAGAAGATAGAACCATGGGCCCATAGTTAGTTAATATTAAATCATCCTATAAATGACTCATAATTAACATGCACAATTATACAATTAAAATTGTAATATGATTATGCTTAGTCCATAATTAATAAATTAATCTAACAAGACCTTCAAGATTCCTGAGTTTTATTGAGCTGAAGGCATTGCACCATAGTTAAGTAGCTACGACTTTGTCTAGGTGCTCTTCGACCCAATCAGAAGTACCTCGACCACACTCCCAAGTGAAGGGGTAACCTTCCATTCCAATATCGATCAAACCACTATTCTGAACGGCCTGTTGGAATCCTTGTAAAAGCCGGGGGATGGGGTGTAAGCCTCGTTTCTCTAGATGAGAGGAGGAAATCATTATAGTCTCCTATACAACTCCATGGGAGTTGTGATTGAGTACTAAGCTTACGTAAAAGATGCCACATTTCTCGTTTGTGAGAGCGACATGCATAGCCATAAAAACCAGTTAATCTCCATTTCAGAAAATTAGGGAGATTGACAATAATATCAGTATGGTGAGAAGAGAAACTCAGCAGGTGTGCACTGTTGACTGCAAATAATCCATGAAACCTTAGGTGTTGTCTTACCCGTTCCAGTCTATCCCGGTGGACCATTGTTTGTATAAGGAAAATATATTGTGGCTTTGTTTGGTGGGCTAAATCCACAAGTGGCCGACTTGTTCGTGGCTTGCTCATCCCTCGACAGTTCCAATTGAGTGTCGTCAAGGATCTTGGTGGGCCTGGAAACCAGGTCCCACCGAAAAATCATTTTTTGGGTTGGAATGGTTGAAAGTAGAAAATGCAAGTTCTAGTCCTGTGGCAATAATATCCTCCAAACAGTGAGAAGTCTCAATGACGCTTAGGGTCAATAATGATCACCACATCAGTTTGATTATCAGGGAGAGCAGCTGCATCAATTTCCCCATCATTGATTGGGTGGTTTTTGCTAACCAAAACACCCACGAGAGTAGTAGGTGGGTTAAACTGATACCAACTAGACTTAGGCCACGTTTGGTTAAACTGATACTAGCAGGCCTAATAAATAAGCTTCCGTGAGTTGATGCCTGATTATAAGTTACCGTTTGGTAAAATAATGGATACTGATAACCGATCGAAGAAATTTATTTATATAAATATGATAGAGAGATAAAAACAATGCACATACAAAGAAACCACGCATCTATACGTTGAAACCTGCCGGTATTTTCGAATTTTGTTGGAAAAAAATAATGCAACACTACACCTTATATAGGTCAAAAGAATATTTTATTTCCTATTTATAACCCTAGACTTTGTTCACCTTTATTTGATTTTGATTTCCCTACATTTTCATTAGACCAAAACATTAAACCGTATCACCTGTTTGGTCCGATTCATGCTTTTAAACCGCTAAGGTCGACCGATCACCTGTCTAGTCCAATTCATACTTTTAAACCGTTAAATTATCAAATCGACCGTTTAGACCACTGGTTGAACCGATTCGGTTTTTTGGGAACAGGACGATTCGTTAGATCTCTGGATTTCCAGCAAAAGCTGCCTACGTGTCAAAAATTTGCTGGTTACTAGGATCCTATTGGGTTGGCACACATTCAATGCTTTAGGATGATTGAAGCATGCTTATAAAGGTGTTTTTTTTCTTATCACTTTCCATGTGGGATTCATAAGGATACATAATATGGCTTAATAAAACAAAATTCAAGATATCCTCCAAACAGTTAGAAGTCTCAATGACGCTTAGGGTCAATAATGATCACCACATCAGTTTGATTATCAGGGAGAGCAGCTGCATCAAACTCCCCATCATTGATTGGGTGGTTTTTGCTAACCAAAACACTCACGACAGTAGTAGGTGGGTTAAATTGATACCAACTAGACTTAGGCCACACGTTTGGTTAAACTGATAGCTAACAGCTATGATAGTTGATAGCCGGTTATAAACTACTGTTTGGTAAAGTAGCTAATAGCTGATAATTAATTGAATGTAAATTTACTTATATAAATATAATAGAGAGATAAAAACAATACACACACAAGTAAAATCATGTAATTACATAAGTAAAAACCCAAATGAGATTCTCGAATTTTATTGGAGAAAAATAATACAACACTACACCTTATATAGACGAAAATAATATTTATTTTCCTATCTATAACCTAGAATTTGTTCACCTTTGTTTGATTTTGATTTCCCTATATTTTTATCAGACCAAAACATTAAACCTTATCACCTCTTTGGTCCGATTCATGCTTTTAAACCGCTAAGTTATCAAATTGACCCTAAATTGTTTAGACCACTAGTTGAACCGATTCGATTTTTTTGGAACCGGACGGTTAGTTAGATCGCTGGATTTCCAGCAAAAGCTGCCCACGTGTCAAAAATTTGCTGGTTACTAGGATCCTATTGGGTTGGCACACATTCAATGCTTTAGGATGATTGAAGCATGCTTATAAAGGTGTTTTTTTTTCTCATCACTTTCCATGTGGGATTCGTAAGGATACATAATATGGCTTAATAAAACAAAATTCAAGATAATCACCAATTGGATTCGAACATGCTTATAAAGGTGTTTTTTTTTCTCATCACTTTCCATGTGGGATTCATAAGGATACATAATATGGCTTAATAAAACAAAATTCAAGATAATCACCAATTGGATTCGAACCTCAGACCTCACATTCAAACCTACAACAATCTAGCACTACACTAGCATGCTGGTTGTATAATTGTTTGATAAAAATTTATAATAATATTATATATTTATAAAACTTATAAGTTTTCTTCAATTTTTAATATGTAATATGTTTTTATGTTTAAATATTATATACATTTTTCTTAACATATTTTAAAATATAATTTATTTATATAAAATAGAATAATAATATCTTAACTACTATTAATTACATATTTTAAAAGTATTTTAAATTTAAATAAAAATCAATTATATATTTATTACATCATTGGTTCGACAGAGGTTCAATCACCGGCTTTTAAAACATTGATAAAAACTAAAGTATAATAAAAACTCTAACACCCAAATTGTTTTTTTAAATAATCAAAGATCTATTATTATATTTTTTTAATATGATGTTATAGATTAATAATCAGTCCATTAAGCTAAGCACAGTTTATTAAATATATGATTTCTGATAAATAAAATTAATTGTAATATTTAAGTTTTTCATATTCGTTTTTTCTTTTTGTTTCTATGTCATTATATTCATAAATCATGTCATAAAATTTTTTATTTTGAAGTAAAGTTTATTTTGATTTATGATTTTATTATATTAAATAACTAAAAATGAAATGAAAAAAATTAATATCAAATTAAAAATAAATTTTGAATTTGTATAATTATCACAAATAAACTAAGACAAATAAATTAAGATAAATTATTGAGATGAAATAAATTAAGACAAATTTATTTAAAATATTTATCTCATTAATAAATAAATTAAGACAAATTTTTATTTAAATATTTATATGAAATTTCAATTTAAAAAAAAGATAAACTTAGTTAAAATTATTCAATAAAATATTATCTCAAAATTATAAAATAATTAGATAAAGTTTATAAAGATAAAAGCTTGTTTGAGAATTTCTAGGATAAAAATGAAAAATGTAAAATTTTATAGGAGCGTTTCAGAAAAAGCTACAATTTGTAGCTTTTTCCTATCAGCTACCGATTAGCCATAATAAGCTATTAGGAGTTGATTAAGGTGGCGTTTGTTTTTTAACTTAATGCCGAAACTAAATAGCTTTCAGCATTAAGCTGTTTGTTTTTTAAATCTTTCTACCACTGCTGCCGAATTTTTTAAAAAGTTCGAATAGAAAAAGTGAGTATTTATTTTTCTATTCGTAGTCATTTTCATAAAAATAAGAAAAACTTAATCATTGCCCAACAAGAAGAAGAGCTAGCAATATACACTACTAGGGATGACAATGAGAGTTTGGATCTGAGTTGTCCCATCTCGATCTCGTGCTCTGCTTATTTTTTTTTTTTAATTCCCAAATTTGTCTCATTTAAAAAATTAAACAGAGCGGGACGAAGACAGGTGCTCCTAAACTTCCATTCCTTACATTTTATTTTTGTTTTATTTTTTAATTTTAATTTTTATGCTTTTATTTTTATTATATTAAAATTAATATTTTTCATAAAAATAAAATATTATGAATTTTTATAAATTATTTATTAAAAAACATTATAATAATAATACTATTTGATTTTTCAAAGTATAAAAATAAAATAAAAAAAAATTATTTTTAAAATATAATCAAGCAGAGCTATTATTATTATTTTGGATACATGCTTAATTTATGAAAAAAATTTAGTATATTATTTTTAAAATATAATCGGGGCGAGGCTTATTAGTAATTTTGTAGGTAAATTTAGTGATTACTGTATTGTCAATACATTTTGTAGGTAATTTCCATGCTTTTGTTGCTATATTATCAGTCATATATAGGTAAGTTGGTTGTCTAAGTTATCACTAAATTTTGTAGGTGATTTTACTGCTTTTGTCCTATATTGTTAGTAATTTGTAAGAAAGTTGGTTGCCTAAATGAATGAAAGAGATGCAAAAGGGTGATTGCAAGCCAAGATTAATGGTAAAAAAAAAAAATCACCCCTCATTGCTTAAAGAAAAGGGACTAAAAGAGAACAGGACAAGAGAAAATGATGGAAGGGACAGCTAGGGTTTGAAAGTATAAGTTTCTCTTTGTTTTGTTTTCCCTTCATAAGTGAAATTTCATAGCATCATCTTTCATTTTTTTCTTCACCGTGAATAGTTTATTTATAGATTATTATGGATAATGATATCAGTTGATTACAAAATTTAATTCATTTATTTGAAATTACCACTTTCAAGAGCTTGAATTTGAGATCTAGAGTGTCTTTTGGCATTGATTTAAAAAGTGTTTTAGCTCTATTGAATTTTTATATTATTACTTATATAAATTTTTTACTTTTCAAGTATCACTACAAATAATTAACAGTTTACATACTAAAAATTCTATAAGTAAAAATTGGAATTTTGTAGGTAATCCAGTTTATCGATTGATTTCTTATAGAATGCAATTGTAGGTAATATCTTTGTCAGTAAAAAAATTATCGACAAAAAGTGAAATAGTAGGTAATTACCTACATACATTAGTCGGTAAATGGTAGGTGAAACCATGCCATATATTGCTGGGGTAATGACTTCACCTATTGTTTTTTGTTGTCGGTAATTTTGTAGGTAAATTTAGTGACTACTGTATTGTTAGTAAATTTTGTAGGTAATTTCCATGCTTTTGTTGCTATGTTGTCGGTAAAAATTTCATTCATTTTATACTTATAGTATGTAATCTGTTGATAATGTAAAACTATATGAATATATTTTTGTAAGCAACTGTCGGTAATTATATATTTAATTTAATTGTAATCTTAATTAAAACATAATAAATTTACAAAAAAAGTAGATTAATATATAATTCAAAATGCTAAGAAAAATCATAACGATAGTGTAATTAAAATATTCAAATTACATAAAACATATCTCGAAAGTGCAGCTAAAGTATAGTCTTACATAAACAAAAAAGGGTAAATAATAAAAAGTCATAAATATAACATGATAAAATGAAACCTAAAACAACAATAGATACTATTTTGGAATTGCATTATGTCGTCATTTGTATCATCATCATCATCATCCTGAACCGGATCAAAATCACTAAGGCAGTTGTAAGCTAATTGAGATACTTTCTGCACCCCTTTAAGGGAGTAATTGAGTTCCAGGCGGGAATCCACTATTTGGTAAAGCTTTTGCTTGTCGGCCAGATAAGGCCTGGCCCATGCAACAAGATTCTTGTCCTTTGATCATCTACCAAGTAAAATCTCAAGTAGCACAACCCCAAAGTTGTAAACATCTCTCTTTAAGTGTCCTCAGAGAAAAAGAGCCAAAGTGTACAGTTAAGGTGTCAAAAATTTCCAAGTACAAAGGAAAGGAACCACACATTTGAGAGCATCATTTTTAGAGGACAAGTGTCCTGGGAGAAGAGGAGTATCGAACTTTTCAAATACAAAAGAACAGATATTTATGCAGGATCATCCAGAAGATGGTTCTCAGAAAGTCGAAAGGTAAATGCCAAAACCCACCATATAAGAGATGAACCATTTAGTTTGATGAATTTATGAAATGATGTTCCTGCAGAAAATAACCATATAGGAGAGACTACTACTGTTGATTCGTAAGGTAAAGACCATTGCATGAATTAATTAAGCAAGTCAACAACATTGATTTTTAATTGTTATTTTGAGTATACCAAAATGAGGACAAACACAATTCTAAAAAATAAAATTAGAAAAAAATAACTAAAGGAATTATCCCAAAAGGATTCGCATGTCTAGACAAATAAGGAGATATCAAATTCAACTTACAGCTGCAGGAGATGCATAAGTTCAGTTATCTTCAAAAATAGTAACTTTTGACTGATGGAATGTTGATAGCAGGCAACTGAAGTTTGAATACCTCAAAAAATTTTCCTGTTTTCTGTATCATCAAAGGAGGAAATTAGAAAGAAAATAGTTAAAATTCAGATGAAAATTTGGTTCAATGAAACTTAAAAAAAGAGGCAAGCAAAATTGAGTATCTATGTCAAACATTGTGAACTATACACCAAAAGACAGCATTTAACACCGACTTTTACCTGAACAATTTGAAAGAATTCCCTTGAGAATAATTCCTGTGTTGTCTTAGACTGATGATCACATGTCAGAACTTCCAACATATGCATGTGGGACAGCCACATAAAACATCCCAAGAAAAGCATACCACCTAAATTAAATAACAAGTTTTACTAAGAATCCCTGCACATTGTTGATGCTGAACTCCGATGGATTTATCATGAAATAACAAGTATATGACTCCATAACTTAACTTTCCAATATGGAAATGAACGTTGATCTTTGATATAGCTCCACATATCCTTTGTACACAGAAAGAGCACTTATATATGTCTGAATTGCATGTTTTATCTGGAAGGAAAAGGAAAAGGAAAAAGAACCATTTAAAAAGAAGATGGCATTTCATATTAGAAATGATCACATTTTTTAGAGTGATAGCTAGAACGAATCAGGTGAGATCCGTACTTGTGTAACATGGGTGGTTTTGAAAACAAGTATCAATAAGATGCATTACATGAGAATGTGAAGGTTCCTAAGAAGAGAAACAACATCAGGAGCAGAAAATAAATATTTGCAATCAACACTCTTTTGAAGACATAGAGAATTACATCAACGGATAAACGGAAGTAAACATTGGCGGCCTCTTTATAACACTGATCCCTTGTCTTCAACCTTTCTACCCACCAATGACCACGTGTTGCATTTTGCTGACCTGATGAATCAATTTTCTGCGGGAACATCATTTCAGATCACCACTGTTTTAAATAACAAGGCTCCCTACTGTAGTTCTGGAAAGGCCTATATAATTTTCAATGTTTTAGGTGAGACCTTAATATGAGTTTGATATAAAAGTAATTCATTTAAAAAAAAAATTATATATATAGATTTCTTTTTAAAATATTCACAAATTTAGTTTTTTTTTTTTATTTTTTAAAACCGTATTCATTAGCTGTGATTTTGAAAATTAACTTTAAAACCAACAACGATTTTTGAAAATTAATCTTAAACCGCAGTTGGTAAATACGGTTTTACATTTACCTTAAAACTGTAGGTGATAAATACGGTTTTAAGATTAATTTTCACTATTACAATTGGTAAATGTAATTTTAAAAAATAAAAAAAATTAGTTTTATAAATATTTTGAAACAAAACGTATGTGTATTTTTTTTTTTTAAATGAATTATTTTTACTTTAAACTCCCGTATTCTTTTCTTGGTACTACTCTAATACAAGGACATGTCAGGATTCAGTGTAAGTAAAACACACTTTCAGTTTTAAATCATAACTCTGTTGATTTTGTGACAATAGATAATGTTGAATGACCAGCTTTTTATCGTGACAATCTGACATCCAAACTTTAGTAGTTTTGGCATAGTCATAAGTTCCAACAACCCTTACTGAAACATGCATATCACCTTCCTGAGGGCCAGCTTTTGCCACACCAAAATATGAAAGCTTTGTATATTCCTATTAAAGGAAATTTCACATAAGTCATGCAGTTAAAAAATTAGAAATAAAAGAAAATTTTTCATATTCGTTTTTAATCACATACGAATCAAGTAAAATGTTGAACGTCTTGAAGTCCCTGTTTTTTATTTTTTATTTTTTGGTGAAAGAAGACTACAAAGACAGTTAAATGATGAACCATAATAATCTTCAAAGACATTTTCTAACATCTCTTGGAAAATATGACCACCAAATATATTTGAATCAATATTACAAATATCTTACTTACCTAAGCAATCCGTTGTTCTATTTGTTTTCTTATAAACATGGCAACAATTATAAATATTTAGATTCTTAGAAAGTTTTCAAATATCCTCCATTGGTAACAAAATTGAACTAGGTAAACTATTTTTTATTTATTTTTATTTTTATTATTATAACAATTTATAATTACTTTTGAGTCTCCTTCAATCTCCAGGTTTAAAAACTCGTTATGTATAGCAACTACAACACCAACTCGCAGAGCCACACATTCTACTATTATAATCGAAGCATTGCCTAAATGTATACTGTTAGGCTCAAAGCGGTGTGTATAAATTTGTAAACTTAAACTCCAGAAATGCACGGGCCATACAAGTAGTAAAAGCGGATTTCTTTTTAAAATTCGGATATCGATCCCATTGGGAAGGTGAGGTTCAATGGGAACTAAGTACCCCGGTTACTCAAGCTATTCACTATCCAAGCGATTCAATGATTTGGAATGAAAATTTTGAAAATAGAAATAAAAGAAACCAAGATAAAAATAGGGAAGACTTATACTCAACTAGCAAGGAATGGATTGAACTAGAAGAAAAAATCAAGGATGAAAGACTAGGGTTGATTGCTTTCTTTGACTCTTCTTAATTTATATTAACTAAACATGAGTTAAGTGAAAGTATGACTTATGTTTGTTCAAGGAAAAGGTGTGAGGTTCTCACTTTCGTGTCTCTCTCCTATTTCTCACACTAACCCCCTATTCATTGTAATGTCATTCTAGGTAATTAGGGTGATACTTTTGTAAGGCAGTTCTTTTCTTAGGCGTTCTATTGGTCATAGTTATGTCCTTTCAATAAAACAAGTTGGACTGTGCAAGAGTTGGTCATAGTTACATCCTTGCAACCCTCACACAATGTTAAATAAAGTCTTACCCTAATGAAATCCATTTAGTACTAGACATTTATGATTTCCTAAACTTCTTTGACTAGGTTAGTTAGGTTACCTTGATTAAATTGCAATAGCATGAAATAGCCAAGACCACCCTGGGTTCATTTCCAACTGTCACTGTAAAACCCAAGGAAATTCAAATTTCCTTAGAAAGGGTAAAATGATAATTTCGGTCAAAATCCGGAATTTTTCTAGATCTCGGATGACAAAATGGACTTCACCATTGGTATCGTATTACGAAATCTAGCTGTCACGCTGAATCTCGAGACACTGAATTTACGTTTCGAGGGGCATCGAGAGTAAGCATGCTGACACTGGGCATGAGATGAAAGGGCTCACAAGCAGCTACGTGGTCAAGTGTAGGTTGAGTCAAACAATGAGCTTAAGTGGGACCCATAGGAGACATGTGGCAACACATGGTTGGGTGGGAATATAAGTGAATGGATAAGTGATAAGGGGGAAATCCAAGGAGTCACTTAGAAGCCGACACTCGCAAGTGAGAGGACATCTCACTAATTCCCATTCGCCCAACCGGTTTAGGGGAGAAGGAAAAAAGAGAGGGAAAAGAGAGAAGAAGGAGTTAGAGAGAGAGGCTCTACCTTATCTCTAGATTTTCCGGCAATTGGTCCGTCAAATCCCGACTAGGCAAGAGGCAAAGTTGATCCCCATTGAAAGGGCTACGCGTGGGTACCGGGATTGTGGAGTTTCGACAACTCTGGGAGGTAGGAGTGTTCTTCTACTCGGTTATTTCTTGTTTAAAATGCCATGAAAATGGTTTTAGGAGTTGTGAGGCTAAGAATGATCGTGTATTTCAGTCCCAAAGAAATGTGATCACTTGATGATGGACTGCCCCGATACCCACGCTTGATTTGAGACGGATAACACGGGCTCCAAAACTGGACGGACCCAAATCGTCCACGTGACCATCGCACGTTATCGTCGACGAACACGTTGACGTGTGATAACGATCGCTGATGCATGCTAAATTGATGTGTTAACATGATTGTTTGAATTATATGAAATATAATCAGGTAAGAACTAGTTGAGTTCAATATGAATTGCATCACTGCATTCATGTGCACAAAGCATCGCGTTGAGTCGGGTGTGAGTGCACGATATGGTTGTTCACTATTCTTGGTGAATGCGTGATGAGCTCGTATTTTGGATGACGTCCAATAAATGACTCATGGTTCAAAGCATAAAGTGAAATAATAATTAATGTGTGTTGGGTAGAGCAAGAAGGGGGCCATTAATCTCCTCAGGTGAAAAGCCTGGAACATGGGTGTAAGAGACCCGCGACGTGAGCCAAAATTTCTATATGGGTGTAAGAGACCCGCGGTGTAAGTCAAAAAGTTCTGTTGCCCAAAATTAAGACACATGATTAACACATAGACTTTGAGTTGTGTGGATGTAATTTCGACGGGTCGCCCATCGCACTTCAAGTAGCTAGTGATCGCGGTACAAGAAAGGCTCGCTATATGTGTATCATTGGTACTACCATTGACGGTCGTCACACTTGGCATAGACATGTGTGAGGGAGTAGGTGAGTGACTCAGGATATGGGCATGATGACATTTCATGCATGACATATGATATTCATGTAGACATTTTATCGATGTGCGGACATTTCAGGATGTGCCATTGTGCGCATTTTAGGTTGGGAGTAGCCCATGTAGGAAAATACAACTACTGGGCATTGCTCACCTTGTCGTGGGATCCCCTTTCAGGTACAAGGAGTATTCACGAAGACGACGCCCACTAGAGGCCTCTTTTGAGAAGAAAGCCAACATGTGGCTTTGATTATATATTTTTGTAAAACCTGTATGAAACATTCTGATTGATACATGTTTGTATAGGAGTGTAATTAACTCTTGAAACTATTGTAATATAGTTGGTTATATTTTGGTGAGTATGGATGTATGGGCCCGACGTGGCCATTTTTACTCATGTTTGAGTCTCGGGTAGAGAGATACTCATTTTGTGGTAGAGTCAGACACTCAATGGCTAAGATACTGGGATTCAAGGAGTTGACAGATCGCTTCAACCTGACCCCCTGCTTAGGGCGCCACGCCACTAGGAAACCCTAGATGAATCTTTTACAATCTCAAACACATTTCCCAATGCAAATTGATCACAAGTAACCATAATCATCAAAGATTTACCTCAACAACAACACAAGCATGTTTCCATAAAACTATTCTAAAAATGATATAAATCAAACATCAAATCCAACAATCAACCCTAGACAATGTTTAGTTATTCATTACAACCCAAAGATCAATAAAATAAACATGTCTATTACAACCATTATATTGAAAGAAATAAAAACATTGGAGAGTTTGAGATACAAAACAGATGAGAGATGAACAAGTCTTCAAACTCAGCTCTAAGGGTGAATGAAGCCCTTTAGTAGGTTAGATATTCAATATAAACATTCTCACTCTTTGGGGAATCCTCAGCTTTCCCCAAGAATCGTCGGTAGTGTGTCAAAACTCTCCATCAACTAGGTTGTAGGTTGAACTAACTGTGAAGTGGCCATTTGGGGAGGGACTCCAACATGGAGAATCACTGCTTGTATCATCCTCCCTTATGACCCTATTTGGTTCAATTGATAGCTGGTAGCTAGTGTGGGTAGCTGATAGTTGGTAGCTCATTCTAAATCATTGCTTGATAAAGTAGCTGGTAGCTGGTAGCTGGTAATTAATTGAAGGTAAATTTACCTATATAGACATGATAGAGAAATATAAAAACGATGCACATGTCATAGACTTGAAAGAGTCATGCGAGGAAGAGAGAAAATTTTTACAATGATTATTTCATTATAAGATGAGGAAAATCAAACTTATGAGACATACTTGTTTGTTGCTTTTGTAGTGACTTTGAGTGACAGTGTTAGAGATGGACAAGAAAATAAGCTAAGAAGCGGTGATAATTCCGCTCAAAACCATGCAAACACACAAGCAAAGACCTAATACAGATTCTCGAATTTTGTTGGAGAAACATAACTTAAGACCACACCCTAAAAGAACCTTTCTTTTCCTATCTATAACCTCATACTTTGTTCACCTTTTGTTTGATTTTGGTTCCCCCTATATTTTCATCACACCAAAATATTAATAAAAACTAAAGTACAATAAAAACTCTAATCTCATCTCAAACAAATTGTTTTTTTAAATAATCAGAGATCTATTATTATTATTTTTATTATGATGTCACATAATAAATAGACCATTAATCAATGAAAATATATTAATAAATCATGTCATAAAAAATCATTTTGAAGTAGAGTTTATTTTGATTTATGATTTTATTATATTAAATAACTAAAAAAAAAATTTAAAAATTAATATCAAATTAAAAATGAATTTTGAATCCGTATAATTATCACAAATAAATTAAAACAAATTTTTATTTAAAATATTTATGTGTTTAAAATAATAAAGGATAAAATTTCAATTTAAAAAAGATAATGTTAAATAAAATTATTGAAGAAAAGTAATATGTTAAAGTTATAAAATATTTTTTTGGTAACATAAATAGTTTATAAAAATAAACTTTTGTTTGAGAATTTAAAATTTTTATATATATTTATATATATTTTAAAAACATAATTTGTATGTCTATTGCTTTAATTATTTTCTATACTTAGATAATTATTTTTGACATAAATAAAATCTTCATCAATTTTTTTTTTCTCACAAATCTTTTTCCATAAAACCAATTTCTTAAAAAATTCACATAAATAAAAAGAGAATGATAAAAATGGAAAATGTAATATTTTTATAGGAATGTTTTAAAAAAAGCTATAATTTATAGCTTTTTTTCCAATCACGAGTTATTTAGCTCTGATAAGCTATCAGTAGTTGATTATGTATCTTTACCATATACTCTAAAAGAGTTGATTGAAGGTGAATCAACTATTAGGTAGCTCCCCCAATTAGCTTAACCAAGTAGGGAGCAAATTTTGGTAGTACATGATGAGGAAGCACCCTTTGTAACTCCTCCCACCTCCAAGCATCTTACTTGCTCCAGTGATCCGTTGGTAACTTGAAAGAATCTTTTAGGGACAACTATCTTCCATATACATTTTGTTATATTTGATCAAGAAAAATACTGAAAAAAAAACCACCTTTGATGAAACTCGCACAACTTTTTTGTAATGAGGGTTGAGCATGTTCTTATATTTGTTTTGTTCTTTTATCAAGGAGGATGGGGGCAACCCTCTAGCCGTTGGGCTTTGCAAAAGACCTTTCCTGGCCAAAGTTTTTAATGCTTATCCTGCTCGATAATATTCTTTACACTCAAAGGAGTCGTACTCCACGTTTTTATTGCTCTATTATTGAGGTCCAAGGAGATTTTAGCCAGGCAATTTGCTGCAGCATTTTGTTCTCTGTCGACATGTCCACCTTTCATGCTATAAATATGGTATATATGCACCACTTACAATGATTAAAGGAACTGAACTAAATCTAATGAGGAATATTGTCATACTCATGTATAAAGTCGTCTCATTGCTTTCATATATTAATTACACCAACTTTCCAATATAATTCAAGAATGTGGAAGACAATGCACCTTTTACCATTAGCTTTTTGGATGGATCTTAGTGTGGGAATATAATATAATTTTTGAAAAAGAACCGGAAAGGTCTATGCAACAAGGAGAAATCCCAGCCAGAATTAGTGCAAATTTGGCTTTTTTGATATGTTGAGGCGCATCCTTTACAAGTGCTTGTGTTGGACAACACAGAAATATAATTTTTTAAATTGACATTGTTCAAATGAAATAGCAATCCAATCTACTTACACATTTGATAGTGCTTATATTATTCCACACTAAGGAATGAATTAATCACATGGTTAGGTACTTATGATAAGAAAGAAAAATAAATAAATTTAGGTAGTGGAGGAGGCATAGGCATAGCGTGTTCGGTAAACCATGACAAATTTTGCACCGAAAGATTTCGAGGATATTATCAATAAAAATCCCTCTTCGCATCTTAAGTTGCAATAGTTTTTTTTTTACAAATAATTTTGAATTGAATTTTATACTTCTCAAACTTTGAGACATATCATGTTTCATCTAAAATGACCTTTTTTTTAAGAAATAAATTTATTGATTCAGGTTAGCAATAAAATCAATAGAAACATAGAATCAAAAGTGTTAAAAACTTTAGAAGATGAAGCAACAATCAAGTTAATAGCAAAAAGGATCGGCTTAAGGCCTACATATTTGATAATCTAACAATGCTTAGAATACTTAAGATTCTATATCTATAATATAATGACGAACATTTTCCATTTGAACTACCAATGTGAAAACCCACGAACATGCTAACCGATGACACAACTACCTGTAGAAGACTTAGAAGGTTGAAAGATTAATTCAATTTCCATTGAATCGTAAAAGGTATAAATTATACAAATGAATCAAATGAATAAGGTGTGTGAGACCCCAGAAAATTCCAATTTTCTAAAAAAGGGCAAAATCGTAATTTTGGTAAAAATCCGAAATTTTTCTAGATCTCGGATGACGAAATGGATTTCACCGTTGGAATCGTCTCGCGAAATCTAGCTAACACGTCGACTTCGTCAATTCGAGACGTCAATTTATAATGCCGGCGCACCAAGACGGCTACCGTGAAACGAAATTTGATGTGACAAATATGAAACCCCAGAAAATCCATGATTTGGATAAAGGGTAAAATAGTAATTTCAGCTGAAAAACCGAAATGTTTCTAGATCTCGAATGACGAAACGGACTTCTCCGTTGAAATCATCTCGCGAAATTTAGCTACCACGTCGAATTTCACACTCGAGGCGGCCTGGATTTCACATTTTTCGGAGCATGCGGTGTCGGATGACACATGGCAGCGTTAGGATGCCACATGACACCTCAAGAGGTGACACTGGTATTAAAGGAATGGCTCACTACCACATGAAATGAATCCTAATTACCATATCGAGCCATGTGAAATGACGATGTCATAGCAGTGAATTAAGCAAATACAATAAGGATGGAAAAATTGAGGGCCACTAATTTGGATTGAGGAAGGGAGAAGGCAATTTCCTTTTCTTGACCCATACGGCATTGCCCATCCAAATGGGAGAGAAATGCAAAGAGAAAGGAGAAAATGGGGAGAAAATGAAAGGGAAATGAGATGAGAAATGAGAAAAAGAAAAGAAAAGCAAAAGGAAAAGAATTCGTAGAAAGAAGGGAAGGAGAAAAGAAAACAAAGAAAAAAGAAAAACAGTTCGTAGAGAGGAAGGAAGGGAAAAGGAGAAAGAAGAAAGTGAGTGGAAAAATTTTACTTAGTACCGGTTCGAGTATTTCAAAGACTAAAGTCACAGACAAGAATACGCCTACGCCATGGACACCAAAATGGAAGCCAACAACTTCCACGAGCGTAGAATATTTTCCTACTTGAGCTTACTTTAGCTCAAAGTGCTTTATAAATTGCAGGTTACTTCAGGGAGGCCATGAGAGGCCATAAATTAGTTCCAGCCTGGACTTGCGGGTATGGATTTCAAGTGACCGCTTTCACCTGACTACGGGAGTTGTGGTTTTAACGCTTCTAGATGTTGTGGCTGTTGTTGTGATGACAATGATTGAAACCAAATTGGTTCATGCTCAAGGACTGAAGTGCCCTATCAATGGTCCTACTTCGGTGACCTAGTTATGTGTTATGGCTCGCTTCAATAACATGCTCAGGTGGAAATGTTATGTTGATGCATGCTATTAGATTTATTAACATGGTTTGGTATGGAGGTAGATTATATGTATAAATTATAATTGTCCATGGCTTGTGAATGTTTCATGTAGTGTCCATGCACGTGAATACGGGGCCGAAAATGACGTAAGATCATGCATTTCATATGCACGGTCACATCATACGTCGGTTGCGGGTGCGTGGTAAGGTTTATTCACTAGTGTTGGTGAGTTCGGTCAGGAACTAGGGAAAATGGGACAAAGTCCAAGGTAGATATTCACGAAAGTGTGTAAAATGATCAAAATGATAAATTACATGTTTCTGAAGGAGCAAGTCGGGTAGATCCCCGGTGAAAAGTCCCAAATGTTATTCACTTCGCTAGGACATGAACTCGACGATGTTCTTGAAAATGTTGAAAGGCGTACGCCCTCAAGTGCGGTAAACCCTAAACTGTGGGTCTACAAAAAAGAAAGAGGAAAAGGAAAATCAGGTTTTGATAAATAAAATTGGAGGGTCTCCAATGGTTTAGTCATGGTGTCAAACACCGATGACTGGTTTTATTCACACTTGGCATTCTAGGTGTGAGGGAGTCGGTTGGGACTCAGGTCGTGAGCATGAGGGGTTGCATCTCATGCATGATATAGACATTTCATATAATAGTAAATAATTGTATGGAATGTGATTGATTGTTTATATATGCCATTGCATATGCATTTTAGGTGCGGAGTAACCTCGTAGGGAAAACTTTCTACTGGGCTATGCTCACCCCGTCGTGGGACCCCCTTTCAGGTACATGGACTATCTAGGGAGACGACACTCACTAGAGGCTGCTTTTGAGAAGAAAGTCGGGTTGTGGCTTTGCTGGTTTTTGGTTTAACATGTATTAAAATTGTAAACTTTTGATATATGTTTGGTAAGAGTGATGTAATAACTCTTGGACTATTGGATTATAGTTGGGATAATTATTTTGATGAGCATTGGGTGCTGGTGGGCCTGGGTGGCCATTTTACTCAGTATGTGTCTCGCGGATACGAGACGTATAGATTTTCCGTTGCTGACGGAAGTCAAAGGACACTCGATTTGTAGGCGCCACAACAAAAGTCACATATAACATATACTCATGTGACACATGTTGCATGAATAGAGAAATGATGGAAATAGACGGCCGAGAGTGTGCCACGTGTCAAAATCCAAGCAAAGGGGACATGGATGGCATTTTGGAATTTGTAAATGAGGAAAAGACGAAATAGCAAATAGTGATCATCTTCTTCCTTCAAAAGAGAACAAAACGTGAGGGAGAGGAGAAAAAGATGCAGAGGCTAGGTTTTTGTGATTTTTAGAGAGAGAGTGAGTGACTTCTCTCTAAGATCCCGGGCGATCCGACCGTCGGATTCCTTCGGAGCAAGAAGGAAAGTCGTTCTACGCACGAGGGCAACGCGTAGGTACCGGTTTCTTGGTGTTTCGACAAACTCCGTGAGGTAGGGGCTTTATCCTACTTGTTTTACTCTTGATTTAAGTGTTTTGTGATGCTTGTGTTGGTTTGAGGCCGTGAGGGGCCGTTTGATCGGTTCCAAATCTTGGAACCGAAGTGTGGAAATTTTTGGGACACATTTGGTCAGTCCGTGGCAGTGTAGGAGCTGTTTGGGCTGCTTGGGTTGTGATTTATGCATTAAATTATGCTTTGGTGTGTATGAGATGGGAAACGGCAATGGAATTCGGTTTCAAAAAGTGGAACCAATGTAGGATAAGTGGGCCATTTAAGGACAACCACTTGTTACGCTTTGGGATCGTTAAAACATCCTGTTTGTGTGAATCGGACCAAAACGCCCATGTATCGTGTGCTGAAATCAAGGTACGAATGTCTTGAGTTGTGTGGAAAGAATAGGTTAATACATAAGTTTGATGTGTTAACATGATGTCACAATTATATGGAATATAATTGTGTGTATAGGCCATTGGAGATGAAATTGTGATTGCTCAATTATATGGAATATAATTGTGGGTATAGGCCATTGGAGATGAAAGTTTGATTTGCTCAAGTGAGCTAATTTGGGTGATGGCTGATCAATATTGAATTACATGTGGTGTGATTGAAAAATTGAGAATATATTCATATTTGATATATATTGGTATAAAAAAATGATTGAAAAGGCATAATGCATTTTCATATGCACCGGGTAACCTAGAAATTAAGTGTGAGTGCATGACATGAATTTTATGAAAAACGAACATGGTTATAAAGGAATTTCACAGATGATTTTCCGAGAATGGGGTCAGAGACTGTCCAATGTATCATTTCATGAGACCATCTTCATGTGAATCCGGAAGTCTCTCACCAATATCAAATTAGGTAGTCCCGAAAGACGCTTCTCAAATTGTATTTATTTTCAAGAACAACAAGTTTTGTTTTGAAATGATGTTTTTTTTTTTTCTGGCTATGTTAGGGGTAAGTGTGAGGGAGCTTCAAGTGAGGACTCGAGGCATGGGAATTGGGCATGTAGACATTCAAGTAGATCAATGATTTACTTGAGTGTGTGTTTAAATTGGAGCATTGCATATGCACTAGTGGGAGAGTAACCCATTTAGGTGATTCCACTATCGGGCGATAGCTCACTCGTCGAGGAACAATTTTTTTCGTGTACGGAGCATTCGAGGAGATGGCTCATCTTAGAGGCCAATTTTGAAGAAAGCCGGGTTGTGGCTTTGATGATTTTGGGATAATATGTATTAGAATTGTAAATTTTAATATGTATTTGTATGAAGAGAAATGTTATAACTCATGAACTATTGGAATATAGTTGGGGATATTTTTGATGAGTATTGGTTTATGGGCCTAAGTGGCCATTTTTAACTCAGGTATGAGTCTCGCGATACGAGATGTATAGATTTTCCACAGGTTGACGGGTAGTCAACGGACCCCCAAGTTTTGGGGCATCACAAGGTGACTAACCTAAACTAGGTATACACAAATCCTAGAATCAATCTAAATTTAAATATTACATATTTGTAATTACAGGATATACATTGAATTAGACTTTACTTATTTGGATGTAGAATCTGATTCTCCATTATGCCCCCGCAAGTTGGAGCTTCGAGAAGAGAGACCAATCTTGAGTAGTAACTGATGAAAACGGGTGCCGAGTAGAGGTTTGGTGAGAGCGTCTGCAAGTTGATCCACGGAAGCAATATGGGTAACATGAAGATCGCCACTCTGAACTTGTTTGCGAATGAAGTGGTAGTCAAGTGCAATATGTTCATACGTGAGTGGAACACCGGTTTCAAGCAGAGGTTGGTTACACCAACATTGTCGTAGTAGATAATCGGTGCCCAAGTAGATGAGAGATCGAGCTCACCAAGTAGATTAGATATCCAACGGAGCTTAGTAGCCGTGGCAGTGACAGATCAGTATTCGGTTTTAGTGGAGGATCGAGTAACTATGCGTTGTTTCTTGGAACTCCAAGAGACTAGATTACGACCGAGGTAGATGATGAAGGCGTTGATAGGGGTAAAATCATCCTTATTACCGGCCCAATCAACGTTCAAGTAGGCATGTAATTGAAGTGGTAATTGGTGATAGAGAAGAATCCCATGATCAATAGTGCCACATAAATAACGAGAATACGCTTTAATGCAGTCCAATGGTCATTGGTTGGGCGATGCATCTATTGAGAAAGCTTATTAATCACATAAGCAACGTCTAGTTGGGTCAATGTTAAGTACTGAAGGCCACACACAAAGCAAAGAACGCAAGGTCGACAATGCAAGGCTGCATTGAAGAGACAATGTAGGAGAGGTCAGTAGTGGGGTGGAGATCGGGCGGGCGTTTGTCATCGTAAAGGTTAGCTATATACCTTAGTTGGGAAAGGATCAGGGCGAGTGGATGAGAGAGGACTTAACATCATGAAATAGTTGGGTGGGACCCAGTCTCGTGGAGGCAGAGCAAGGTGATGGAAGTGTTGAATAGTTGATGCATTGTTGCCCTGGGTGGATATAGCACGCGTCATCAACATACACTAGTAGATAAATGGTAACCACAGTGTAACGAAGGATGAATAGAGCTACAGTGGAGTTCAGAAAACCAGAGGTAAGTAAAAAGTGTTTGAGCTCATTATACCATGCCTGAGGTTCTTGCTTTAGCCCATAGATGGCTTTGCGAAGCCGACAAACATGATTAGGATGATCAGTTTCTGTGAATCCCTATGGTTGAGCCATGAAGACATTCTCAATGAGGGTGCCCTGCAAGAAGGCATTGCTAACACCGAGCTGACGGAGGCACCACCCATGACTAGTGGTGAGAGAAAGAACCATAAGAATAGTGGTTTGTTTCACTATCGGACTGAAGGTGTCATGATAGTCAATGCCAGGCCTTTGATGAAACCCCTTGGCAACTAGTCGTGCTTTATACCTATCCATAGAACCATAAGGTAAGCAATTCATTCAAAAAATTCACTTACAAACCCACAATGTTTTGAGCCGACTCGGGTGGTACCAATTCCCAAGTTCCATTCCGAACAAGGGCATCAAATTCTCTTAACATTGTTGTGTGCCATTTGGGGTCTTTGATGGCTTGGGTTATAGTGGCCGGTTCTAGGTTTCGGACAAGTTGGGTAGAGAGGGTGAGTTTGTGGATTGGTTTGTGAATGTTGGGGCGAGAACGAGTGACTAGAAAGGAGGTGTAGGTAGTGGGGGAGTGTCAGGGAGGGCTCAGGATCTCGAGTATTGGGACATGATAATGGCTTGTCAAGTGCTCGGGCAAGAGACAACTAAGTTGTTGTTGGGGGAGTCGAGACTGTGGTCGGTGGGAGAAGAGGAGATTGGATGATGATAGAGGAGGCAAGGGCTCGGGTAATGGTGCTATGTATGGGAAGCTAAGGTGCCAGTGCAGTGATAGCTCGCTGTCATTGGGAGCCGAGAGACTTGCTAGCTATCAAGAGGGCAGCTGTGGATGGCGGTGGAGGGCTTGAGGATTGCGTGGGGCCGACACTGGGCTAAGGGGGTTCCTGGGTCGGAGGGAGAGGGGGCGAGGGACCGTATGCACAGTCGGGGCGTGATCTATACGTGGGTGCTTCGAGGTGGCCGAGTCAACAAGGGGTGACCGGGATCCATGTGGAGATGGTGGACTCAGTAGAGCGAGGAAGAGACGGATGTACACTATACAAGGGAAAGATGGACTCAACAAAGCTAACATGATGGGAGTGATAGGTCTTGGTGGTGGAAGGGTCATAACAGATGTAGGCACTTTGGGTAAGCGAGTAGCCAAGGAAGACACAAGGGGCGAAACGAGGAGCAAGTTTGTGCACTGAGTAAGGTCGAAGCCATGGATAACACAGACAACCAAAGACACGGAGTTTGGAATAATTGGGAGGAGACCTAAGGAGCTTGTGATATGGAGTTGACATCTATAGTGTAGGTGTGGGGAGACGATTAATGAGATATGTATTTGTGAGAAATTCATATGAGTAGAAGGAAAGGGGAAGAGAGGCCCGAGAGAGAAGTGCCAAACCGGTTTCAACTATGTGACAGTGGCGACACTTAGAGAAACCATTGTGTTCTGGAGTGTGTGGTGGAGATGTATGATGAGATATGGCATGAGTGGCTAAAAAGGTGGACATACCCGAGTATTCAACTCCATTTTCCTAGTAAAGTGTAATAATTTTCTATTGGAAGAAATTTTCTACAAGTGATTTGAAGCGGGGAAAGATCAAACTGACATCGGATTTATGTTTGAGTAGGTAGAGTTATAATGAGTGAAGTGATCAATAAAGAAAACGTAATATTTGAAGTTGTCAATCGATCGAATAGCAGTCATTCCTTACACGAAAAGATAATTAGAAGCTGAGCGTAAGACACAATCTGATCGTGAGAAAGGTAACTTATGACTTTTATTACAAAAACAATCTTTACAATGAAAGGAAGACGACAAGATAGATATAATGTGTAACTTGTAGTGTGAAACTAAATGCCAAAGAATGGGCTCGGAAGGATGGCCTAACCGATGATGCTAATCAGAAGGAGAGGATTTGACACTGGAGAACACAATGATGGAGGTGGAAGGCTTGGTCGGCCATTCATAAATGACATCTTTAGTGCAGCCGTGAATAAGTATTGCCCCCGTCTGCATATTCTTCACATGGAAAGAAGAGGGTAAAAATTCAACTGATGTTTTGTTTGATTTACAAAATTGTGAGATATATATAAGACTGCGTTTCATTTTAGGAACACATAAGACATTCTGTAAAGTAAAGGAACGAAAGGATGAGGCAAAGCCTGAGCCCGAATGTGTAATATGTAGCCCAGTACCATCACCAATGACAACGTCATCTAGACCATCGTAGGGAGCATGGAGGTTGAGGTTGTTGAGGTCAGTGGTGACATGATGAGAGGCACCACTGTCAAGACCCAATCTGGCAGGATGCCTAAGACCTGAGAGTGGCAACATCCGTAGGTGCCACTAGCGACTGTGCAGTACGAGAGTGGTCGAAATGGTGAGTGTGAGGGAGCTCATAAGCAGAGAGGTAGGCACCCGCTTGGTGTAACTGGCACCGATTGACCGAAAGGGACCAATTGTTGCAACCTGGCACCCTACTCGCTGTACGCGAGACTAGTTCGTGACGAGGCCTACCATAGGCTTCGAGGTCGCTCTAGGGGCCTAAGCATGATGATTGCCGCGGAGCTGCGGAGTGCCACGGTGGGACCCTCCGTGGGTCTTTCCGAGTGTTAAGGCTATATATACCAAAAGCCATTTTATTATTATGGATGTTTATTTTATTTTAATAAAATTATGTTATTTTATTTTAATAAAATTATGTTATTTCATTTCAATGAGAATCTACATGAGCTATGTTTGCATTTAAATATCATGCATGTGTGTCTTTTATTCTACATAGTAGTTGATTTGGTGTGTATAGTTCGACTTAAGAACAAAAGGTCAAATCATCGGTTCTTATGAATATAAGCTATTGGTTCACAGTATAAATGAAATTTGACACACTATTGGTAAGATTGTAGCACAAGACTCGCAGTCTCGTTCTCGACTACGAGAACGGCTTGCCCAACTTCGTGCTAGTACACTCTGTGTATTGAATCCAGACTGAATCCTTGGGGTAATTATTTTATACTAACACATAAAATAATTAATACCTCATGGTTATTATGAATACTATTACTCTTAATCTCGAGGATAATTACTAGGACACGTGCATTTATTGTTGGTTATTTTGATTCATAAAGAGTGAGATCTTTATAGATCAATAATCTCGGTGAGTTGGATAACTACATTAATTGTATAATGAATATTAATTATTAAAGGAATCCACATCCTATTAATTGGATTGATGATACCCCCTTGAGGATACTTATAAGTTTTGATTATGTCAAACCGCAGTGGGATTTTAATCCTACATATCGTAGTCATTGCTGTTAAGTGGAAGGTCTCAATATGATTATCAGATGTTGATTAAATAAAACTGTCAGTAATTTAATTTAATCAACAAGTATATGTAATCTTAACGTGGGGAGATTAATAAGTATTTAATAACAAATGGCTCGAATTATACTTTCGAATAAGTGAGGGAGTGCAATTATGATTCTTTAGTGGAGTGAATTATAATTAATGTAAATAAGTTCATATATTTACATTGGGAGCCCAAAATCTTATTTGCCTTTAGGTCCCTACTGTAACCTATTTATATGCCATGTTGGGCAGCCTCTAAGGGGAGGAGAAAAACCCTAGAGGCGGCCGTCCAAAGGAAAGCACGAAGAGAGCCACTCCTCTTCTCGCTCGCATCGGGAACACTTGTAGGAAGGCTTCGAGGGCTGGAGCAACTGGCCGCTAATAATTTTTTATTGAGATCAAACAAGACATATCTCTAGGTATGGATTCGAACTGTATCCTCGTAGCTTTATTCGGATTGTTTTTTTTTTTTTTTTTTTTGTGTAATCTGTATGCAATCACTATGTTCACGGGGAATTCCAATCCCCAGCACGGAGGCCATGTTGGTAGTGACCGGGAACGAGGAGGGACCGGGCTGGGAGTGTTTGAGCGCTAATTCTCGATTGATCAATTTTCCATGTAATTCATCAAAGAGAATCAAAGTGTCACTATGACGTCCCAAAACCCGGGGGTCCCATTGACCACCATCAACCTGTGGAAACCTGTGTGTCTCATATCATGAGACCCATACATGAGTAAAATGGCCACGTCGGGCCCATACATCCTTACTCTAAAAAAAAAAAAAAAAATCAACTATATTACAATAGTTTCAAGAGTTAATTTCACTCTTATTCAAAACATATATCAAGATTAAGAATTATAATACATGTTTATATATATATATATATATATATATATATATATATATATATATATATATATATATATATATATATATATCAAAGCCACATGTCGGCTTTCTCCTCAAAAGTGACCTCTAGTGAGCGCCATCTCCCCGAATACTCCCTGTACATGAAAGGGGGATCCCACGACGGGGTGAGCAATGCCCAATAGTGATAATCTCCTACGAGGGTTACTCCCCACCTAAGTGCTCATGCAATGACACACCACACATTTAAGTAAAACATGTAAGTTCCTACTCAAATGTCTATATGTCATAGATGAGAATGTGACTTACCCATTCCCACATCTCGAGCCCTCATTGACTCCCTCACGTATGCCTAAGCCAAGTGTGAGAAACACTGTTTTCAAAACAAAAGGTTTTTTGTTCTTGAAAACATAATACCAATTTCCGATAAAATTCTATTGGACAACCCTTCGAGGTGAATTGCTAGATAACTCTCTGAAACAGTCATGGGTCCTCCTCCGAGATGGACTGTTGGACAACTCTCCATGGCCATTCTTTGAAAAATCTTCCCACCAAATTCATTTGACAACCATGTTTTTTCATGTCATGCACTCACACCTATTTCTCTAGGTTTCCCAATACATATGAAATGCAATATGCCATTTCACAATAATTCATGTTAATATATCATGCATGCATATATTAACGAAATTCACACAAAAGCAGCATATTATTCCTTCATAGCAATAACATCAAAAATAGCTCACATGGGCTAATACACAATCCGACAGTCCATCTTGGAGCTGCCCAAAGCATCACACCAACAACACATAATTTGCATGTTATTCAGACACCAAGCTATACATACAACAATAGCATACAAGGACCATTTCCAGTCCGCAAATCAGTCCGGGACAATCCGAAGTCGGTCCCAAAATTTCCAACATTCTGTCCCAAGGTTCAATCGATCAAACGGCCACCACTACTCACACACCATCCATTCCATTTGAATGGCTCTGCCAAAATAACCAAAGTAGGAGAAGAACCTCTTACCTCCCTGGGAGTTTGTCAAAAACTCCCATCACCTGCATCTAATGCCAGAAGCCTCGTAGCTGGGGACCAACTTTAGTTCTTGCCTCGCAGTTCGCTCTGGACTAATCACGGAAATCTTAGAGAGAAGGTAAATCTTTCTCTTTCTAAACTCTCTCTTTTCTCTCTCCTTCTTTCTCTCTCTTTCCCCCACCTCAACCTGGGTCAATAAGTCGGGTCAAGTGGGAGAGTACCCTCTTTCCACATGTCACCATACTATTGGCTCATTTGGATTACTTTATCCTATCCATCTACCATGGATTTTCCTCCAATTTTTCCTCGATGGCATGATGCCGTGTGTCTCATGAGCGCTTGGCTCATTGTTTGACCCATTATGCCCCGAGACGTGGCACCTTACGAGCCCTCATAAAGCGCGAAGTGTCAGCACTCCTCATGCCTCGAAAAACGTAAATTGAATATCTGGGTGATGAAATTCGATATGGTAGCTAGATTTCTCGAGACAATTCCAACGGTGAAGTTCGTTTCTTCATCCAAGATCTAGAAAAATTCTGGATTTTGACTGAAATTACCATTTTACCATTTTTTGAAATTAAAATTTTCTGGGGTTTGTTCTTCCCCATAAAGAATTTAGATCCCAGAAGTCAGGTACAATCACATGCATATGCAACGTGCCTTATCGCGATGCATGTAAACTAGTCATTTAAGCATTAAACGTAAACCACGTGTGCCTTCGTCCTGAAAGCGAAGAGATGAGTGGCTGCGGCATCGTGTCCTCGCTCTGGTGCCTCCTCCACTCCCACGGTGTTGTGCATCTTTGTTTGGCACCATGATCTTTGCGTTGCAAAACCTGATCCGGTATCGATAATGCTCACTAGTGTTATCTCGGGGAGTCACATCTTGTGTCGACCTCGATCTCTCCACTAATCATTCACATGTTTGGATCAGGTCTCTCCCGGAGCATGGAGGCGTGGAATACCTCATGGACACCTAACATCTTTGGGTGGCAAAGCTAAGCAGGTATCACTCAGATTCCAGCCCTCTCGAGTATCTCGAGGAACTGAACCTGGAGAAATCTTTCGCTTCACGAACGACCACTCCTGCTTAGGCATAACCTTGAAGAGCGTGATTTGCCAATCTCAAACTCTAGGGTCGGCGTTGCACATGCGCATGGCTCTTTTCTTAGGCTCGGCTAGTGAGAAAGGCGTTGTCGTGTCATTTCGCTACGGAGGTGTTCTGTCAGTCCGGGACCCGATGTGGAGCTCTCTCGCGCCGATCCGGCCGAATAAGTGATCAACGGCCTCCCCATGCAATGCCTCATAGGGTGCCATCGTATACTCTTTGATAATTGTTGTTGTGGCGGGTGTTCAAAGCGAGAAGTCTTTCTTCACAGGCTGTATGATCGGGGCCAGCGTGCACTTGACATGTCTATAAAATCTGTATGTTATCTCAGTGACCATCATTAAGAGATTGGAAAGCTATACTCCATGGTCAAATTTGTGTCCACTATATTGCTTTTGGAGCTCTTTGAGGAGTGTGCGTAAACCTCGGGTCTGCAGATAAGACACTATGGATCTTGGCACTCCGTGAGGCAGGGCGATCCTCTCGATGTCTGACGGAGAAGAATTCCTCTAATGTGAGAGGTCATCATACAATTTAGAAAATGCGTCACGACTTAGTGAGCTAGTCACTATCCTGTCTGCATCGTGTCTCCACGGTGTCTAAGTGTGAGTAGATCCTGAAGTCTGTCGTGGCGATGCTCCACTTCAACTTCGACTACCTCCGATGGGTGGGTAGTCTGGCAGTTTCTAGTGCTCAGCTTTAACCTGCTGACATGTGAGGCATTGTCGTATAAAGTCCCCTACGTGCCTCTTCATCCCACTCTAGTAGTACTTGTGATGAAGATCTCGGTACATCTTTGTGCCACCTGGATGCACATCAAATCGAGAGCAGTGAAACTCCCTGAGGATCTCCTCTCGAATCGATTCATGGGGAACCCTTTACGAATCCTTTATAAAGACTACCATCATGTGGATGGTCCGACCCTCGTCATTTGGCACTATGAGTTCCGTTTGATGGACACTATCTCCACGTCTTGCCCTTGGGACTCGATCACCACCTTTCAGAGGGCGACCTTATACCGCCTCCCGATGTGCCACACGGGCACGCTCTCGATGTGCGTAGTCGAGTACCTCAGAGTCTCGAGGCATGCGCCACTCCCAGGAAGCTATACTGTGATGCTCCCAGTGACTTAGTGGTGCATCGGCCACCACATTTGCCTTAGGGTGTCGAAGTGAAGAGCATAGTCTCGGGAACTCCGTCCATCTGCATTGCCTCGTATTTGAGGTCTAGTTGCATGAAAAATATACTTGAGACTTTTATGAATTGCAGGTACACCTCAGCGCTCGCCATATAAGTAGTGGCGTTAAATCTTTAAGGCGAAGACTACATTTGCCCGACTCCATGTCGTGTGTGGGAGTAGTGCTCATGATTCTTGACGGCGGGAACCATAAGCTTCTACGCTCTCTCGAACTTCATCAAAAACACATCGGTCAGGCCTTCGAGGGCATCCTGATACACTTGTATGCCACTGTCACTCTCTGCAGGACTATCAGAATAGGGGTAGTGGTGAGCCTCCTCCTCAACTCCTGAAATGCCTCCTCACATCGGTCATCCCAATCAAACTTGACCACCTTTCGAGATTGATCTCGTCGTAGGTGTCCATTGTCGGGAGAAATCAGCAATGGAGTCTCTGTGGTATGACCCGATCGAAACTACGTGTCTGACGGACTGACCTTTCGACTCATCACGACCTCGGCCTTCGGAGTCACCTGTTGTGAGCACAGAAGGCGACTGCGATCCCCAAAATCTCATAGTAAGCGAAACTTCGCACTTATTAAACTTGGCGTACAAGCGTGGTCTCTCGGCAAGCAGAGACAATCCTCAGTGATCCTCATGCTCCGCCTGGCGGTGGGAGTAGGTCGAAATGTCATCCCTGAAGACTCGACAAAGCGATTAGATAGGGTTGAAATGCCCTGTCACGTAGGAGTCCGTAGATATTGTGGCAGCGTGTCCCGATCAAAGGGGCATCATTGTGAACTTCCGAGTAGTAATCTTAGCGTCTGACAGTCTTAGGGATATCTTGTCTCCACTAACCCTCGGTGATATTAACCGGTCTTGGTATTTTGGAATAGACTTGTGCTGCTCTCTCGGTGATCAAACAAATCGTGATCCTCGCGATGGAATTAGATTCTTACTTAGTAACCTTGTTTAGCGTCATAATCAATGCATAGTAGAAGGGTCTTGTCCATGCTTTTAAATAGCGACGGAGGCGCCCGTGGTGAAGTGCTTAGTCTAATGAACCACTGTCTGATGCTCTTGTATTTGGACTGCGGAGTCCTCTGACCAGTGGTGCCATCTGTCAAGATCATGAGATGGGCGAAATCTTAGGAGTGTAACTTCCCAATCCTGATCTATGGCCTTTGCGGAGGCGATCGATGACCCAATGAAAGACATCCTCTGCTGTGGACTATTAGGCAGATCCAGTTTTGATCTCTTATAAATATAGGAGTGAGCTTTAGCCAACTCTCCATTGTCAGTAACCTTTGGACTCGTATACCTTATGGGGCAAAACATCATGTTTGTCCCACTGAAATGTGACTCGAGTACTATGCTGCATGTAGGCGGTAACCCTCCTACGTTCATGATCGATGTGACTACGTATCTTTGTTGCGATCCATCCCAGGATGACATCGAGCTCGACATGTCCATGACCTCGGGGTCCTTTGTGACGAATCACAGAGATCTCTAGCTCGTAACCTCAAACATAACATCCACCATCCTCGCCACTAGTCCACTACAGGGAGAACTCACATCTGAGGCTCCTCCCGAGGCCTCGACCTGCAAGCCCGGCTTCTGCCCTGGCCGTCTGATATTGAATAAGATGCGATGCCTAAATCCACGGCGTCCATACGTGGGCCTCGTCCTGCCTTGTATGTCAGCCCCCTTTGGCTTGTACGTATGGCAGGAGGTGCCGTCGCAGTACCACCAGGGTGGCCAGCTCAGCTGGCACGCTCTTGGGATGTGAGGAACATGTTATGTCATATGTCCATAGTTGGCCCAGAGGCTGTCTTGTCCCAGACCACAGTATCCCTTGTCTCTAGGGGCGTCCTTCCTCGTGTTGGTGTGGCGTGGGGAAGCACACCATACGCTTGCTGAGTAAGCAACAACAATTTGTCCACTGGCAGAAAAGAATGAGACCACGGAACCACGTGAACTAGAAGCCCTCGAACTTCTTCTCGGAGTGGGAAGAAAGGCGAGCTCTCCTTCCCTCTTTGCCACTTGCACGCATCAGGAGTGCTCGAGCATCCTGATCTCTCTCTCTATGGTCATAGTGCCACAAATGGCAGAGTCAGTAATCTGTAGCGAAGTCCTGATCTTCTAGAATGGACGACTTAGGTCCATTCTCAAATCCCTAACTGGCGCATGCGGCCACATAATCGTCGTAGCTTAATTCTTTCATGGATCATACATTACTCAATCTGATCGTAGTCCTCTGCCTCAGCTCTAAGAACTCCTAGGCCTTTGCATGATGAGTAGTGGCCGGAAAATACTTGCCATGAGCATTTCGTGGAACTGCACTTGTGTCATTGCCTCTGGGTCCTTAGGGTCTTCACTAGTTCCACGAACTTGGGCCTCACCCTCTGGTGAAATGTAGGCCCAGTCGATCTTAAGTAAATGTCGGAGGTAATCTCCATGGCCTTTAATATCTTCTCGACCTACATGGCTTGATGATGCCGCCACCCGTGAATCTCGCTCCCCATGAGCGTCGGAGGATGATGGGACCTGAATCTTTGGAGGTGACTCGGACCTCCACGTCCCCCAGTGGCCTTTGTGCGAGGCGGCCAGTACTGACCACAGCGGCCTGCGCAGGCTTCTTGTTCGAAAATAGGGGTGCTGACTAGCACCTTGTGGATGACCTCACATGTCTACATTATTTAGCCGTCATATGTCAAATGATGTTATTTTAATGAAGTATCTCAAATGGTGTAAATACAGCACCGAGACACTATTCACACACCGAAATTTTTTTTTTGTCATGTACCACGTCAAAGCATTCATAAGTAATGCAAGATAAACATTTCATATATTAAGTCATACCTGAAAAAAAAATTTAAATTTTAATAGTTTTTTAACTACGTGAGCAGTGTTCATGAACGATGATCAAAGCGGTAACCCACACAAAACGGTCTTATTTGTCTGGCGGGTTGTGTGCACCGATCGCTACACACAGAACCTAGTTGCACGTGCATTCTTGCCTTATTTGTTGTGTGTCTTGTTGCGCGCTACTGACTTATCTGTCTCCGGTAGCTGACGCGTGCTGCGTCTTTGCTAGGCGCGTGGTGGTAGCGACACGTGGGCTGCCATGATGCGGTGGAAGCGGGGAGGGAAGGGGAGGCGAAAGAAGTGGGAAGAGCAGGGAGGTCGAGAGGATGAGTGGGACGGCCCAGGGACTGGGAAAGGGTGAGTCCCAGGGTATTGTGGCTCGATAAATGTAAGAAAGAGACTATGAAGGTTGGAAGATTAATTCAATTTCCATTGAATTAAAAAAGGGATAAATAATACAAATGAATCAAATGAATAAGGTGACTAACCTAAACTAGGTATTAACAAATCCTGGAATCAATCTTAATTTAAATATTATATATTTGTAATCATAGGATATACATTGAATCGGACTTTACTTATTTGGTATTATAATTAGATTCTCCAATACTACCCACTACAACAAGTTGACAACAAAATATGCCGCAACAAGTTGGTAACAACACACGTTACAACAAGTCAATAACAAAAACATGAAAAGACATGGTTATATTATCCACACTAATTAAGGAATTAATTAATCACATGGTTAGTTAGTTATGATAAGAAAGAAAAATAAAATTAGAAGAAAATTATGAATAAATAGTAAAGGAAGTTTCCAATGATATAAGTATGGATTTCTTCTGATCAAAGAAATCATATTTTAAAACGGTAAGAGTTCCTTAAATTACAAATAATATTTACATGGTTAAGTTATATATTAATCTATTTAAAAACTAAAAATTAAGATTTTATTAATTAATATGAATTTATTTTTATTTCTTAAATATGTTATCAAGGTTATTATTGAATTAAATAATTGAATCACTGTTTTTTAATTTCTATTAATTTTTCTTTGGATTCAAGCATGCAACCTCTTATTCCCAATCCCACCCCTTTATTATTTGAGTCACGCCAAAATAAATAACTTAATCACTTCGAAAACATTTAAACATATTAAACTATCTGACTTCAAAAATTTAAAAGATCACAAACTTATATTTAAATTTAATTTATAATAAACCATTTTATAATTATTTAAATGTATGATGAATATGAGATGTACTCAATGATAAGGAAATGGGAATGACACTTCTCATCTTGGCTTCAAACACATCACCTTTATTTATTTATTTCCTAAGATTTAATGTGGTGATTTTCTAATAGCTCACAAGTGTCCCTTATTCAAACTAGAACATTATAAAGTAGGCTTTGGCGAGAAGGTTAGGGCAAGTCAACTTTAATATTATGGACAGAATATTCTTATTATATATGAAAATATATTGTCAAATAAGAAAGTGGTTGACAATTGGGATAGAAAATAATGCGAGAATGAATTAATAAAAGAGTGATGGGGAATGTTACTGACCTAATTAATTGAACCATTGATGTGAGTGGAAGTCTTAGGTCCAGTTTAGTTCCGCAATTTTTAACTCTATCAAAATTCGAATGAAAATTTTGATGTATTACAATCTTTGGATTTTTCATTTTCAGAAAATACGTTTCGTTCTTGAATTTGGTTGAAAATAAAGAATAAGAAAATCCGTTTTGTAAAACCATTTTCTTGAAAATGAAATTAATGAAAACAATGAAAATGTGTTTAAAATACATGTTACTATTCACAATCAGTGTTTTTCGTGAGCATTGAGAAGAAAATCAGTGGAAGACGAAAGGGGAAGAAAGAGAAAATAGCCCGCAAATCAGTGTTTTGTTTATCACGTCAACCAAATCCGTGTTTTTCGATTTAATTGAACAAAGAAGCAACACAAACGATTTTACGATTCATATAAAATGTTGAAAATAAGTGAATTCTTTTTCTTTGTTTTCAAAATTTGTTTTTGTCTGATTCTCGTAACTAAATGTGTTTTCCTTGTTTTCGAAAAGTTTGAATAGAGAAAACAGAAAATTTTCTACCTACTAAACAGGGCCTTAGTGATTCTAGTACTCATTGGATACTATATTCTTGTTATTAAAGAATATTATAGGAAAGAAAAGATAATTTTTTTTTATCTTTCTCCTCTCATTTGAGACCCTAACTTCTTTCATACTTTTTTTTCATCTTGTTGAAAGGGAGGGGTAGTTTTTTTGGTCTAAAATCACCCCTCCCATTGTTTTGTTTACTTAGATTTGGTTTTCTCCCTCAATAAAGTGGTATTTTCCACCTGATATGAGTTTTTATTTTATTTTCCTTTGTTTTTTATGTTTTTGTCGCCGATTTGTTGTGGCGTGTGTTTGTTCATTGGTTTTTGTGTGGATGATTAATATGGCAGCACTGCTTTGATTAGATAGAGAAGTCACATCAAATCTCTATTCGTCAGTATGCTTCATCAGATCTAGAATCTTATGTATTATAGGCATATTATGATTATCTCTTGTATAAGCCTTGAGCTATTTCTTATTGCTATTAACTTGGATGCCGTGTCGTCCTCTAATGTTTTTAGAGGTTCGATTTCTGTGTTAAGATGTAAAGGCATTACTGTTCTCAATCAATGAAATTTCACTTTCCATTGTTAAAAAAAAGAAAAAAAGAAAATTACAAGATTTATAAGTTTGTGATAAATAAGTAAGATAAAATAACATTGGCCCCGTTTGGTCAAGAGTGTTTTGTGCAAAAATTAGAGGATTTGACTCATTTTAGAGGATTGACTAGTCATAGCCTCTAATGTTGTTGTATGGTGAAGCGAGGATTGGAAGAGTGGATTGGGTCCAATCCACTAATTTCAAAAATGCTACTAGGAGCAGCTTTTTCAAATAGGGGATTGCGTGTGGGTTAAGGCAGTTTGTCAGTTGTCGATAATTACGCCCTTACCTTAGGTTCTCACAAAACCACATGACGACTCACTAAACAATTGCCGCTATGATAATTAATATCTAATTGCTAATTTATAAAAAAATTTGTTCACAACTCTATTGATAAACTAATAGTAATATTTAATAATTTTTCACAATGTTAATATTTTTTGCAAATTATGACTTAAGAAATTTGTATATTTTAAAATTTTAAAATGACTAATACATATATTTTTTTTTGTAAATGATGTTTTAATTCTTCAATAGTTGTATAACTTATTTCCAATAAACTCACCTTATAAATATAAATTATTAACAAAAAAAAATACTCAACAATAAATTGTGCTAATGTCCTTATTGGTCATTTTACATAATTAAGTAGTTGTCACCTATCAGTTATGAGCTAAATTTTACCAAACATATTTATATATGACTAATCGAATCAGCTAATAGAGATAAATTTAACATTAAGCGAGATAGTATCCATTGCGGTATAAATATAAAGCTAGTTGCCACCTGAGGCTATTGTTATTGACAATGATGGAAGACAATTGTATCTTGATCATTAGCATCACTAGAGAGTGAGTGAAGATTAATTAATGAATCATTGGGAGGCCATTTAAAACTGAAAAAAAATCCCATACCTTTGGCAAGTGGAGGCATAGGCATAGCGTGTTTGGTAAACCATGACAAAAATTTTGCACCGAAAGATTCCGAGGATCTTATCAATTAAAATCCCTCTTCGCATCTTAAGTTGCAATAGATTTTTTTTTTTGTCCATAATTTTGAATTGAGTTTTATACTTCTCAAACTTTGTGACATATCATGTTTCTCTATTGAAAATATTTACTGCTATTAACTTTCATTTATAATGACTTTTTTTAAAGAGATAAATTTATTGATTCAGGTTAGTAATATAATTGATAGAAACACATAATAAAAAGCGTTAAAAACTTTAGAAAATGACTCAACATCCAGATCAATAGCAAAAAGGATCAACTCAAGGCCTATATATTTGATAATCTAACAATGCCAAGAATACTTAATATTCTAGATCTACAATATATTGATGAACATTTGCCATTTGAACTACCAACGTGAAAACCCACGAAGAAGCTAACTGATGACACAACTACCCATTGGTGACAAAACACGTTGCAACAAGTTGGCGACAAAACACGCTGCAACAAGTCGACAACAAAAACATGAAAAGACAAAGGAAAAACAAAAGCAAACCCATATCAGTGTGGAAGAAATCATTTTCTTGGAAAAAAAAATCCAGATATGGGGAAGAAAACGATGGAAGGGGTGATTTGAGAACAAGGGCATGAACAAGAGAACAAAGGGAGGGGTGGCTAGGGTTTCAAAAGAGAAGTCTCTTCAAATTTTGTTTATGTTTTTCATCGGTAATGACCTAATCTATAGGCTATACGATCAATGAACATAAAAAGAAAGATAATCTATTCATAGAAAACTTATGACTTGAATTATTGATGCAAGGATGGGACCGTGATGGATGATCAAGCGGTTTGAATAAGTTAGGGATGAGTTTGTTGTAGCTTAGGGGTATAGGATGTAACTTTAAAAGGTAAGAGAAAGGCCTAGTTCCAAAGGTTATGGGGCTGCTTTAGGGTTTATATATGATGGAATTAATGTTTAGAATGAAGGATTTTAGGTTAGGAAAGGTTCGGGTTTGATTTGATGCAAAATTGCCTTGTTTTGAGCTAGTTGGCAATTTTTGAGTTTTTCTAAGGTAGGCTAGGGCTATGCATGAATTTGGGGTTTCTCTAAGGTTAGGGAAGATGGTTTCTAGGGTTTCTAGGGTGAATTAAAGTATTTGGAAAGGATTTAGAAGTATGGAACAAAAATTGGAAAGATTTGGGTTGTGGTTGGATAATTGGATTTGGAAGGTTGAAAAGAGAAGATGATGAAATTGGAGGGAGTAGAAGTAGAGGGATAGAAACTTACTTCGCCACCCAAAGAATCTACCAAGGGATAAGAAATACCGAACTGCACTGAGGGAATCCACGAGAGATATGGAACAAAAGAGAACTCTACGAAAAAAGAGAAGCAGAAAATATTATTAAACTACGAATGCCTCAGTAAGAAAACATTATGGGGTATATATAGGCCCCTTACTCTCTAAAACAAATAAAGCAACTCCTACTTTGACTAGAAAAACAAATCTTTCTAAATTGAATAAAGCAACTCCTAAATTATAAACATGACCCTAAAACAAACAAAAAATTAGAAAAATATAAAAAACCAATAATTGACTTATTCAAAATCTTCTTCAAGCCTTGATCATGTCCTTAACTCCTTTCAAGTCTTAATTGAAGTACAAAATTTCCATTTTGATGCTAAATCTTTAGGCAACTCTAAATCTGAATTTACCATAATCAAGGTCAAATTTCCATTGGTTGTTGTAGATGCTCCTGCATCAATGCCCCATAGTTTGGAGAAAAGACGCTCGAGTCTTCACCGTAATCTGACCTCAAATCCTTAACATTGAATATGGGTGAGATATCATAATCATCTGAGCAGAAGTCTAATATAACACATTGTCTCTAATCTTCTGATAATCTTGAAAGGACCATCTGCACCCTTGGTAGCTTTCAAACTTATACTAGAGAAATCTATCATGTGAAGATGTATCGACAGTGCTTTTTTTTTAACCGGAGTAGTTTGGAGCGTGTGGGGTCGTTAGGCCGGACTGGGCTAGTGACGGGGGAGTGGTTATGAGCTCTTGGATCGTCGGGCTGGAGGTAGGATTCTTCAAATCTTGTCTGTAGCGTTGGCGTTAACTCCTCTGAAACAAGAAGAAAGAAGGAAGTCGCGAGGCTTTGGAGTGGCGCTCAGATCTAGTCGGTTTCTTTACGAGAAAAGAGAGGGGCGCAGAGAGGCGAATGTGCATTATGTTTGCTTATGAGTATGCGTCCCTTTCACCGATGGGGTGACCTTGTATTTATAGTAGATGTTCAACCAGTTGGATGGTGACTAGGATTTGTTCCCATTGGATGGGAGATTTTTTGTTATTATCTGTATCGGATTTGGTAAAGGATATAGAAAGAGCAGTTTATTTGGGATAATCTTCTTTCCTTATTGGGGATCCGGTTTGATGATGAACTGTTATTATCTTTCTTTCCTTATTGATGAGATTTGGTTGAATTTGCAGGATAATATATTCTATTTCCCTTATCTTTGGGAGACTTCCCATGTCGGCCTTTGGTAGAAGCGGATTGGACCTTCATTACGAGTTGGTACCAAAAGGCGAATGCGTAAAAGGGCTGAATGTGATGGGCATGCCTTTCCTTTGGGGTTTAGCGAGTGGGCTGCGTGTTTGTTGGTGAATCTTTGTTTGGTGAGTAGGCTGTGAGCCTTATTTTTCAAACCACTGTCGGTTGCCCCCATTACTTATTAATGCGTGTGCGTGGCGAGGCACCATGCCGTTTCTAGCGTAGTGCGATTTCCGCGATGTGCTTTCGAGTACCGGATTAGTTAGGGCTTGGTGTAGTCATTGGTTTATGATAATGATGACTCTTCGATCTTGGCTCATTTGCCCATTCCTTTGATTTCCTTTTGTTTTTCTTTGTGAGGGCAATCCTCTGTCTTGTGTTGCCCTCACGATCCCGATATCTTTTCCTTGCCTTTAGTGAGTTCGGACTTCCCTTTCTCTGTCTTCTGTCTGAGCCTTTTTGTGTAAAGTTTTCTCTGGCGTCTTTCTTGGGATAGCCTTTTGTCGTATTCCTGGGTCCGCTGCGTCTTTATCTCCTTGGTTTCTTTCCGAGCTATACGACGGCGTAGGTTAGGTTAGCGAGTTTGTTTCATTATTTGTTTTCATTGTAGATTAAGTAGTTCTTAACTGTGTCGATGGTGACTCTTCGGCTATTCTTTGGTTCTGAACTGACGCGGTGTCTCAGACAGTCGTGGGGTTGAACTTCGAGATGTCCAGTGCCTCCTCTCCCGCAGACGAGGGTAAGGGAAAAGTAAACACAGTCATCTGCAGAGTGAATACCTAAGATCCTTGTTCGGCATGCTTTGACGTGGGACTGAAGGTCGGTCCTCATCTGGGGCCACCTTTGCAGGCATTACTAGCCTCCTTCGGCGTTCGGGTGTGGTCCACGACATTTTGACCCTCATGTGGTCTCAGTTCTTTAGATGGTGTGCTTCTTTGAAGTGGCCTTCCGATAATGGTCTCCGGCTCCTCGCCTTCATAAAGGGTTTTCTTTGACACTTCAATGTTTGTCGCCCCCTCAACTCGCGCCTAATGGTTGGGGGTATCTTGGATTTGATGCGGTGGTTTTCTTTAGGAATGAGGGCTCGGTGTCTGACATAGCCTTGCTCCTTCTATCTTTGCTTGGAGACATCAGGGGCTTCCTTCTATTACTCTGGCGTTACGGTGCTCCTGGTGATTCAGATCTTCCCTCCTCCACGGGCGTGGAAGGACGCTACTTCTTCATTAGCGGCCCTTAATTAGGAGTATGACCCTCTCGACAAGGAATGACACCACAGATTATTCCGGTGGCTTGGACCACCCCGAGAATCTTACGTGAGTGTTCGTTACGTTTTGGTTATAACTTGTGTGTGGTGCATTTGGGTATTCTGACTACGCGCGTTTACATGCTTCCTCGGGTGCTCGAATTGATCTCGACGGCTGAAGACAACGTCGTAGCGTTAAGCGTTATCTCGGAAGCCCGGGCGTGAAAGCGAAAAACCTCGGTTCAGTTGAAAAGCCCAAGTAGGGCAGGTCGAGGTTAGAAGTTGGGGGTATCTTGCGTCTTCTCAGTGCTCATGTCCGTAAGTAGAGACGGTCGTCATACCTCACAGTGAGGCTCTATAGTTTTGAGTTCACGGTCCCGATGGGTCTGGCTGCGGAGCGAAGAAGGTCCCTCGGGTGGGGCGGATTGAGTAAGTTGAGGCGGTCCGTATCAGTCTAGAACCATGCTTGAAGAGGGTTGAGTCTTCGAAGGCGAAGGAGTCGGAGGAAGATCAGAATCGAGTGGAGGCCGGGGACTCTTTGGCTATCGATGCGGGACTCGCGACAGTGCGATCGTCATTCTTAAGGATTATGATCTCGAGAATTCGGGTCTGTTGCCCGTTGATGAGGCTTTATTTTATCTCTTGATTAGCTTAGTAAGTTTCAGGTACTTTGCCCGTATCGATTCTATTTGAGTTGGAGCTTTGAACTTGCATTGGATCTTGACGCTCTATCTTTGGGTGTGCGGTGGCTGCCTCATTTGAAAGGTTTGCGAAAGAGACGAACTAAGCCGAAGAGTCATGTCAGCGGCTGAGCTTCTGAGGCGAGGTGGCTTCCCTCACATCGGCGGGGCTGAGCGTGGGGTCGGGTCTGTATGGCAGGAGGCGGTGAAGCTCAGTATGATTTGAAGCATGTCGGCCGTGCTTGGGCGAGGTGGAAGGCGGGGCGGGCTGGCGAAGTGGTAGGCGAAGCGGGAGGTTCGGGATGATTTGAGGGTTGTGCAGAACGACTTGATGGAGGCTAGGGACGGGCTGCAGTCTGCCCAGTATGAACTTCAGATGGTTAGGGATGAGCTTCTCACATCCCAAGGCGAGCTTCGTGAGTCCCCAGGAAGAAGCTAGCGTCTTGTCAAGGAAGCGATTGCATGATAAAGGCGATCTTTGTTGGATGGGGCTCGTTGCGGTAACGAAGTGACTGGCCTTCGGCGGGCAGGGTAGTCTGTGAATTGCGATGGGGACCTTCATCAACAAATGCTGGTGACTGATAGGACGAAGTTATTGGAAGGCGAGGCTTGTATTGATAGTTTTTGGGTGGCTTGCCTTTCAGAAGAAGGCTGTTAATACCTATTCCGGTCTGGATTTCAACTTTGACCTTCCCAGCGACGAGGAGGATGAGAGGTCCTTCTCTGCGATTGATACGGAGAGTGGGGCACCTGTTTGAGCCCGCTCCTTCATAGTGCGCTCCCCTCCTTACAATGCTGATCTCCTGTGCCCACGTCTTTGCGAGGTTAATAAACTTTTATATATATATATATAATTTTTTTACACCTATATTTTTGTTGGGCTGGGCCCGAACTATCGATAACTTTGTCCTTAATGAATACTCATTTCCACTTTCCTTCTTTCGCCTACTTGTGCTCTTGTGACGTTACTCATGAATCAGACCAGCTGAATTGACGTCGAGTTGAGTAAATGAACTCTTAATGTTCCTTTGAGGCTCATTGGTGATACGCTGAGTTGAGTTGGGTCGTTGGGAATTGTGGCACGAGGCTAAGGTGATTGAGCCCTTGGCGGTGTTGAGGCTCGATGGGGGCATCGTGAAGTGGATGACTCTGCCCAGGGCGCATGGCCCTAATTTTAGGTCTGCCTCTTCAGTGCATGGTGTGCAGTGGTTGAGCTTCGTCGATGTGAGGTACAACGACTCGTGGTGATTTGCACGAGTCGATGATTCTGGTATGGCGTGTGTAGAATGGTTGAGCTCGTCGATGTATTTCTTGGGCTCCGATGGTGATTGCTGGTGACGATTCTGGCTGTGGCTTGTGTAGAATGGTTGAACCTTCGTCAAAGTGAAATTTCTTGGTCTTTGTTGTGAGTGGCGATGTCTTTGGTGATCGACTCCTTAGGTTGCGTGACACGTGCGAGGTGATAACTCGTCAGTGACCTCTTGGGCTCTACGTTTGAGGCCCAGTGAGCGATATAACTGAGCTGATCTGACTCCTTGGGTTCTGCGTGACACGTGCGGAGTGAGCGAACTCGTCCAGTGAATCGACTCGGGATTTGAGTGGCGATATAGCTGAGGCCCGATCGACTCATGGGTTGCATGGCTGTGGGTGGCGACCTCAGTCTGAAGTGAATCTTAGGCTCAGGAAGTGGCTGGCCAGAGTGGCGATGTAACTTTGAGTTGATCGACCGATGTTCTGTGGCACGTGTTGAGTGAGCGAACTGGTAAAAGTGGTACGCTAGGCTCCTGGCGTGGCGGTGGCGATGTCTTGTTGTTGACTCCTTGGGTTCGTGTTGTGATAAACGAACCTTCGATGAAGTGGCTGGCCCAGGCTCCAGGCGTAAGAAGCCCAGTGGCAATGTAACTGGTGATCATTGATAATTTCGCGTGGCACATCTTCGAATCAGGCGAACTTCGTCATTTCTTTGGAGCTCTCCAGAAACACTTGGTAGGAGTGCGGTAACTGGCGTCGACTCAATAGGATGCGTGGCTGTCTTGATAGATGAACTTGTCAAGTGAAATTTCTTGGGCTCACGAGGCGAGGCCGGGTAGCGATATAGCGAGCTTATCGACTCCCTTGGGTTGCGTGACCTATCACGGAGTAGAAGAACTTCGTCCAGGAGTAGGCTTCTAGGCTCTCAGGGCAGCGAGGCCGAGTGGCGACTTGACTTATCGACTCCTTAGGTTGTGTGACTGTGCGGTGAAAGGAGCACTTCGTCAAAGTGTTTGCTAGGCTCAGGAGCAGCGGTAAGTGAGCGATGTAACTGAGGCGGTCGACTCAATAGGGGTACAGCGGGGCTGTGTTGGAGTGCAGATGGGCCGTCGAGAAGTGAGTTCCTGGCTGGGCTCAGGCGGCGGGGCCAGTGGCAATAGCTAAACATCGACTCCTTGGGTTGCGTGACGTGTGGGTGAGCAGACTGTCAAAGTGAGGTTCTTTGAGCTCTGGCGACGGGGCGGGAATGGCGATATAGCACTGAGCTTATCGGAGCCTCGCCAGGTTGCATTGACCCGCAATGCGCGGTGGAGACGAGACTTCGTCCAGTGAGCTGCTTTGCGTGCGTATTCAGACTTCGATTTTCTTGGAAGATGCGGCGTCTTTAATGCTGATTTATGGATAATTTGAAACGTTTGTGCGACTTTTTGAGTGCTTTGGCCTTCATAAATACGGCTTCATTGCTATGGGTTATACTTTACGGATATTCTGCTACTGGCACCACAGTCTTATATTTGAAATGCGCGTGAGATGGGCGTCGAGTCGTCGTCTTCGCCCAGGGATTCACCTAAAGATTACTGATTCGGTTTTGGACTTCTACTTGTGGGAGTTGTGTTTTTCCCTAGTCTCCCTTTACAAGTCATGTTGAAGTACCCCCTCAGCTTGATGGCCCCAGGGAATGTGTCTAGAGAGGGCGGCGCATTCTTGTGGCCGCCTTCTCCACGACCTACATTATTCTCTTCCTTTTTTTCTCCCTTCTTCTTTTTCATCTTTTCTTCCACATCTCATTCTCCCTCTTCACTTTGAAACTCCTTCATCCCTTTTTCTTTCTTCTTCTATTTTCCACCTTTCGGCCTTCTTCATTTATTTCCGTCTCGTTTCTTTTCCTTTTTCTTCTGAAGTTTTTTTTTTTTTGAGAGCTGTGCGTGTGCTTCCAAGATGTAACCGATGACACCATTGATTATGGCCCAGATGTAATACGATTGGAATAAAGAGAGACTTTTTCCTTTATGGCTATGAGCTTTCTCATTCTATTGCATGTAATTTTTCTGAGCATTATATGTCTGAGTTGCTTGTGACATCTAACAAAATAACCAGTAAATGGTCGAATCGTTAATTGAAAATTGATAAATCTCCATTTAAGATTACAAACCAAGGTCCACTGATAAAAACGTTTAAGATGTTCCGCATTCCAGGCATGTTATAGAATTTTCCCCCTCCTACATGCGGGCTCGTAATTACTGGTCGGCGACTTGAGATATGATGTAGGGGCCTTTAGGTTGGGACCAGGTTTTCCATGTCTTTGGATTCTTCCTTCTTCGGCGGGGAAGCTTTTTAGACAAGTAGCCACCATGTAGCTCCTGGGTTTGACTTTTTGGTTGTAGTACCTCGCCGTCTTCCTTTGGTAGTCTTCTGTACGCCTTAGGACCTGCTCACGTTTCTCATCTAAGAGATCCAAATTTAGACGGAGAGCCTCGTCATTATGCTCCACTGTTGCTAATTCGATCCTTGGGGACTTTAATCCCGACCTCGACGGGACTCTTTGCTTGATCTTAGAGCTAGGGAGAATGGGTTTCTCGGGTTGTTGACTTCTGCATTGTCCTATAGGCCCGCTGCCTTATCGGGGCTATTTCTACCCATTTTCCTTTAAGATCTTCAATTTGGTCTTCCACTTGGGCGCAAAGTTTCGGTGGTGACCGACGTGGATTAGATATGGATGTCTTGGGACGGTAATAGTGGTCGGGCTCGACACGAAATCTACGGGTGTTGGCGTTGTCAAATTGTTTCCATTAATCGATACCAGGGCTCTTAGGATACCAAACCTGCATATGATGGCTCGCCACACAAAATTCGCGTATCTTACGTTTACGTGATTGTAGCTAAAGGCTCAACCGCAGAGCCCCACTTGATGAAATAATCTACGCGACGTAGTGAATTTACATTGGCCCACGCTTCCCAGAGGTAGGGTCCCGATATGTCAAACCCCCATTGTTGGAAGGGCCGGGGGCCTGATTCGCGTCGAGGGCTCACGATGGGAGGCGTGAGATCTTGGTATTGCTCTGGCGGATCTTGCATTTCTTGACTAGGTCGGTTGCGTCTTTGAGTTGAGTATTATAGCTAGTAGTATCCTGCCTCAAGACCTTTCCTACCAATGCTCGAGTCTCGATATGATTTCCGTGATATACCCGTGTACTTCTCTAGCACGATTCAATGTTTTTTCCCGCGATGCACTTAAGGGGCAGGTGCGAAGAACCCGCCAGGCTGTGCTTCCCTTAAGGATTAGTGAACCCGCGCACTTCGCCCTTATTTTAGCCGCCGGTCGCCGTAGACGTCCGTCTATTATATAATCTAAACGGGTCCATCCAACTCGCCGGCTCGACCCGACCGGGCAACCTCCACGTCACGTAGATCGACAGAGGGCTCCGCTTAGGTATTCGACAGTGTCGACCCGCTGAGTCTCTCCTTATAAGGCTGTTGCTGATCCTTGCTAAGGCTGCCGGCTCGGAGTTCTCTCGTCAGTGGACATGTCTCGACCGAACCAGCACGAACTTTTTCTATAAATCTTGCACTTTGGAGATATAGGATCATCCTTCCACTTTGGCCCCCCGTAGGGTGTCTTCTATTTGTCTTACTACCAACTTAGGAGTCGCCGTGCACTCCTAGCTGTCAACTGAATGGGCGAGGCTGAGGCCTCGCTATGACGGTCTCATACTCGGCCCGTTGAGGCTTGAAACCGAATATGAGCGCTGCATCAATATCTATTCCTTCCGGAGAGGTCGATTAGACCCGCCCGCCTCCCTTGTGCATTTGAGGCTCCATCTACGAGAGTTTCTAGATGGGAGGTCATTCATGCTTGAGCTGCTCTCGCAGTTCGCCGAGGTGAATTCCATGACCGAAGTCGCTAAGACCTGCCCTTTATCATAGCTGGCTTCAGGATCTGATGTCGAATCCCGCTAGCTCATGGCCCACTTCATCAGCCTTCCGGAGGTCTCTGGTTTATGTAACACTTGCTTCATCGGGTATTCTATTGGAACTTCTATGGTATGAGCCTGGAAGTAGGGGCGGAGTTTCCGAGCCGCGGTTACCAAGGCCAAAATTAGTTTTTCCCATCCTCATACCTCTCCTCTCTCTCCCCTCTCAAAGCCCACTCGCAATAGTAAACCTGGGTGATGCACTCGTCTTCGTCTCTCCGACTTTGCATAGCGCCGGTTGAGAAGTCTGATACTGGCTAAGTATAGAGTAAGTATCTCTCTCAACGTGACTTTACTAGAATGGGAGGAGAGCTCAAATACGTTTTCAAAGCTGAGAATGCCTCTTCACACTTTGTATCCCATTGAAAGGCCTCTTCGTGACTTGGAAGAAAGGTCGGCACTATTACTTGCCCCGACACACGAACCTGCGCTTTAAAGCAAAGAATCCTTCCCGCCGACGCGTTGAACTCTCTTTATACCTATGGCGATGGCATGCCGAGTACGGCCTTTATTTTGAAACTGATTTGCCTCGATTCTCGGGTGGTTGACTATGAAACCTAAGAATTTTCCTACCGACAATTCGAAGGCACACTTGGGTCGGGATTCAGCCATGTCAGAGTTTCTCAAGATTTGGAACGCCGATAGGATGAAGCCATGTGGAGCTCGCCAGCTGGTGGATTTACCAAAGATGTCATCTATGTACACCTCCATAGTTGTGCCTATTTGCTTCGGAACATCCCATCTACCAACCTCTCGATATGTAGCTCCCGCGTTTCAGCCCGAATCGTACCACACGATAACAATAGGTTCCCTGCGCCGTGACGAACAAGGTTTTTTCTTGGTCACCCGTCCATACTGATCTGGTTGTAGCCGGAGAAGGCATCCATAAAACTAAGGAGTTCGTGGCCCGCAGTGGCATCTACGATGAGGTTGATTCGTGGCGAGGAAACCGGCTCCCGCATGCTTGATGTCGCTGAAGTCGATGCAAGAGTCGCCACTTACCGCTTGCTTGACGAAAGGTCGACATTGGCTAGCCACCTCGATATTCTACTCCCGATCGCCCTACTGTGAGAGTTTCACGATTGATGGGTTTTTGTCTTTCTGGCACGAAGTTCCTCTTCTTTTGTTTGATTGGCTTGAAGGACGAGCTGACATTCAGCCTGTGGGTGATTACCGTAGGATCAATTCCTCCCATGTCTCGCCGCTTCCATAAGACGCTTTTGTTCTCGGCTCTTTAAAAATGATAAGGAGGTTTTTGAGGGGTCTTCTCCGCTACTGGAGCCGATATAGGCGGATGCTCAGTATCGCCAGCCCACACGGCCCAGCTTCTTCGAGGGGCTCGTAGAGTGAGTACCTCGTCACGCATGTCGAGCTCGTCCAAGTATATGTTGTCGACCGTTTTTTGTTTCATGGATGCTGAGTAGCATTCCCTAGCCACTCGCTGGTCTCCTCGAACCATTCCTACCCCATTTACGGTAGGGAATTTGATCATCATGTGATATGAAAGTGGACGGGGCTTTTATCAGATCGAGAGAGGTCCGCCCGAAGAACATGTTATAAGCAGACTGGGAGCTCACGACGAGGAATCTTGCCGTACGTCGCCCGCACGGGGATCTCCCAAGGTGAGTACTAATCAGATTGAGCCTAGAGGTAATACCTTTTCCCGCAGAACCCCAGATGAGTGTCGACGCTCTTAGTTTCTCCTTCGATGCCCATTTTATCAAGCGTCGACGCGAAGATATACTTCCGCTGAACTCCTGTCAATAGGACCCATGAACTGCTTTGTCGGGCTACAACCGCGCCGTAACTACCGCGCGGTCAGCTATGAGGGTGTTGGCATCCCTCCGACGGAGTCGAGAATGCATGGCGTGTCGAAACGCAGGTGAAGAGGACATCGCCACTTCCGCTATCTCTGCCGACCGATGCCGGTAGATGGGCCTTCCGAGCTGAGCTGGATTCCCTCCTCCTGCGAATCCTCCTGAGATTACCTGGATTTCACCTAGGGGTTGTTGGTGCTGAGTCGTCGTCTGCCGAGGTGGTGGTTGCTGAGGCGGGGCCTGGTTCTGAGTTTGATTCTGAGCCTGATTTTCAGGGGATATGAAGCGTCGGAGGTATCCGCGCCGTATTAAGTACTCTATTTCTCTCAGCTAGGCGTGCCGTCCGCGCGGTCCCCAGTCCCTATGGAACTCGTGAGTACTTAGAGTTGTCTCAGCTAAGTGGTCCGACTTCATTTGAGTCGCCACCTCGTGAACTGCTCGCTTTCGCACTTCAATGCCAGACCCGTGATAATCAAGCCGCAGGGGTGAAACGCTGAGGCGAATAACGTTGTCGCCTCGGACATGTGGACCGAGACAATTCTAAGGTTCCCACGCATTTTGGGGATCGTTTCAATTTTTCTTTGAGATCCTTCCGGTCGCGCTGTCTGGGGGCTTCGCCCCGCTGCTTCGTCAGTCCCGCTTTCTTTATGAGCCGAAGAGCTCTCTTCGATATGAGGGCTTCACCGTTAATATACTTCTCCGCATGAGACTCCACAAATTATGCTTGCTTGGGGATTTTTGGAGATGGAAAACATCAAGTCTTTCGACTGCACCCCTAAGCCAACAATGAATGCAGTGATCGCTAACTTCGTCTGGGTATGTATACCTTAGAGACTCGGCAGACACCTTGGACATAAGACCTCGCTTCTTGCAGCTCGCTTGATGGTCAGAGGATGGTAAATTGGCTTCATACGTCCCGCCCCAATGAAGTGAGAGATCTAATGCAATGGACAGCTCGAATGAGGAGATTGAATTTATCGTGGAAGCCTATTAAAACCATAAGGTCAGGGCCTTTTAGGTGATAGCGAAAAGCTCCATGATCAGATCTGATCTTGATACCCATGCAGCTCCATTTGGTTTTTGTAAGTGTTGAGATGATCGACGGGATCTCTGGTACCATCGAACGCTTCCACCTGCGGCATTCTAAACTTGGCTGGAAGGGGGAAGTGGAGTACCTCGGCTGTGAAGGGTGATTCAGTTTGTTGTACCAAGGTATCCATAGTGTCAGGAGCGCGTCCTCTTATTACCTCCTTCACATGGCTGAGCTCTTGTTGGAGGCGCTTGAACCTCTATTCCCATGATTGCTCTCCTGCTCCTTGCTGAGGGTGATGTAGTTCTTCGTTCCCGACATGCTCTCCAGGTGTTGCTTCATTGCCCTCCTCCGTGGGCTAGGATGTGTCCATGCCCCGCTCTACTGACTCGCTCGCTTCGCGACCTTGGGGAATGTCGAGATTATGTCAGCTCTCACGAGGAATGTTGTGACCTTCCCAGGTCCGTCGCGGCTCCCGCGGCTGTATCCGCCCGGTGAGTTGTTCTAACTTTTCATTAGGACGCTGGATTGGTGAGGCGAGTACCTCCACCGTCCGTCGGGTCGCACGCTTTTAACGCCACGGAGGTCGGCCGCCTCACAAGGTTCGTTGGTCCCGCATCCTTAGAGGATTAGCTTTGCTCCAGCTTGTGTTCCGAGTCGATACCATCAGTAACTGAGAAATTAGTTATATTTGTAAAGGAACCGCCGCTCCTACGTATCTACGCCAACCGATGATGCTTTTTTTAACCTGAACTGGCCGAGCGCAGGTAAGGGTCGCCGGGCTGACCCGACTATCGGGTGTGCTGGTCGCAGTCTCGGATCGCCGGGCCTGGAGGTGGATTGCTGTAATGCTGACTGTGAGGTGCCGGGCGCGTTCTCCTCTGCAAAAACAAGAAAGAAGCGTCGGCGGTAGGCTTCGCCCCTCTCGCGGGTCGTCTTCGATGCCTAAGTCGGGCTTTTCGGAGAAAAAGAGAGACTGCTTAGAGGGCGAATGTGTTACGTATGTTTGCTTATGAGTATGCGTCCCTTTCACCGATGGGGTGGCCTTGTATTTATAGTAGATGTTCAACCAACTGATGGTGACTAGATCTGCTCCCATCGATGGGAGATTTGTTATTATCTCTGTGATCAGATTTGTAAAGCGGTATAAAAAGCGCTTATTTGTGATAATCTCTTTTCCTTATTGGGGGATCCATTTGATGATGAACCTGTTATTATCTTTTCTTTCCTTATTGATGAGATTTGGTTGGATTTCGGCAAGATAATATATTTATTTCCCTTATCTGAGAGATTTCATAACGCCTGGGCCGAAGTGATTGACCTTCATTCTCGAAGCTGGTACCAAAAGGCTCGAATGCTGACGTAATAAGGGCTGAATGCTTCAATGGGCATGCCTCTCCTTTAGGGTTTAGCGAGTGGGCCTGCGTGTTTCGTTGGGCTAGGCTCTTTCTTGGGCCTGGTGAGTGGGCTTGTGAGCCTTATTTTTCAAACCCTATCATATCCAAACCAATTCTCCAACTTCAAATTCAACAAACTTTCTACGCCTATTTTCTTGTTCCACATAATTTGCATTTTGCTTCTCAATCTTCAAGCGGGCATTCTCATGTAGCTTCTTGGTTTCCTTGGTTCTAACTTTAGCATCTCCACTAAATTGCTTAGTTGTGGCATGGGGTGCTAAATCCATAGGCCCAATGGGTTGCAGCCCATATACTACTTCAAATGGACTTTTCCCAATAGTTATATGCTCATATATGTTATATGCAAACTCAATTTGTGGTAGAATCAAATCCCATTGTTTCAAGTTCTTTCCAACATAACTTCTTAGCAAATTACCCAAATTCCTATTAGTAACTTTAGTTTGACCATCGGTTTGAGGATGATAAGAAGTGCTAAATAGTAAACAAGTTCCAAGTTTCCTCCTCAAAGTTCTCCAAAAGTGACTAAGAAACTTAGAATCTTGATTTGAAACCATGGTCTTGGTAATACCATGTAAGCGCATAATATCCTTGAAATACAAGTTAGTAACATGTGAAGCATCATTAGATTTGTTGCATGGAACAAAGTGAGAAATCTTCGAAAACCTATCAACAACCACCATGATTGAATCTTTGCTCCTTTGTGTTCTCGGTAATCCCAACACAAAATCCAAGCTAACATCCTCCCATGGTGCCTTTGGAACTGGTAGTGTATACAAGCCCGCATTATTTCCACGAGTTTTAGCCATCATGCGCACAACAAACCTCTTGAAAAATATAGTGAAGGTGTTGTGACAACACCAAAGAGTGGAGGAGGCAACATGGGAACGCGAAGACACAATACGTGCCAATTATCCTTTCTGCCTGAGGATGAAGGTATGTTCCTTGCCTGATATTAAATGACTGTTGCATATGCATGTTATCTTATGTGTATGTGTGTGTGAATTTCGGGGATGGAATTCTTTTAAGGTGGGAAGAATGTAAAACCCGGGTAAATTTGAATTTTTCCGAAAAAGGGCAAAACGGTAAATTGCCGCTACAGTTCAAGTTGTAGACCTGAAATTTTCTATATCTCGGATGAAGAAATGGACCTCACCGTTGGATTTGTCTCATGAAATCTAGTTACCCAGATGAATTTCATTGAATTATGAGATGGTCGGATTTTTCATGATTTTCGGGACGGCAAGCTAGTGGACCCCAAAAACAGGATTTTTGAGAAAAATCTTGTTTTTTGGAAAATAATTTAATTAAAGTTCATTTTAAAATAATTTGAACTTAAACCGGGAAAAAATAAATTGTTTTCATGTTACACGACGTGAGCCACTCACTTAAACTTAAGTGAGGGGCTTGAGACAACAGATCCCATTATGTTTTTCTTGCTGGAAACTATGAGAGAGGAGAAAGGGAGAGAAAAGAGAGAACTCCAAGCTTCTCTCTTTGATCTACGGAGTTCTGTCGATCAGATTTCGTCAGGGCAAAGGTTTAAAGTTTATTGCCTCGACAAGGGCTACGCGTGAGTACCAAAAAAGAGGGATTTCACCAAAGATCCAAAGGAGGAGATTTCGGGAAATCAATTTTTTTGGGATTAGGAGGTGTTTCTTGAGACCTCCTTCGGTTCTACTATGCTCCAAGAGGTAGGGATTTTTCCTACCTTGGTTTATTCCCACTTTTGTGGACTGATTTCTACATAAGGGGCTCTTTGGCTAGATTTTCTCTGCTAAGGGGCTGTTTAGCATGGGTTACAACGACTTTAATTGCCGTTTTGAGCCCGTTTGTGGCCGGTTTTGTGTGTTGATTTGTGGTTGTGTGTAATATGTTCCAAAAAGTGGTGGAAGGCATGCGAAGCATACGATGGGACCTCGAAAATTTGTCGCCCATGAAAGACACGTGGTTTTTTTTAAATAAAATGATCATTCGAGGTTTAACATCCAAAAATCTTTTGGTCTGTAAACAAATGATTTTGGTTTCAAAAATGATCATTGGATGTAATCCATCAATGATACTTATCACACATAGCACCACATAGTGTGTAGGAGCCTGGTAAAGACTTGGGTATGATTGAGCGGTAAAGACTCGAGTATGATGCCCGAATGGGTCCGGTCCTACTTCATGGCATGACATGAATTCCAACATAAGATATTTGCACATATCTTTGAAATTATGGTGTGAATATGGAAGGTGAACATTGCATGCACTTTGGTGAGTAGCCTATGTAGTGAATTACCTATTGGGTGGAACTCATACGGTGCATTTCAGGTGTGGGACTACACCGATGGACGGCTTCTATCTGTGTGAGCCACAAGGGTGAAGAAAGTCGTGTGCTTTTACACTACTTGTAATTATTTTTGTAAAATAATTTGGAACAAATTATTTTTGGCATGTACTAATATAAAGAGTTGCACTTGAACTATATGGACTGCTTACAAGTTCCATATGTTTTTATATTAATGTGATAAAGGCCCAATGAGTCAATTTTATCAAAAAATGGACCTCGTGTGGTCATTAGGGTTATATTAATTCGGATGGGTCATGTCATTGTATTGTTGTACATGTTGGATTTTGGATAGAGCTCCCCGTACAAAGAAGACTTTATCCAATTTTTGTTAAATTATGGATCCCGATAAATGAGACACAAAGGTGTGGTATCGAGTTGCACGATATCCACAGGTTTTCTGCGGGTTGATGAGTGATCAATGGACCCTTGGAGTTTGGGGCGTCACAGTTATGACCCCTTTATCTCAAATTGAACTTGCCTTGAAAGGCCTTAACTTCTATAGTGATGGGACATCTCCATAAAGAGGGCTAATGAGCCCTATCCATGTAAAAACAAAAGAGAAAAAGAAAGAAAAACAAAAACAAAAATGTGAAAAAGAAAGAATAAGTGAGTTGAGTCAATCGGAATCTCGAACGTAGTCTGAGGGGCCTTTCAAAGCCGAATGCCATAAGCCAATTGGCTGGGAGTCATTGACTTCATTGCTCGTTACATGGGATAGAAGATGGGTCAATCTCACAAGAAGGTGCTTTGGGTTTCTAGTGGAGTGTTTGGGGTAAAGTTCGAGGGGAACTTAATGCCCGATGCCCTTAATGAACTGGTGGGAAGTCACCAATGGATCCCCGTTACATGGACACTTTTCTAGAACTCATTAGCATTGCATCATACTACCTAGTTTAGTTGTTGAATAATATTCTCAACCTGTTTTTGTTAATGTCTTTCAAAAAGAGTGAGTTGAGTTTGGTTGAAGAGTGCTTTGGAAACTTAGTCTATATTTGAGACTTAAAACATCATTAACACCGAGTTCCTTTAGGAAAGAGTTTTTGAGGCTTGGGAGCAAAACTTGCCTTGATCACAATGCCTTTAGATGCCTTGTCCTTTAGAAATTATAAATGTGTTGGGATCTCATTTTGGCTATCATGTTTTCATAGAACTGTTTCATTGTGTTCTCTTAACTTGTTTGTAGTACCATACTAATACTCATATCTATACTAGTGTTTTGTTTTTAAGTGTGTTTTACTTTGCTTAGGGACAAGCAAAGAGTTAAGTTTGGGGGTGTGATGAGTATATTTTATAATCATTTTATTCCCATGTTTTAGTTAGTATTTCGTAGTTTTTATGATATTAATAAGTGTTTTAACCCCATTTTTTTTTTCCTATTTTCAACTAGGACCAAATATGAAGTATCGAGTTAACATGAAGCATAACAGAGCGAAAACAAAGCGAAAAAGTCCAAAAAGTAGAAAACTCCGCTACAACATGTAGCAGTAGCTACTATATTTCAATATTTTCAACTATAAGATGACCTTAGATGAATCATTTTTTTCCATGGATGAGTTATGGACTTTATAATCTTTCTGAAGAGCCTTTATTCACCCAATTTGAACTTCAAATGATTAAGTTATGGCTTTTAGAAGAAGGAAGAAAAGAAGAGTTCTCAAAAGCTAACCAGTTGGAAAACTTTGTTGATTTAATCTTCACCATCACCTTTAAAGTGTTCTCTCTAGTCACACCCATATTCTACACTCTCTAAGATTTCCAAGAAGACCAAGATTGCTCAATTTGGAGTTCGGACGAGAAAGTAATGGCGTCGAGAAGTGAAAAAGAAAACATAGAGGAGCAATGACATTGCGCTGTGTGAGAATGAAGTCGCGATATGGCAGAAAGCTTCTCCATGTTGCTGCTGCTCATGTTGCAACATGGCACTCTCACGTTGTGATGTTGGGTCAGGCCTGGATGCATTTTAGCCCATTTTGAGCCCAAAATTGTTGTTAACAGCCTCAAACTCTAGAAACTTTGGGGAGTCCGATTTTAGGGGTTCCTTAGGGTGGGAAACACCCTAGGAACCAAGTCTTTTGAAGAGGAGAAACTTGAAGAAGAAGAAGAAGGAAGAAAAAGAAGAGAAGGGGCTTTAACTTCCAAATTTTTTTATTCTCTTCCTCTCTTTATGTTTTTCTTTCTTTTGATGGTTGTAATTCCTTTTCTAGAGATGTTTTTGTTTACTTTCTTAGGGCTTGATGTAGCCAAAACTTGAATGTATGAATTCTTCTAATCTCTATTGATTAATTACTTATTTCATATCTATGTTGAGTATTTCATTTTTTTAATGCTTGTGGGCATTTAGCCAATAATATGTTAGGCATTACTATCATGGAAGGTGTTGAACCTAAAGTTCAATATATATGCAAGGGCTCAACTAGGGAGCTCGAAGACTAAACTACAATATTCCTTTATCAAAGGAGTAGATCATCTATAATGGTGAAATGGGTAGATCAAAGAAGATATGAGATAAGCTCTATAATGGTAGATATAGTTATGAGGATATCAAGGAGAAAATGTCATGGTATAGGATAGAAGATAGATAGTTATCTAATATCAACTAGGTACATCGAGAAGACTAAATCTTATGTGATATCAAGTCTACAATCCATTGAGTATCTGCATTAAATTATCATATCTCTATGTCAATGATCAAACCAATGAAGTGGTTATGCCTCAGTATCAAGTGAAAATATGAAACCCTCGAATAATCTTTGAATTGCTGATCTAATACTTCGATGTGATGAATGAATGTAGCCATCCTCCCAAATGAATATGCCCATGTGTAAAGGTAATATGTCAGAATCACTAACTACTACAACAGGCTACCTCCTAATGTAATGTCAAATAAATCAATCCAAACTACTCTCCATGTTAGAAATGGAAGCATGTCAACACATCCCATGCAACTCCCAATCTAAGCACATTGTGAGATGAAAGAAATGGATATGCCCCAATGTAAGCTATTTGAAATGACTAAACTCCAAGAAAAATCAAACTCCATCCATGAGAGTACTATGCCATAGTATGCATCATCATGTCACAATCAATCTCAAATCCTAATATGTTAGTATTAAGTATCTACATGTCTCAAAAACTCAAGTGCAAGTACTCACATAAGAATGAATAGACTAGGTATCCTTGAAGAATCTTTTAAAGTAAATTATCTTACCCTCTCTATAAATAATCATGTCGATTATCATCAACCACTAATGGGATGGATATGCCCATAATAGAGATGTGCTCTCAGCTATCCATGATATAGACGTCTCTAAATCCCTCATCTAAAAAAGAGGGCTATGTCCTAGTGTAAATCATCTCATCTCAAGAATATGCTAATAATAAAATAGGTATGCCCCAGTATCGAGTAAGTAAATCTCTAATAAAAATTCCCTCCAAAGAAGCTATGCCCCAATGTAAGGATGTCTTAAAATCTATCAATCAAAATAGGGACAACTCTAAGTATAAAATCGCCATCAATGCTCCTTATCCATCATGCTCTAAAAGATCTCTAACCAACCTCAATTATCACCCATGTGTAAGATATCAAACACAATGTGTGGCATCATGGCCTCAGGGTAGTCTTATGACTCAGACCATAATGTAGGCTCAGGTAATAAGATAAAAGAAATGAAGGGAAACTAGGCTCAACAATCCCCTAATGAAATAATCCCCAAACTCCTCATGCATGTAATGCAATTTATAGAAACCTCATAAGTCAGGAAAGTAGATCATGTGAAAACACTAAATGGTGGGTAATGAAGTATCACATGTCAACAAGATGAGTAGAGATGATAAGTCAATAATAAAACTTCGCTCAGGTGTCAAGTGACATAGGAAGGGAAAAAAATAGATAAGGGTAATGGAATAGATGTAAACAAGAAAGCATAAAGGTGAAAAAAGGTGGTGGTCGCCTCGTATCATAGCATGGAGGGAAGTCACATCTAAAATGGAGAGTGTGATGGATAAACAACAATCTAGATAACCTATAATGAGCATGTCATAGGTCTCTCTTAATGCCGCATCATCTGACTAAAAGGAAAGCTCATGTACGAACTCTCACCATCATATATACTTAGTGGAATAGGGTGTCACGTCCATACACGTGCCCAATGGGTAATGATACAATATAATACATCAATGAAGTTTTATTTTCTTGTTTACTTTTTTTTTCGTATTTTTTTTTCTTTTTTTACACATACTTGAATCAACCATGACTGATATACAATACACAATCAGATAGAGCTAACACATGAACATAGTCATGAATCATCACTAACAAGATAACCTTTGAAAAAATGATATCTGGATCACTGCCCATGGGGTGAAATGAGGGAAAGATGTGACCATCCTCCATAAAAGACATGTGGAAAACCAAAACGCAAAGGAAATCAAAGGTAGTATCATATGCGAAAGGACGTGTAAAAAAAAGGAAGAACACTAATAGTGACATGTGATATGAGCGAGAATGATGATGATGCCAAAATGAAAGGATTGTGATAAAGGAGGATAAAGCGATCATAACTCTTATGTTAAGTCCAAAGCTCATGAGATCTCTAATCAAAGCATGCATATATCATAGGGTCCCAACCCAGTGTAAAAGATAAGTGAGGTGGTGAAAGAAAAGGCTATAACATCCATGGGAGGCTCAAAGGGCTAGCAACGGGTAACTCTATAGATGAAATGGATAAGGTAAATAAGCTCATAAATTGATGGCCACCCATCCTTTGACCACAACATCATACATCATGCTCTGAATGTTACACATGGACAACACTAAAGATCGGCATCCATCTGATGTAGTAATGTGAAATCCTCCAAAACCATGTGAAAGACCATGTCATATGCTCTATAAGACCTACACCTTTGTCAATCACGAACATAGCCATAACAATCTCATCAAATACGCAAACCTCTCTCTCAATACAAACCACTCATCATCAACCCATGTAAATCAACCCCCATAGCCAAATCAAACTCTTGAAGTCATATGTAAATTCCAAACACATCTGCCTATCTTAGACTATCCTCTCATCATAAGTCATATCTTATAAGAATGTAGAACTCTCTACAGATCCGACCATCTCAAACTCTAACTAGTCATATCAAGGAAGGGATGTACAATGCTAGGGTATATGGAGGGAAAGATGTATAACAATGTAAGGGCGTGGAGGAGTCACTGTATAAGACTCATAACGGATAGGTCATCAAGTCCAAAAGGTCAAGGTGAGAATACATGTGTTCATGAGATGCTAGTTTGATCAAAAGGTAGGATGGATTTTACTCCTAAGTCAAGTCTCTAATGCTAATTCAATAAGATCAAATCCCTCCATGATGGGTCAGGCATAAGTGATCGTGATGCACTAGTGAAGAAGTCTCAAGTCAACACGACAACATAGTACATGAAAAATGATCCTACAATGGAAATCAAAATTCAAAGGGACGATACAAACTCTAAAGCCACAATGGAGTTCACTATGAAATGAGCAAAAATATGACTAGAGAGCTCGCACCAATAATTCTGGATGAAAGATGTGTGTTGAACAACACTATCATAAGATCAATATTCCATCAATAGTAGCAAGTCATTGATTCAATTTTCAATTCCAACCCCATATAGAAAAAAAATGATAAGGTGATCAAGGCGAATGTGTTAGAAAAAGGGATGAATGTGAAAACGAGCCTTTCACCTTTCCATATAAAAAATGGGCATCGGGTTGAAAATTGAATCAAGTGTCAAATAAGAAACAGGGTACTAGGCCCATGATATGTGCAAGAAGAGTAGAGTAATCATACAACAAGGAAGAGTGCACATTCTCAAATAGACAAGGGAATCAGTTAATACAATCAATGATGTCAAAATGAATGTGGTATGGAACAATAAGAATATACATGTGTTGAAACAAATAAAATATCATATAGCAAAAAATCAACATGCTCTAAGAATAATCAAGTGAAACAAACAACATGTCAAGATCAAGTAATAATAATCAAAGATGCTCCTCAAATAGATCATAAATACAAGGGTCTCAACATGCCATCAATCACTAGAGCATGCAAAAGCACAAAGAGATATGGGTACCTATCAATTGACCAATCAAAATCCATCTTTGCCTTAGCTTGATTATTAGAGACCCAATTTGTCCCTTGCATTTTTAGCTACCATGAGGGTGAGTTTCTGGACTGGTTTATGAATGTTGTGGCAAGAACGAGTGACTGGAGGGGAGGTGCGAGTAGTGAGGCGTGACATGGAGGGCTCGGGATCTCGAGTAGTGGGACATGATAATGTCTTGTCGGGTGCTCGGGCAGGAGATAACTCAGCTGTTGTTGGGGGAGCCGAGACAGTGGTCGGTGGGGGAAAAGGAGACTGGATGATGACAGAGGAGGCAGGGGCTCGGGTAGTGGTGCTATATACGGGAAGCTAGGGTGCTCAGGTAGGTGACAACTCGGTTGTTGTTGAGGGAGCTTATACAATTAATACAATTAGCGATTAGGGAAGAGGGTGTGGGATGGTGGTGGAGGGCTCGAGTGATCGGGTGTGCTGGGACAACTTAGCTAAGGGGTTCGAGCCATGAGGAGTAGGGGGGCAAGGGACCGGATGCACGAAGTCAGGGGTGTGATCTACAGCGGGGGATGAGGAGGCGTGGCCGAGTCAACAAGGGTGTGACCGGGAACCATGTAGAGACGGTGGACTCAGTAGGGTGAGGAAGAGATAGATGGACACCATATGAGGGAAAGATGGACTGAACAAAGCTAACATGACGGGAGTGATAGGTCTTGGTGGTGGAAGGGTCATAATAGATGTAGGAACTTTCGGTAAGCGAGTAGTTAAGGAAGACACAAGGGGCGGAACGAGAAGCGAGTTTGTGCGCCGAGGACGGTCGAAGCCATGGATAACATAAACAACCAAAAGACACGGAGTTTAGAATAATTGGGAGGAGACCCGAGGAGCTTGTGATATGGAGATTACATCTGTAGTGTCGGTGTGGGGAGACGATTAATGAGATGTGTAGCTGTGAGAAATGCATATGACCAGAAAGAAAGGGGAAGAAAGGCCCGAGAGAGAAGTGCAAAACCGGTTTCAACTATGTGAAGGTGGCGACGCTCAGAGAAACCATTGTGTTTTGGAGTGTGTGGTGGAGATGTATGATGAGATATGGCATGAGTGGCTAAAATGGTGGACATACCCGTTATTCACCCTCATTATCCGAGTAAAGGGTAATAATTTTTTGTTGGAAGAAATTTTCAACAAGTGATTTGAAGCAGGGAAAGACAAAATTGACATCAGACTTACGTTTGAGCGGGAAGAGTTATAATGGGTGAAGTGATCAACAAAGACAACGTAATATTTGAAGTTTTCAATCAATTGAATAGGAGACGTCCATTAGAAAAGATAATTTGTAGTGGAGCAGAAGACACTGCGATGGATTGTGAGAAAGGTAACTTATGACTTTTATTACAAAAACATTCTTTACAATGAAAGGAAGACGACAAGGCAGACACGGTGTGTAACTTATAGCGTGAAATTAAATGCTAAAGAATGGGCTTAGAAGGATAGTCTAATCGATGATGCCAATCTGAATGAGAGGATTTGACACTGGAGAACACAATAATGGAGGTGGAAGGCTTGGTCGACCATTCGTAAATGTCGTCTTTAGTGCGGTCGTGTATAAGTATTGCCCCCGTTTAAAGATCCTTCACATGAAAAGAAGAGGGTAAAAATTCAATTGATGTTTTGTTTGATTTGCAAAATTATGAGATAGATATAAGATTGCGTTTCATGTTAGGAACACATAAGACATTCTGTAAAGTAAATGAAAGAGGAATGAATGGGAAGTTGGGCGAATGTGTAATATGTGACCCGATTACCATCGGCGATAACCCGATGTCATCGGGACCCGTCATAGGATGCATGAAAGTTAAGGTTGTTGTGGTTAGCGGTGACATGATGAGAGGCACCACTATCAAGCAACCATGGTAGTGATGCCGAAGATGGAGAGGTGGCAACATCAGCCATAGGGTGCCACTGGCGATTGTGCAGAGCCGAGGATGGCCGAGCTGGTGAGTGTGAAGGAGCTCAGGCAGTGGAGGTAGGCGCCGGTTGGTCGCGACCCATTTGTTGAGTAACCAACGGTTCGACTGACCTTGGCACTTAGCGGCGATATGGGCGAGGCCCGGTCTTTGTGATAAGGTCGGTTGTAGGGCTTAAGGTGAGGCCAAGGGGCCTAAAGCATGATGACCACCGGTGGAGTGGGAGTGCGATTGGTAGGGACCTCTGGTTAGACTCCCGAAGGCGATGTTGGTAGTGACCGGGAACGAGGACGGATCGGGCTGCGAGTGTTTGAGCGCTAATTCCCGATTGATCAATTTTTAATGTAATTCATCAAAAAGAATCAAAGTGTCATGGCCTTAGACAATATCGACAATGGATTTGTAGTCTTCATCAGCCATCGAGATTATCTCCGATAAGATCCTCATGGTCGGCCGGTTTCCCAAGAGCCCTGAGTTAGTGGCTCGGCACTTGGTGAAGTGCATAAATTCGGTGATGGTCTGGGAACCCTTGACGATAGTCTTGAGTTAGTCCTTGATTTGTTTGATATGCCCACGAGATAGACGAGCATATGTATTGGCAAGGGTGAGCCATGCGTCATGGAAGGTGGTGGATTGTTGAATTAGAGGGATTAAGGGAGCCGAAATGGATCCAACAAGAGCACCAAAAAGTAGTTTATCCTGGTGGATCCAGAAGAGAAAGTCTAGATTTAGGGTTGCCTTATGAAACTGAAGCAAGTGATCGTGGCCTAGAGACGGATAGAACCATCAAATATATTTATAGAAGTTGGCAACCCGATAAGGATAGCTTCAATATATGGAAGCTTCAGAGTGTTAGTTTGTAAGAGAGGTGAGAGTTTGATGATGTTTTGATGCAAGATGGTGATGAGGGTGAGGGTGAAATGGAATATGAGGAATTGGGAATGGTGATTGGCCGTTGTTCTTGAGTCATGCTGCTAGTGGAGTAGGAGGAAGGGGAGGCGGAAGAGGGTGGGAAGAACAAGGAGGTCGAGGAGGGAGAGTGGGATGAGTCGAGGACTAGGGAGAAGGGGCGAGGTCTGAATTGTGTGGTTCTAATACCATGTAGAAGACTTAGAAGGTTGGAAGATTAATTCAATTTCCATTGAATTAAAAAAGGTATAAATAATACAAATAAGGTGACTAAACTAAACTAGGTATTAACAAATCCTAGAATCAATCTAAATTTAAATATTACATAATTGTAATCACAAGATATACATTGAATCAGACTTTACTTATTTGGATGTAGAATCTGATTCTCCAATATTAAATTTAAATATTACTCATCGCCGGCAACAAAACACGCCGCAAAAAGTTGGTGACAAAACACGTTGCAACAAGTCGACAACAAAAACATGAAAAGACATGGTTATATTATTCCACACTAAGGAATTAATTAATCACATGGTTAGTTAGTTATGATAAGAAAGAAAAATAAATAAAATTAGAAGAAAATTATGATTAAATAAGAAAGGAAGTTTCCAATGATATATAAGTGTGGATTTCTTCTGATCAAAGAAAACATATTTTAAAACGGTAAGAGTTCCGTAAATTACAAATAATATTTACATGGTTAAGTTATTATATATTAATCTATTTAAAAACTAAAAGTTAAGATTTTAGTAATTAATATGAATTTATTTTTATTTCTTAAATATGTTATCAAGGTTATTATTTTGTTAAATAGTTGAATCACTGTTTTTTAATTTCTATTCATTTTTCTTTGGATTTGAGCCTGCGACCTCCTATTTCCAATCCCACCCCTTTATTATTTGAGTCACACCCGAATAAATAATTTAATCACTTCACAAACATTTAAACATATTAAACATATTAAACTGTCTGACTTCAAATATTTAAATCGCAAACTTATATTTAAATTTAATTTATAATAAACCATTTTATAAATATTTAAATGTATGATGAATATGAGATGTACTCCAAATGATAAGAAATGGGAATGACACTTCTCATCTTGGCTTCAGGAAACACATCCCACCTTTTATTTATTTATTTCATAAGATTTAATGTGGTGATTTTCTAATAGCTCACAAGTGTCACTCATTCAAACTAGAACATTATAAAGTAGGCTCTGGCGAGAAGATTAGGGCAAGTCAACTTTAATATTATGGACAAAATATTCCTATTATATATGGAAAGATATTGTCAAATAAGAAAGTGGTTGACAATTGGGATAGTAAAATAATGCGAGAATTAATTAATAAAAGAGTGATGGGGAACGTTACTGAACTAATTAATTGAATAATGGATAATGGAATTGGAAGGTCTTATTGATGCTGGATACTATATTCTTGTTATTAAAGAATATTATAAGAAAGAAAAGATAAACCTTTTTTTATCCCTCTCCTCTCGTGTGGAAACCCTAACTTCTTTCATTCATTTTTTTTTCATCCCGTTATAAGAGAGTGGTAGTTTTTTGGCCTTTCTTGGCTTAAAATCACCCCTCTCATTGTTTTGTCTACTTATGTTTGGTTTTCTCCCTCAATAAAATGGTATTTTCCACCCCATATGAGTTTTTATTTGATTTTCCTTTGTTTTTTTTTTTTTATGTTTTTGTCATCGATTTGTTGCGGCATGTGTTTGTTCGTTGATTTTTGTGTGAACGATTCAGAGGGCAGCGCAGCTTTAATAAGATAGAGAAGTCACATCAAATCCCTATTCATTAGTATGCTTCATAAAATCTGAAATCTTATGTATTCTAGGCATTTTAAGATTATATCTTGTGTAGGCATTGAACTGATTTTGCTTTCTTTTAACTTGGATGTTGTGTTGTCCTCTAATGTTTTTACCAGTTCCATTTATGTATTCAAATGTAAAGGCATTACCATTCTCATCAATGAAATTTCACTTTCCATTGTCAAAAAAAGAAGAAGAATATTACAGGATTTATAAGCGCGTGATAAATAAGTCAAATAAAATAACATTGGCCCCGTTTGGTAAAGAGGGTTTTGTGCCAAAATTAGAGGATTTGACCCATTTTAGAGGATTGACCAATCAAAACCTCTAATGTTGATGTTTGGTGAAGAGAGGATTGGGTCCAATCCGTTAATTTAAAAAACACCGATAGGAGCAACTTTTTCAAATAGAGGATTGAATATGTGGAGTTGAAAAGACAAGTTTGTCTAAAAGTTGTTAATAATTACCGCTCTTATCCTAAGGTTTTCACAAAACCCTATGAGCACTCACTAGCCAATTGCCCCACCTTCAATAATTAATATCTAATTGCTAATTTACATAAAAAAATTTGTTCACAACTCTATTGATAAACTAATAGTAATATTTAATAATTTACACAATGTTAATATTTTTGCAAATTCGCAACTTAAGAAAGTTGTGTATTTTAAAATTTTAAAATGACTAATATATATATATATATATATTTGTAAATAATGTTTTAATTATTCAATAGTAGCATACCTTATTTCCAATAAACTCACCTTATAAATCTAAATTATTAAAAAAAAAATACTCAACAATAAATTGTGCTAATGTCCTAATTGATCATTTTACACAATTAAGTAGCTTTCACCTATCATTTATCAGCTAAATTTTACCAAACATATTTATACAAATAGCTAATCGAATAAACTAATAGAATAAGTTAACAGCAAATAGCTAAGCTATCAACTATCCGCTAGTTGTCAAACAAGGCTATTATTTATTGTCAATGATGGAAGACATTTGTATCTTGATCATTAGCATCACTAGAGAGTGAGTGAAGATTAATTAATGAATCGTTGGGAGGCCATTTAAAACCCAAAAAAAAAAAAGCCTATACCTTTGGCAAGTGGAGGCATAGGCATAGCGTGTTCGGTAAACCGTGACAAAAGTTTCCACCGAAAGATTACTAGATATTATCAATAAAAATCCCTCCCCACATCTGAAGTTGCAATAGATATTTTTTTTTTCAATAATTTTGAATTGAATCTTATACTTCTCAAACTTTGTGACATATCATGTTTCTCTATTGAAAATATTTATTGCTATTAACTTTCATCTAAAATGACTTTTTCTTAAAAGAGATAAATTTATTGATTTAGGTTAGCAATAGAATTGATAGAAACACATAATCAAAGTGTTAAAAACTTTAGAAAATGATGCAACATCTAGGTTAATAGTAAAAATGATCGACTCAAGGCCTATATATTTGATAATCTAACAATGCCCATAATACTTAAGATTCTAGATCTCCAATATACTGACAAATATTTTCCATTTGAACTACCAACATGAATACCCACGAAGAAGCTAATCGACGACACAACTACATATCGCAACAAGTCGACAACAAAACACGCCGTAACATGTCGGTGACAAAACACGTTGCAACAAGTCGACGACAAAACATACTGCAACAAGTCGGCAGCAAAAACATGAAAAGACAAAGGAAAAACAAAAGCAAACCCATATCGGTATGGAAGAAATCATTTTATAGGAAAAAAAAATCCAAATTTGGGGAAGAAAACAATGGAAGGGGTGATTTCAGGCCAAGAATGACCAAAAAATCACCCCTCCTTCCTAACGAACAAGGGCATGAAAGAGAGAACAGAGGGAGGGGTGGCTAGGGTTTCAAAAGAGAAGTCTCTTCAACTTTTGTTTATGTTTTTCATCGATAATGACCTAATCTATAGACTATATGATCAATGGACATAAAAAAAAAGATAATCTCTTCATAGAAAACTTATGACTTGTTCATACAACTCCTAATATCAAAGTTATATACAATGAGAGATTTTAGAATATTCGTAAAGCATAATATAAATGTCTACAATTAGAATTGAAATTAAATGTATAATACTCTTTAATTTATTATATTATGTTATCCTTTTTATAAAAAAAAGAGTTTTGCTGTAATCACATCATGTCTCTTCAACTACTTGACCCCTCTAGTGTAAAGTGAAAGAGCTCGTCTTCTAGGATTTCAAAAATGTATATTGATGAAGATAGAAACTTTCAGAGCTGAAAACATGAACTTCTTGAAAGAGTCTTTACAAATTATATAGTGCGATTCTAAGAGCTTAAGACGCTTTTACCTTTGAAGGATTTTAGGAGTTTTAGGGTTTACAAGTGGAAGGATTTTAGGGTTTTTAAGAAATGGCAAGCTTTTATTTTCCCCTTAATGAGAATGATGGGGTTAAGATAAAAGAGAGACTAGGCTTTTTTTTTTTTCTCTCCTTCATGACTTAAGGTAGAAAAAGAGGTAAAATGGGCATTTGTGTCTTATCAAAAAATTTACTATTCCACCGTATGTTTTTATTATTTTATTGTAATAAAATTCTAAATAATAAGAAATATAAAAAAAATTCTAAATAAAATAATAAACATAGTTTTTTTTATTTGAAACGCTTTGTGCTTTTTAACCAATTATGCACTTTAATATAATTACCAGAATTAAGTGCTATAGCTTGTTTCCACATTCAAGAGCTGATCAACCAAGCTTCGCACTTCATAATCTTCTAGCACGGCTTGTTCTTCCCATCGAATAGACTGGCCAATTTTTCTTCTCTATAACCATACTTGAGAGCCATATGTTTATTATGGGAAAATCTATGTTGTGGGGGCCTTAGCATGAAATATTTGAAAATTAAGCCCAAACTTCACCAACCTAGCTCCAAGTCCCATTGAACAAAAAAATTGATAAAGAACCCAAATATTTGGTAAAAAGTCCATAAGGTGGCAAAAGAAAAATTGTCTCCCTAAAATACCTTTCATTTATCTTATCCACAAGCCATAACCTAATCCAAACATCCCCTTTCTCCTTTCTCAACCGCGTTGACATCCAAAACCCATGCCAAACATCCCCTTCCCTCTTCTTCTTCAACCCCACACCTCCTTTTCTTTGTTTCTTCTTCTCCTCAACCCACCAATGCACTACTGGTCACGCAAAAGAGAAACTGTTGGTCGACCGAGTTGTTCGACCGTGACCCCATTCAAGCCACAGACCTAGGTTTTTCTTCATCACACAGGTTTCTTTTCTCTTTCTTCGCTTCTTTCGTCTCTTTTCTTTCCATCCGCTTGCTGTTATAGAAAATTTATTTGTTCATGCATGATTTTTGTATATGGAGGTCGTCAGCTCTTTTATAAACCGTTGATACTTTATTTTGTATGGCAATGTATGAAATCGGTGCCCACAATCCATGATGCTCCTTAGACAAAAATTTTCCCAAAAAAATGTTAGAAATATTTCAATGTCTTACCTGAAAACTGTCATTCCATAGAGGCTTCCAAATCACTAGGGAGCTTTTCAACTATTGTTGTCTTTAGAATGTCAATTGCCATCACAAAATTTACAGACTGAAAATTCTTACCAAGAATCCAAATTCAATTGAGTATGGTTTAGTAGACTGACATCAAACTCAACCAACATTCTAGATGGTTCGGGTAAAGTGAAAAAGTAAGGAAAGGGTCAACGAAAAAAAAAATTTGAGAATGTTGTTCAAGAGTGAATTATTGATACTAATTTATTAATTGAAGTTATTCTAATTATTTATTATTGTGTAGAATTTCCTAAATTAGTTGTAATGAGAAAATTGTTGTAACTAAACTTGTAATTCATGATGAATATTAAAATGATGGATGTTTGTTTTGATTGAATGTATTAATAGATTTATTGTTTGACATTCCTATTATAGGTATTTAGATACTAATAAGGCAAATTGCTGAGGAAGCATTTCAGATAAGCGCCGTCAAGCAACATACTGAGGCAAGAACCAAGTCTCGGAATGACCTTAGGTTATTCAACACAAATGAAGAGTTTGATAGATATATTAAGTATTTTAATAAAAAGACAATACTACTTGGGCGAAATATTGATCCAAAATTTATGAGCAACTTCTGCTGGAGCCGATATCTCATAGGACGGCCGACTCCAATCGCTTTTCGCTGGAAGTAGTGTATACACAACTAGTACGGTGCTTCTACTCCAAAGCTCATTTCATGTATAGAGCTTTTATCGATTGTACACTGAGAGGAAAAGACATAGGGCTTATTCCGCATAAAATATATGAATACTAGGTGTCTTATGCGAAGGCCTACTAGTGGATGACATGAAGACTTGACCTAACATTCCAGGGTTTGTACCCTCTGAGGCCATTGAGCACTTATGCGAAGTATCGGCTGGTCATGGGCTAGAAAACCCAATGCTCATAGTCTCTCTATTAAATGCCGCGTACTCCATCACATCATCACATTCTCCATCATACCATGAGGAGGACACAAAGAAGAGTTGTCTTATCTTGAAGCATTTTTTGTTAATTCCTTATTGATGGGCTGTAGAGTCAACCTTGGCTATATTATGCTTAATCATATGATTGCCTATTGTGAGAGCACGACTCAGATACTCCCTTATGGATGCTTTTTTACGAAAGTTTTCAAAGAGTTTGGTTTGGACTTGTCAATAGAAACATAAAGTGAAAAGGTTTTTGTGTTTAACACTTATACTGAGTCAACTATGGGTAGAATGAAGTTTGTGAAATCGGAGGTTGGTGAATGGAGGCGTATAGGAGCTGAAGTGGAGGCTGACTCAGATGAGGATGAAGAGAATAACAACATGGAGAGAGGATCTCAACCTTCTGGCAACTTGGACATTCCTCCATTACAGACTGATGCACCAGAATCAGAGTCTGCTAATATTCCTCATGTCGAAGTGCCACTAGTTATGGATGAATTACCTTTGTATGAGGTAAGGGCATAGACCAGTTCATTATCTTCTCTCATAGAGGAGCTTGTTGTTGTGGAGGACTCACATTTCTCTTCAATCGAGGCTCGTATTGATTTGTATAAGACGCAGTTTACCTCCTAGTATGAGCAGCTACAACAAAGAGTCAATCAGTTTGAGGAAAGGGTTATGGTATTCCTTGAATAGGTTTTCCCTCCACCACCTCCACCTTCTTGATACCGTTATACATACTATCTTTTCAGTTTACTTTTTGGACTTATGATGTGTCACGCCCTGATCCCGATCCAACTCGAATGGTGGATCCAAACCTAGTCCGAGGCTTGGGACTATATACTAGGACTCATTGATCTGTTCTTTCTTAAAGCTGAACTTGTACCTGTGGGTTATGGGCCCAATTCCTATACAAACAATTTATGTAATAACAAAAATCATTTACACATAAAAATAACTACCACCGGAGTGGTGTCTATCAAAATCTATACACATATACTGAGTCTCATTTACTTATACAAACACTTATACATATACATGTCTAATCCAAACATCAGAGATCGCTAAGCAGCAATGTGAGCACCGATGATCCGAGATGACCCGCATCACGCTGTGGAATGTCCTCGTCCTTGCCTTCTTCGCACCTACACCTGATTGAACACCCTTGCTAAGTTTACGCTTAGAGGGGAATACAAGCATGGACAACCACCATTGGTGACCGTCACAAGCTTATACATATGCATTTCATATAACTATACATATTCATATAATTTTTATTACTTATCATCTTTACATTCCTATTGCATGTCAATCTTTTCTGTTACATGTTCTATGTCTTTGGCATATCTTCTATCTATACTTTTACAATATTTCTGTTTCTATACTTTGCATATTCCATATTCATTCTTTAACTTATTGCTTTTCATATCCTATCATTACTTTTCAAATTATGTGAATTTCTATCACACCTTTCATATCTCCCTTAGGAGTGTAGAGCCTATACTTTACTATCATATCATATACTGTCATAGGTTTTCACATATACTTTCATGTGATTTCATATACTATAGTTTTCATATACCTTTTTTATACAATCTTGTATTGTCATATACTTTGTATTTGTGTTTTCACTCTGACTATAGAATTGGCATTCATGACAGATTCGAGGAACCTAAATCTGTTTGTCATTCGTTTAGCGATGTGATTTGGCGTTGTGGTATAGTTCACTTTGACTATAAAATTGACATTCATGACATATTCGAGAGGGAAACTCGTACAGTTTGTCATTCAGTAGCAATGTGATTTCACATTTAATGGTATGATTTACTTTGACTATAGAATTGACATTCATGACAGATTCGAGAGGTAACCTCGTCTTGTTTGTCATTCAGTAGCAACGTGATTTCACATTTAACGGTATGATTAACTTTGACTATAGAATTGACATTCACGACAAATTCGAGAGGGAATCTCCTCCTGTTTGTCATTCAGTAGCAATGTGATTTCATGTACTATCATATTTTGTCATATACTTTCATCTATATTCTTGTACTTCCCTATATTTTCATCTTGTAATTTTCATATACTATACTTTCCTATGATTTTCATATACTGTACTTTCATATACTTTATCTATCATATACATTTTGTGTCATTGACACTTTACTTCTTGTACTTGTATACTTATCATCACATAGCAATGCTATGCTTCTCATATTATGTCATATATTCTTTAAATTTGCATATACTTGTCATTTTCTTTTATGTTTCATGTCTGCAAATACCTTAGAAGTGGATAAAGGAAACTATAAGGGCCGAGCGTTAGCCTCATAATGCGAAAGCAGTGGTCTATAAGAGCCGGCGGCTGTAATGACTAATGAGACTGACTAATCGAGTATCTTTGCTTGGGGACTTTTTCCACTAATAGGCATGCCCATCATCCCTACGAGGTTCTAAGCCAGGACAATCCATGTATTTTTATGTTCGGTACATATCTCATATTTGAATAATTAGCAGTCATCAGGTAATCATACATGCAGTATTCTTGCAATCATTTATTCGAATCTTTGCATTTTTCATATCTCATATCTCACTTTACACATTTACATATACATATAACATATTCTATACTTGTCATATACCTATGCTTATATGTGTTCCATACATATAATTTACATAAGCATATGCAATCTTATACTTTCTTATCATATTATGGTTCATTTAAGGTCATTTACATTTTTCTTCTTGTCCATATCAACATGTACTTATCCTTGTTACATATCATCACATATAACAACTTATATACATATTTGTACTTATATATATCAAACTTATACTTGTTCCGATCTCCCGTAAGAGTTACAGAACTTATACCTATACGGAGGTACTTATACACGTACTTGTAATTCTATCTATCTTATACTTGTTTAGATCTCCCATAGGAGTTACAGAGCTTATCCCTATACGGAGGTACTTATACTCGTACTTGTACTTCTATCTATCTTATACTTGTTCAAATCTCCCGTAGGAGTTACAGACCTTATACCTATACAGAGGTGCTTATACACATACTTGTACTTCTATCTATCTTATACTTGTTCTCACGGGCTTATCTTGTCTTCTGGACTTATCGTCTGAGAAGTGCAAGTGAGGTACTGCGAACTTATACTTATACGGAGAATTGCAGTAGAGTGCTCGGAAGCGAACGATGTACATTGCTTTATTCTTATTCTTATTCGAGTCCCTTATCATATAAGCGTTTATTACTTAGACCATTAATAATAAATGAGTGGAATGAGAAACAATGGAAATTTTGAAGGTGTGATGCAATCTTGAGGTGCCATAGCCTGGCAGGGTCTTGAGCAGTGACGAGAAAGTGTCATCACACTAATCGAAAGTACAAGTACTAAATGTGTCGAAGCTTAGTATAAAAAGAGTGCCGTCACACTAATAAGAAAATCAGAAGTACTATAGGTGCTATACGTAACAAAGGTGCCATGTCATTCAATATCTGGTCTTAGGCAGTCCTACAATTATATGTTTCAAGAACCTACTATGAGTTCTAATTTTATATCATGCTATGTATTTCTGGATTCTTGACTCTATGGGATTTTCAAAGAGTCCAAGAACACCAGAAAGCAGTGTTAGACGAAGAAGTTATGACATACGAGTTGGAGGTCCTACGTAGTCACACCGTGGCGACTGGGCGGGTGAGGCGGCGACTGCAGGAGCTCGGCCTGATCCCTACTATCCTCCATAGACATATGAATGGAATATTGACTCAATGGGGCTCCATAGAGTCCAGAACACCAAGCAGTTCGGATGGAAGGAGTTATGACCTTCAGAGTTGGAGGTCACCTTAGATCACACCCTGACCAGTTGACTGAGGCGCCGAGTTGACACGACTTGGCCAGGAAGCGCTTGACACCTCTTGTCCTCCACATGAATATTAATGGAATCTTAACTCAATGGGATTTCCATAGGTCAAAAAACACCAAACGGGTTCGGACGGGAAAGGAGTTATGACCTCTGAAGTTGGAGGTCACACGTAAAGTCACACCAGTAGAGATGACTGGGCGTATTGAAATTTGAGCTGACGTGAGATGGCTGACTGGCGAACTTAGTCGACACCTACTATCCTCCTGAACATTAGATGGATTCTTGACTCGATGGGAAACTCGCAGAGTCTAAAACACACAAACGGGTTCGGACCAGAAGGAGGTATGGCCTTAGAGTTGGAGGTCACATGTATTCAAACCCAGCCAGTGACACACTTTGGCCGAGGCAGTATTGACCTCAGTAAAGGACCATAACAGTTTACAAGGTCCGAATTGAGAAATTAAAAATTTAAAATCAAGTTCATTGATGTAAACACAATTTACGAAGGACTCACTACCAAATTCCCTTTATTTCTTACCCAGCAGTTCTAAGAGTCCAGTAATACATATGACCAAAATAGGAATTTTCTTGGTTCAGGTACGGCTTGGACCTTTCAGAAACACATGCTCTTAGGGCCTTGGGCTCTTTCTCAACTCAGCCTAGAGAGTAGGTTTGGGGTTTCCCGAGCCCAAACCATACATAAAATAGAAGAGGGTTCCCGAGCCATGTATCACATACTTTCCTATACCAAAACTAGACAAATACCATACTGTTCCATACTATAATCCATACAAAAACACTAGACTTCCATATAGAACTTAACAAGTTCCATACTTTTCTATACAAAATCATAGCATTCCATACAAATATTAATAGTTCCATACCTGTGATTTTTTTCCCTTCCTTCTTTCTTCTCTTCTCTTCTTCTTCTTCTTCTTCCCTTCTCTTTTCTTCTCTCTTATCCTTTTTTGCTCTCTCTTTCTCGAGACCCAAAAATGAGATGTTGCTTTTGGTGCTTATCTTTGTTGATCTTATCCTTTTTATTTCACTTTTTCTCTCTTTTGGAGCATCATGGCCCATCTAGTCAAAGGAGGAAGCTTCTCGCTCTTTCCTTCAAGCCACTTGTCTCTTCCTGATTTTCTTCCTTATTTGATTTTGTAATATCTTTCTTTTATTACTCTTTGGTCCTCAATTCTATTTTTATTCTCAGTTCAATTTATCAAAATCCTACTTTGTATATAAACTTATTAAATTAGGCCTTAGGTGCGAATTTATAAATTATTAATTACCCTTAACTTTTGTAGTAATTCCAAGTTCTTGCTTATTTTCTTTTTATCTTTATTTTATTCTGGAAAAATATACTTTTACTTTTATTATACCCTAAACATGTTATAAAACCGTTAGGGTATAATTTGGGGTGTTACATGATGCAAGAATTTATACGTTATTAAGCCTTTATGAACAATGAATGATATGTCACACTTGTTCCAGTTAATTAAACTTTGTTACAGTTGTATGAATGGATGTAATACATTTTACTTTATGGCGATGTTTTTTTTTCTTACAGTTTCATTTTTAGCTTAACATAACTTGTACCAATGAGGGTAGAAAAGTTTGAAAAATATTGCTATGTTTCCATGATCGTGTCATACTTAGATCAATTTATCATGAGTTTATTGAAAATTTTATGTACTGATCATTAACAGTCGTACCTGTATTAAGCTTTTGTAGTCTATCAAAATTAGTTAGTATGGTTCGTAGTATAAATCACTATAAACTGACTTTATTTGAAGAAAGTATCAATGGAAGCTAGTGCATGTTGTATACTTAGGTTGAGGTTCCACACCTGTCGGTTGGATAAACTCTGTGATATTCACTCATTGCACCTCGATCGTAGGTTGAGATTGGTAAACAAGCTAAGTTGGCTCAACTACATAGTAGTTTATAATGAGGGCTCCTTATTCGACTTACTTGTCAGTGTACCCGATCTCAATAGGTTAAATGACCTCTCAATTAGTTTCACTCACAATGCACATTAGTCGACCGGTCGAGTATACTTTTTGTGAAACTAATCGAGAGGTCATTCAACCGATTGTGGTCTAGAACCTCAACCGGTTGAATGATCTCTCGGTCAGTTTCATGAAAAGTATACCTCGGTCAACCGGTCGAGTGTACCAACCTCAACCGGTTGAATGACCTCTTGGTGAGTTTCACTCACAATGCACCTTAGTTGATCAGTCAAGTGTACCCGATCTCGGCGGAGTGGGCGGGGGTATGCTTTCGTGAACACTTAGAGGTCGATCAGTTGAGTTTGGACCTCCCGATCGATTGACCTCTCGGTTAGTTTCACTGACAATGCACCTTAATCGACCGGTCGACTGTACCAGTCTCGACCAGTCGACTGAGGTACATTATTCATAAAACTGACCGAGATGCCATTCAACTAGTTGAGGTGTGGAACCTCAATTGGTTGAGCTCACAAGTTGTTATATTCTAGGGCAATGAGATCTATTGACAAAGTTACAACTCATGTGTGTATTGACAAGTTAAAATGAGATCTACTAATAGTATATCGGTGTATATTTCTTAATGAGCAAATTCTTGAACAGTTTGGTAAGTTACAAAATAGCATTAACATAGTAAAAGTTGTCATGTTACAATACAACATAATATAAACAAAAAGTCCAAATTGACTCCAAACATAATTGACGTCACAACGATGAACCGCAACAATCTTCATCACTTCTAATCAAAAATAACTTGCGAACTTTTTCGGTGTTTGTTATGAGCATCCTGTGAATTGACCCATTTAGTTCAATCCCCATAAAATGACATTTTATCACATCGGGGAAAAAATCATACACAAAATGATTAGTGGTATCCATCATGTAATATAAAATGATGTATTTGAAAAGGATTGATTTTGCTCAGATTGATTAGCATCAGTGCTTCATAATGTGAGAGCTTGGATTCAATATTACATAAACTTTATTACAAAAATTCCACAGTCAGACTTAAAAAAAATTTGATGAAATTGGTTAAAACATAAACTAGATGAGCAGTTGCAATGATCTATCAAACAATAAGTTTTGGGAGGAACGATATTATTACCCATTTTTTGACCAAAAACATCAGGATAGACATGTGTGAATGCTCCCAATGTCCAAATTCTGATGTAGAAGAAATGCGTGAAATGCTTTGACAGTATTTTGACATCTAATTGAGTTTGCTGAGTGGTCGTTTACCGCTTGTTAATGAAATAAAGGATAACACCTCTACTCTTTGGTATGAGATTTACAACGTCACGATTTACCCGATATTTGTTATTCTTAAATACAGTTAGCTAAAACTATTTAAACAAACATACTAAAAACGTTTAGTTATCCAATATAAAAAAACAAATAGTTAGGAGTTTGTACAATGGCAAGTTGATCTGTTACCATGTCACAACTTGACAAATCATGACCAAGATGGTTGCATCAAGGAATGATTTACATCGTCGAACGTATTTTAACGGTTCCGCACTCATTGGAATGCTAGTCAAGATCATCTACAAGATTAGGAACTTAGACAAAAATCTATGAGAATTTAAACAATAGTAATGACGGAAAAATACAATACCTTAAATGATGGGTCAAAATAGTGTGTTCGTCTAGGTATAGATTGTTTTGCCTTGAATATGCGAGCGACTGTTGCTATAACCTTCATGCAAAAAAATGAAGGTATTAACATATTGATGTCAAATAAAACGTAAAACAAAAATAATTAAAATTAATGAAAGTATGCATACCACATTGTTTATCCAACGCTCTCCATCAAGTGAAGACAACTCTATCCTAGTAATAAACATCCCATGCATCTCACACATGACCTCACTTGAAAATGAAATGACAAGTTAATCGTGTGGTTAAAAAATGAGTATAATGACAAATAACGAAGATAAAAGTGGAATTTGTCTAAATTGTACATACTCCTCATCCATCCCGTTTGCAAAAACATAAATTTCCACCAATCGTTCTTTGCGATTCAGTTTTTTAAATTGCTTTTGGCAATTGTTAACAAAGGGTGATTTTAGTATTGTAGATGGCTTAACCATCCTTCTCGATCTTTCGTTCACGTCGTCGATTTATAGTATCTACTTTCCGCGCGAGTTCTTTTCCATTCCCATCAGCATCCATCTCGGGTTCTTCATTTGTCTTCATTGGTGGTTGATCAATTTCATTAGGTGGATAGAAAGGTATGTCTTGAACATCTCCATCATATTGCATTGGTGGCTTATCACCTTCCTTTGTTAGAGAGAAAGGTATATCGCCACCATCCCCATCGTAATGCAATGGTGAGTAGGTGTTGAAACCCACATGTGTAGTAAAACTATGTGAGAATGGATGAAATGTACCTTGCACATCTGGTGAATAGTTGGGTTGTTGCTCAAGTGCTCTCATACCAGACCAAAATTCCTTAACATCTGCAACAAGTGATGTTGCCAATGTTATAGGCTGGTCTGATTTTGCCAAAATGAATTCAATGCCTTAGAAAACAATATAAGAGTTAGTCGGCTAAGTTACATATGGATTAACACTATTGGAATATTACTCGTAAAACAAGTACCTTTGGTGAATATGATATATGGGAAAAGGAGGAAGGATGCGAAGACATATAAGTAGAGGTCGAAGGATATGAAGGTCTTGAAGATTTGTTTTGAGAAACATGACATTGCTCAATTCTTATATCTACACATCCATATCTTCCAAAATATTTTCTTTTCTTAGAAAGACATCTCTTGATTAGCTGATCTGTCCAGGCAGCACATAATGGGTGTATCAACTCCACAAACACTAATGGAATGGTGGTGTAGGAGAGGTAGAATAGCTAAAGAAAAATGATGCATCCCCGTAAGTATGTTGATTTTCTTTTTTGGAACTCATGAATACCATCCTCTAGATATTGGAGCACAAATTTTGCCCAATTTCTTTTCACAATAAAATCACTAAGCATAATGGAATCCCATGGATCCCAGATTCCCTCTTGCTTAGAATTAGAGGCTAGGATTATTATGCAAGAAAAAAAATCAGAAATGACTTACAAAACTTGTCTCCAACAGGTAGTGTTCCTAAGTTTGTTTCCATAACTTTCAATTTGTACATCTCGACGGTTATGGATGATGATGTCAAGACCATCACATGGTATTCCTAATCCCATGCTTACATGTTCGGTGTGGTTGTGATTGATCTTTGTTGTGACAGATCAACCGATGGTAGCCAACTTCATAATTTTCAAGTAGTCAGTTGCAAAATCCACTTCATAATTCTATGCAACCTAATTTAAGTAATCCTCTAAACCCCAATTCAATTATGGCTTCTTGTTTTTCCTCGAAAATTGTTTATTAATCTTTATGAATTTGTTGTAAGAACACCATGACTTTAAGAATTATTTACCTACATGAATATAATAGTTGCACATGAATTTTTATCTGAGACAAACAAAAATTACATGACATGAAAAAAACATGAGTTGTTAAGGAAGATAATAAGAATACATTTTCTTTGTTTGTGTCTTGAATCTCATTTTCTGTATGGCGATGCAAAATGAACAAAGCTAAAATTTTCCACATGAAAATGTCAAGTACCAAAATAGTCAAGCAAATAATATACTTCTCATTGTGCATGTATTTAATACAAATCTAACATTACCAAGGATACTTGATTGGCATAACATGACAACAATCAGATCATAGTTAAGAACATAGCCCTATTGTCCACACTTTGGGCAAAATAGTCATTGTAAGATAATAAGCATTACAAATAATTATTTTTTTTATTTTTTTATTTTTTATGGTAATGGATTCTTGCAAGTTACTCAATTGTGACCTGTAATATTACATCGAGAACAGTAAATAGTCCTTTATCTTGGAATTGAGATTCTATTCGCTTCTTCCTTGGTCTACCAGGAGGTCACTTAGTACGTGGAGGGTTAAGTCCAAACTTAATATCACCCTTAAGACTCCTTACCAACCCATCATCACCAATAGTTGGTGTGTTATTCATCTTTATACCACAAAAGTTGCTAGAATATATAATCTCTTGCTTTGGCATAGTGAACCATTCATCGACAAAATCAGTTGAATTTTGTCCAATTGATTGGATGATGGCACAAGCATGCTCACATGGTAATCCTAACATTTTCCATGCCATGTAGGTGCATGTTCTATTGCAGTCATTAATAACAAAACCTGCTGAATTTAGACACCAAACTTCTTTATTCGAATTGTAAGTTGTATGCACTCATTGTGTTTGGCAAGGCATCCTAATTTAGGACCATGGACCCCTTCCATTTCAGTGACTCCTACTTATGCTTCACTAGTATGCCACCTAGTTTAATCATGTGGTCCATAAAAAAGGTGCATATAGAGTGATGACATTCATTTTTTAACCATGCATTAAATAACTCGGCAAGATTTGTCATCATTTTGTTCCATATTTTTTTGGGAAATTTAGAGATTGCCCAATGCTCAAGTGATTTTCTTCAACGCATTTAGCTAAAACTTCATTTAGTTTTGTGGCTAAATACAAGTTTGCATCATAATCGTCACTTACTACATGCAGTATGCAATTCTATGAGTCATTGAAATTTTACATTCTTTACCCATATTCCTCTTGTGTTGTGCTTTGTGTGGTATGCTGAAGTTCTCCTTGAATTGATAACAATAGGCATAATTTTCAACTCCAAAGATCTTAGGAACACTCTGCAAAAGAGCAGGATGTTTGTATGACATAATAACTTCCTTATCTCGGACAATCGTCTTTAACTTTTCTAAAAACCATGACCAATCTTCAAAATTCTCTAAACTCATAATCCCACATGCCAGCAAGAACATACAATCATTAGCATCATATGTGGTTGCCGAGAATAATGCACCACCATATGGTCCACTCATATGGGAAGAGTCAATAACTATGATTGGTCGACACTCCTTTGCAAATCCTTGGATAGATATTGTATGTGCAATGAATAGTTTCTGAAAATCACCATTACTTGAATGTGTTAGCTCGACCATAGAACCACGATTAGTTTGAACAATTCTCTCACATCCACAACAATAACTTATAGTAATATTTGGGGATCCCATATGTTCGTTCCTTCGCCTTCTCCTTCAAATGCCAAGCTTGATTATACATCAATCTCAACTCATGTTGTCTAACAAAATATTTACATATTTGGCGAGGTTGATTTTCGGGTGTCGAACATATGACATCATCAATCACCATAGATGCACGATTGGCTCTGGTGTAGGTTGTGAGAAGGAAGCGACATCATCAGCTATGGTTATGTGTATTCTCAAACGTATGAACTTTAACAACATTCGCTGCACCTAGTGCACGACATGCGATTTTCCATGGATAATTGTCAATAGTGCATACTAGGTTCATCCGTTGTGGAGTGTTCTTCTTAAATATATATCAAAATCTCCTAACAAATGACATCAAATACACAGTATCACGAAACCCATATGCATTTCTAAAAGTTTGTCCACTACCGAGAATTGCATTTGAAAAACGCATCATCTGTAGCTCATTTGGATGTGACTCTGTACATCTATGTGTGAATCCTAATGACTCGATTCTCGACGTGTTCCTAGGCCTACCCCTATCAATCAGAGAGCTAGTAGCCACTGGTGAGGGTATGACATGTAGAGAATTTGAATCGACTGATAGGGTAATAACACTACAATTTACCAAAACAAATAATTGAGTAAGTAAACACACAACATAACTTGAGTGTTTAACTACAGAGGTTAATATGTGATTTGAGAATTACTTTATAGGTTCATGTTCGATGATGTCAGGAGATAAACGTTCAATTGAAGTTACATTGAAAATACACATCATTCCGTTTGAGCATGCTCGCGTAAGAGGCATCGTCACATAATATGTCATGAATGGAATCAGAAATTTGACTATGAATTCAAGATTTACCTTCATTAAGGACGCATGTTCAATGGAACCTGAGCTCTTGATCTAAGTCACCATATGACATATGTTGCAAGTCAATCTTAAGGCTAAAGTGAGACCTGATGTATTAGTGGATTTCCAAAATAATAAACCTTCTAGAAAATCTCCCTCGTAAATAAAAACAAAACATGTCAATAGTGTTTAAATTTCTGTGTGTTTTACATAGTTAAAAAATAAAATTATTATATCACACATTATGAAGTAGGCAATGTTTGTTTGCTTCAATCATATCACCAAAATTAGTGTAATTATGGATCATATGCAAACTAATTCTAAGTACCCTCAATTGTACCTATAGTTCATTTATGGATTACATATGGATTGTAATCTGGATATAATCTGGTTGTACCCAAGGTTAACTTTGTGTAGTACCCAAAGTCCATAAAAGTTGTACCCAAGGTTTAATCATATGGTACTTACAATTTACTATTTGCAAAAAAAAAAAAAAAACAAGTGGTATTAGTTGTACCTAAGGTATACATGGTTTGTACCCACACTACATATAGATTGTACCTAGGGTTCTAGCGAGTTGTACCTAGGGTCTTGCTGGTTTGTACCCATATTACATATGAGGTGTACACAAGGTTAGATGGGACATATCTGGATACAATATGGTTGTACCTAAGGTTAACTTGTGTAGTACCTAGAGTCCATAAAATTCGTACTCGAGGTTTAATCATATGGTACTTACAATTTACTAATTGCAAAAAAAAAAACAGTGGTATTAGTTCTTACCTACAGTATAGATGGCTTGTACCCACACCGCTACTTATGGGTGTACTGGGTTCCTAGCGGGTTGTACTCGGAATCTGATTTGAGTTGCTTTTCAGGGTTAACATGTGTAGTACCAGGGAGTTCTATAATAAGTTGTACCTAAGGTTTAATCATATGGTACTTACATTTTACTTATAATAAAAACAATGAAGTGCTATTAGTTGTACCTATGATCTTGTTGGTTTGTAACCATATTACATGTAGATTGTACCTAAGGTTCAAATGGATTGTACCTTGGATACAATTTGGATATACATAAAGTTAACTTGTGTAGTACCTAAAGTTCATAAAATTTGTACTCAATGTTTGATCATATGGTACTTGTAGTTCACTTATAATAAAAATAAATAAATAAATAACGATTGTATCATTGTTCTTAAACAATGTTGGAACCCAGAAATCAAGACTTCAAACTAAGAACCCACCTAAAGCATAGAGATTCAAAAGAAGACAAACATAACCACATTTTCATAAAAACAAAAAAACCCGAGATGATTGCTCTTAAACATTGCTTCAAAAAATCATAATATGGAACAAATAACCATTTTATCATTATTCTTAAACAATATTGGAACCTAGACCATAGACATTCAAAAGAACACACACAAGGAGAAAGAGACAAAGAGAATAGAGAAGAGAAACACATTGATGAAGAAACAAAACTTAGATTGTACTTGGCTCGGAATCGGGTGGTCGAAACAGCAGATCGAGCCAAGCAGTTTCTCTTTACATGCAGCTTAGTTGTGCTTTGGAGGAGGAAGCTTCTTAGTCAACAAATGAATTTATGGGGTTTTTGGGGGAGATGCAAAATGGGTTGAGGAGAAGAAGAAAAGAAGAAAGGGAGGTGTGGGGTTGAAGAAGAAGAGGGAAGGGGATGTTTGGCATGGGTTTTGGATATCAATCCGGTTGAGAGAGGAGAAGGGGATGTTTGGAGTAGGTAAGATAAATGAAGGGTATTTTAGGGAGACAAAATTTTTTTTGCCACCTCATGGACTCTTTATCAAATATTTGAGTTCTTTATCAATTGTTTTGTTCAAATAGGATTTGGACTAGGTTTGATAAGTTTTGGGCCTAAATTTTCAAATATTTCATGTTAGGGCCCTATAACATAATTTTCCCTTTTATTATTTTGTTGTAGATGTCATGTGTGATAAGCAAGAGAAGTTGGAGAGCCAGCAGCTGACAGGGCCAGGTAAATTACTTTATTTATTTATTGTCAAAGTCATCCACGGATGAATGACAGGATAAGAGGAAGATCTTTAGTCTTTTTATGGTGCGCAGGGGCAACCAAAGTGGCGGAGCCAAGGCAAGATGATAAGGGGGAGCAGGTGAGTATCTATGTATATATACTTAAGTAAATTATCACACACACACACATATATATATATATACACCAACCCATCATGAAATGACTCAAAGTCAAACAATCATAAGTTCCCGAGGCAATTCAATAGCAAAGTAGAATTATCACACACACACACACACATATATATATATATATACACACCAACCCATCATGGAATGACTCAAAGTTAAACAATCATAAGTTCCTGAGAAAAACCTAGCAGGCATGTTCCATGATAAGACCCCCTCTTGATCACTTCCACTACCACTACCCTTTGTGTAATTTACAGCTATTGGAAGCTATTAATTGATTTCCAAGTAGTATTTTCAAGATATTAAGGTGTGTTTGGTTTCTAAAAAGTATTATGGAAAAAAATATTAAGAATTTTTTTTAATTATTTAAGTTTGTAAAAAAAATTGATTATCTAATAAAAAATTTCAATAAAACTAAATATAAATAAAATTAGTTATAAATTTATAAATTCTTAAATTATTTAATCTTTTTGCTGATAGGGTTAAAATAAAATAAAAAATTGATTTGAAGTAACAAGTAAAAATATTATGTTGAATTCAATTCCTTGTTTATTTTCCTTCATTTTTTCTTTCCTTCAACATTTCCTTCTTATTTTATTTTCCTTAAATTTCCCCAATTTTTTTTTGGGAACAAAGCATAGCCTAAGGTATTTTGAAATAAAGGAATGAATTATGAATGGAAAATTTATTTAAGTCATTGTCTTTGAATTACTTATCTTTGTCAAAACTTAATCCACTATCAATTTGTTTCTTCAAAACTTAATAACTTATTTTAAATTATTAAATAAATTAAACCTGCATGTTTGATAGAATAATTTAATATCACAACCTAAATTATAAATGAGAGTAAATTTTAAGTTAAAATTAATAATTTAATTTTCAATATAAATTATTATTGCTGTAATTGCTCATTAATGATAATAAATTAAACAACTACGTTTCCATATGGATGTTTTTTTAATTATAAAAATAAATATTAATTAATTTTTAGTAATTGTAATTAATGAAATAAATATATCGATTTAATAATTTAAAATAAATTTATCCAGAAACGTTGATATTTAAAAGTAAAAATAAAAAATAACTTTTGACTTAACAAGTAACAAACGAATTAACATAAAATCAACTTAAAGTGGGGGAGAATTTAATATATTGTAACAAAGTATTTAATTATCAAAAAAAAAAAAAAAAAAAATCAACTCCAAACATGCACACTGAAAATAAGCGTCTTATTTTTACATCTTCATAAATTTTTGGCTTTTCACCACTCCAAAAGATTTGATAAAAACTACTAGAGGAACCAAAATTAACCAAGACCATCTATCAAATAATGTTTTAATAGCATGTTAAATTTACCAATTTTTTTGAAAGTTCAAACTTATAAGATTTGTATTCAATACATGAATATCATATTTCTTAATAATCTCCTTATAAAATATAGTGATACAAACAAAGCACTTGTAAAAAATATTCTAACACAGAGAAACGAAACTAATTTATCTAGTTGGCTTAAAAAAAATAAGGAAGAGAAAACAAAACTTTGAAGTTTGATCATCATTTGATAAAGCCTTTACGCTTTATTCCATTTTTATTAATAAGTTTAAAATTTTATTATTGGACAATAAAAAATGGTAAAAAATCATCAACGGAGTTACTTGAGCAATTAGAAAAAGAAATTTGATTTATTTACATATTTCAATTTGGGTTGTACTTTATTCTAAATAAAGAATTCTTAACCTTTATCATATTCTAAAATATGAATGCGTTGTTAAAATATATAATTTATGGATTTATTACATATTATAATTCTTTATAAACCTATGATTTAATACAATAGGAGAATGTTAGTGTCACATCCCATATCTTATAGGGGAGAAGCTTCTTAGCACTATATAAGTATGGGCTATTCTCAACCTACAAGACATGTTTAAGGCTGAAAGGGGCTCAGAGTCAAAATGGGGCAAATATCTATGGTTTGGACATGGTGATTTAAATGGTATCGAAGCGATCCTGAGCCACTGTGTGGGGTACCTGTTCAGGACTAACCATTGAGGTGTTTGTCTATTTAATTAAGTGTAATCAGTGGGACCTCTTGAGGAACATTATTACGCACTTGAGGAGATTGTTTTATGCATACATATGGGAAAACTTCTTGACATATAAGAAGTGGAGCCCATACCGACCTAGTGGGGTGGCAGTTTTAAAAGCGTGATGGCCCATGGGCTAAAGCGGATAATATTTACATGATCGGGCTAGATCGTTACTCCTAGTGCGGGATCTTACTAAGGATTGATGAATTCTTTCATCTTTAATTGATTGTTGCATGGTTGTGGAGGGTAGATTTATTGGGACAAACCTTCACTGAAGGTTGCATATGGCCTTATAGTTTCTTATAGAGTAGTAAACCTTCTTTGCACCACAGCATGTCTACCATGAGGAAAGAAAAAGTTTGGCAGCATTTTCATTCCAAAGAAATTTGTCATTATGGAATATGGAAATTTTGTCCTACACTTTAGACAAAAACAATTAATTTATAATAATTGAAAGTTAGATATGACTTAGCAAATTAATAAAGAGATGGTGAATTAGTTTTCTCAAAACCTTTTTGCAAATCAATAAGAAATTGACAAATTTAACTATAAGAACATTAAATAAAGAGATAGAGAGTATACATATCAAACTCTAGATTTATAGAGGTTCAAAACTCTCTCTGCCTACGTCCACTTCTCCTCAACCTTCAACCGGTGAGGGTTCCCCTAGTTTCAAGCTCCATCCCGAACTTATTTATTTTACACTTGGATTTTGGCTCTAATGAGCATTTCACAAATCCTTCAAGTTATACACACTTGGACTTTACATCTCAAGCCTGATAGAGACACTCTGCAGCTCCGCAGAGATTAATCTTTCTATTTCAGTATAATGAACTCATAGGTGCACTCTGAAATATAAAATTAGATTAGATACTGCAGAAAATTGAATGAAAATTTATTAGCAAGAAAATAGTAGTTGAACACAATGCAGTACTAATACTCTTAGTAATAAAATTATCACTAAAAACCTGATATATAAGGGAGCTCAACAACCTATTGCTTGTTGGCGATCGACAGTTCTCAATGATGACCATTTTTTATTAAATGCACTAACGATTATTGCATTTAATCTGTACAAATAATAGTTAGACTCTATCATTGCTGTGGGTGTAGTTTAGTCGACCATTCTAAAAACGGAGTTCTGTCGACATCTCTACAGCACTACATCGACTGTTGAGATACACAACTTAACCGGTTCCCAACCGATCGACCATTTCCAAAACAAGATATTATATCCAAATGGCTAAGATACTTATCTTAGCCGATTGGAAATCGACTAGCTGATTAAACTGAAACCAAACCAACGAATAGAGATAGCACATCTGGTTTCTTACAAAAATTGTCGTTTTGGATTCGTTTCAATTTCTTTTCGCTCTAAATCAGTTCTTAACCATAAATAACTCTTTTATTAAGAACATTTTAAATTCCAAATAACTAAGGTTGATGATTCAGCATTGTGAATACCGCGGCACATTTATATTGGTTTGGTACCTTCCCGGAAATTTAATATTTTGGTCTCATTTGTATGAATAGGTGCCTGCTTTTGAGTCGTTCATAACGTGTTTTTGTGATTGTCTTGGGTTTTGAGTTCGTTCATAATTGTTGTATAGGGTTCGGTGTCCGGAGAGCGAATGTGGATCATCACGAATGTTGGCTGTTGTGAAGTCTTGGGAAGTCTTTGATGTGGGAACATTTGCGAGGAGGCGGAGTGATGCAGATGCAATGGCCAGATCTAGGTACCCCAGTAGGAAATCTGGGTGGTGGCGCCCTTGTTTTCCTCATCAGTCGGTACCAGATCTGTGGCATGAACAGTGCAGGTGCCACCTTCTTTGATGATCGGTGACATGTAATTTTAAGTTTGACGAATTCCCAGTGGGTAAAGTGTGCTCAATCATGACCACGATTCGAGATCCTGAGGAAAGGGTATAAAGCGGAAGGGGAAAGGAGCGATTTTGGATCTAGGGTTTGGTTTCGCAGAAAGTGTTTTCTCCTTAGTTTTGCTAGGTTCATAGGGTAGAGTAAAATACTTAACTTATCTTCATATTACGGATTTGGAAATTCACGTGTAATCTTTCAGTTAGTTCATATAACTCGGTTTTCACTTACAGTATTTTGTGTTTTTCCATTCTCTGATCCCACAGGTGAGTCTTGGACGTTTCTCAAGTTTCGTTTATGGTGGTTCATATCGATATATTTCGATTTCTAGACCGTGAAGTTTCTAAGCTCTTATGATGGGGTTCTTGTTGGAAACTCCAACTCTAGAGCAAGGTAATAACCTAAATTCCTCTTTGTGCTTCAAGTACCAGTTGTAAGTGCTAAGCACTTGTAGCAATCTTATAAAACCACCATTTGCATCTTCTTGATAACGTGTGAGCAGGAAATCTCGATTATAGGTTGTGCTTGATCGCAAATGCATGCTAGAGTCTAAACCGTCGTTTGAACAAGTGTTTATCATTTGCTCAATCCTTGTTTAAAAACTTCAGTATAAAATATTCCGTGAAATGAACTAAGCAATGGCTCTAGATGAGATTAGAGATAAAGATTAGGTAATACTTATCGTGGTGGTGAGACCTGAATACAATAACATACACCAAGCTTTAAAGCAGTTAATTTAATGGTTACTCGTGACCCATTACGACCCATATTTCTTGTTAAACATACATTCTTTGAGACCTCTAAGGATCACCTAGAATGCCTCCTTGTGGAGATGACACAGTGGACTTCCACGGTGAGTATAATGTGGCTGATAGTTCACGGCAGGATAATTTCAACTCAGAAGGGCAGCATTTTGGCGCGATTCTTTGGGAGTGTGAGCAATCAAGTTGATCTGAGAGGCTAAGAGATATCAGTGCAGTTCTCATATTTTTCTTTTTAAATTGAACGTGAAGAATCTAGGTGGGTGTGCGGAAAGAGTAGGATTGGTGCGTCGTGGGTTTGACACTTAGCGAGCAACGCGGAGCTTGGAAGTTATACATCGAAATCTTGAAGAGTCGTGTCTGATGAGTTGTTTCCAAGAGGCTTCCACACCCGATGGTTCATCACGAGTCGGCAACTCTTTCAATGTACCAGAGATTGCCAGACTAGCCTGAGGACTCCATGGTCCTCCTGGCATGGAGATGGTGTTGCCTCCAATGACCCAGCAGTGGAGGGAAATGTTAACTGTTGAAATCGATATCGGGCTCCACATACAATCTTGGAAAGAGCTCTCAGAGATTTTGCAACCTCGAGAACCATAACAAACTGCTGTATTGCTGCCAGAGGCTAACCAATTCCTCCTTAGTCTGAGATGATCCGCCTTCTCCCTATGTATCAAGGGGTCGATTCTGAGAACCCCTACTCATTCATGAGAGACTTTGAGGATATTTGCAGTGCGTTCCTCTCTAATGGATCACCTCTCCACATAATTTGCATGGTTCTATTCCCATTCTCTCTAAAGGAAAAGGCCAAAATCTGGTTTCATTTGCTTGCGCCCAATTCAATCTTTACATGGGAGGACATGCGAAATGAATTCCTTAACAAGTTCTTCCCTCCCACACGTACCAATGCTCTCATGCGAGCAATCCAAAACTTTTTTGAAAAGTCGGGTGAACCTTTTGTTGTAGTATGGGAAAGATACAAGGATCTCCTCCATGCTATCCCTCATCATGGTTTAGATGTTAGACAAATCTGTGCGTATTTTCATCAAGGGCTATCCTTGAATAATAAACAATACATCCAAATGATGTGTGCGAGAGAGGCAATTCAATTCTTTGATACCATAGCAGAAAATGCTCGAACATGGGAAACTAATACCTCCTTAGATAATGCTAACGTGCACAGTACACCTACAGGGGGAGGAATCCATCACTTAAGAGAAAATGATGACCTGCAAGCAAAAATAGCTAACCTAATAAGGAAGTTGGAGGCTATAGAATTGAAAAAGGTGAATGAGGTAACTAGTGTGCCTCAAGTACCCTCAGTGCCTATGGGATCTAGAGTGGAGGAGCCATGCATCATTTTATGGCGACCCTACCCACCAACTATAACTACCCAAACCTTCCCTGCTGGGTGGTTAATCCAAATAGAGCAAGCTAATGCTCTTAACTATCAAAGGAAGCCCTTCACCCTCCATGGGATTCAAACATATAATCAGGGTGGGGTAAGCAATCAATTTTGGTTGAGAAATGAGGAGGCCCACACAACTTGCCAACAACCAAGGCCCCAATTATCCAAAACCAAGGTTTTTCAAACCAAGCCCTCCGCTGCATCATATCCTCAAGGATTCCCAGAACCTTAACCAAGGTTTCCCATCTCAAATCAAGGGAATCCAAACGACAGCCTTATCAACCTGTTGCGGCAGAAGTTTGAGGATATTGTGACACAGCTTCTCGTCTGCACTCCAACAATCCACCAACACCGAATTCGAATCATCTTGGAATGATGTGGAGATCCCAAATCACTAAGCCAACCTCTTATATGGGAAATTTTCAACAAGAAAAAGGAAACCTTCAAACTATCCAAACCCCAAGGTCAAAACAAAGGTTGGAGTTTCAGTCCCAAGTGAGGGCACCTTCGAACATTTAAGGATGTCACCCACTCTTCAAGTGGTAAGGCAGTAATCGACCAAACCATTCAATCCAAGGAACTGATGCAAGAGTTGCAAAATGAACCAGTCAGGGATGATGAGGTGTCTGACAAGCCTCATGTTCCTAGGACAGATGTTATTGATGGTGAGCCGTAAAAGATAAGGCTTCATGTCCCCCGCTTCCATAAATTTCATAGTGAACAATCATTCTGAAATTTATGAGTTGTTCAAACAGGTGAAGTTGAACATTCCTTTACTAGATGCCATTAAGCAGATCCCGTCATATGCCAAGTTTCTGAAAGATTTATGCACTATAAAAAGAAAACTAGGTGTCAACAAGGAGGCATTTATGACTTAGCAATCCACCTCATTGATCCGAAACAATTTACCCCCAAAATACAAAGACCCAGGAAGCCCCACTATTTCCATAGTGGTAGGGAATTCAAAGTTAGGACATGCTCTAGTGGATTTGGGGGCAAGTGTTAACTTGTTGCCTTACTCAGTATATGTTGAGCTAGGGTTAGATGAGTTAGAACCAACCAATATCACCCTCCAGCTAGCTGACCATAGTGTGAAGATTCCTAGAGGAATAGTGAAGGACGTATTGGTGCAAGTGGATAAGTTTTACTTTCCTGTGGATTTTGTTGTGCTTGACACTCAACCTGTGGTGAACCAAGGAACTCACCTCAAAGTGATACTGTAAATATTTCACACGCTAATGCCATTATACACTGTAGGGGAGGACTAATGACATTATCATTTGGTAACATGACCGTTAATTTGAACATCTTTAATGTTATCAAGGAAATGGGGGATGAGGAGGATGTGCTTGTGAGGTGGGGCCATGATGGACTCATGAAAGTAAATATGTAGATAACGCTTTCATACGATGATCCTCTCATGTTCATTTCCAGAAACCTAAGTCGGGTCAAGAGGTAACCACATCTCAGCCGGAGTTTCTACACTCCATAATCGGGAATGATTTAAAGAGGTATTGAAGCAAATGGGTGGGCACCTAAATTTGAACCATTGCCACCAATCGAGGACAGGGTATTACCTTAGGAAGAGAGACCACCTAAACTTGAGTTGAAACCCTTACCATTACATCTCAAATATGCATTTTTAGGGGCAGAAGAAACTTTCCCGGTAATCATATCTTCCTCCTTAGGGTCAGATCAAGAAAATAAGCTTCTGGAGATATTGAGAACCCATAAAACTACCTTAAGATGGACAATTGCAAATATTAAGGGAATTAGCCCCTTGATCTGCACACACAGGATTCATTTGGAAGAGGATGTTAAACCCTCTAGACAACCACAACGACGACTAAACCCAATCATGAAAGAAGTGGTCAAGAAAGAGGTTCTAAACTCGATCGTAGGTGCTGGCTTACCCCATTGTAGATAGCAAGTGGCCGCCCTAACTCAGTAGTCCCTAAGAAACTGAGTCACCGTGGTAGCCACGAAAACAATGAGCTAATTCCAACTCGTGTCACCTCGTGTCGAGGGTGCATAGATTATAGGAAACTCACGCGGGTACTAGAAAGATCACTTCCTTACCTTTGTCGATCAAATGTTAGAGAGTCGTAGGGCATGAATTTTATTGCTTTCTCGATGGGTACTGGCATAATCAAATTGAGATAGCTTAGAAGATCAAGAGAAAACCACATTCAATTGGCCCTGGGCACACGGTTTCTTTAGGAAAATGCCCTTTGGATTATGTAATGCACCAGGAACCTTCTAGCGGTGCATGATGGGGATTTTCAGTGATATGATAGAACTCATTTTGGAAAATTTCATGGATGACTTCTCAGTTTTCGGAGATTCATATGAGGGATTTCTGGAGAATCTACGTAAGGTATTGGAGAGATGTCAAGAGAAGAACCTCGTGTTAAATTGGGAAAAGTGTCACTTCATGGTGACACAAGGGATTGTCTTAGGCCACATAGTATCGAAAAAGGAACTGGGCGCGGGTAAGGCTAAAGTCGAATGATTCCAATCCTACCTACCCCTAAGTGTGTTAGAGGTATAAGATCATTCTTAGGACATGCTGGATTCTATAGGAGATTCATAAAAGATTTTAGTGCCATAGCTCGTCCCTTATGCAATTTGCTTGCCAAGGACGCCCCAGACGGTCACGGGTGCTCATGAGGCCGCCTTTGATAAACTCAAAACTATGTTAGTGTCTCCTCCCATCATGCGATCTCCCACTGGGACCTCCCTCGAGATCACGGTGACGCCTAGTGATTATGCTATAGGGGCTGTTTTAGGACAAAGGGAAGATAAAAAGGCTTTTGTGATCTATTATGCCAGTAAGACTCTAGATTTTGCTTAAGCCAACTACACAACTACGGAAAAAGAGTTTTTAGCCGTCGTTTTTTCCCTAGAAAAGTTCAGGTCATACATTGTAGGTTCTCCCATAACCATTTTCACGGATCATGTAGCGCTAAAGTATTTGCTATCGAAGTAGGATACTAAGCCTCATTTGACTAGGTGGATCCTACTGTGCCAAGAATTTAACCTGACTATTAAAGATAAAAAGGGAGTCGAGAATGTGGTAGCTGACCACTTGTCTCGGTTAGTTTCGGAGTCCATTTCTCACGGCCTACCCATAGGCGACAGTTTCCCTGATGAGTAGCTTTTTGCTCTTGTTCACTGCCCCTGGTACGTGGACATAGTAAATTATCTGGTGACTGGTCAAATTCCACCCCAATGGACCTCTCAACAAAAGAAGAAATTTTTGGCGGACATTAAGAAGTATTATTTTGATGACCCATACTCGTTTAAATACCGCCTGCACTCAATTGATGAGAAGGTGTGTACCCAATGACGATCAAATTGGGGTGCTCACCTTTTTCCATTCAGAAGCCTGTGGAAGGCATTTCTCTGCAAGGAAAACTGCGGACAAAATCCTGCAAGATGGTTTTTACTGGCCCACACTTTTTAAAGATTGCTTTGAATTTTGCAAAACTTGTGCCCTAAGTACAACACCAGGAGGGGTCATGCTAAGGAACATGATGCCTCTTACCCCTATTTTAATCATTGAAATTTTCGATTGTTGGGGTATAGACTTCATGGGGCCTTTTCCCCCCTCTTATGTGTACCTTTACATTTTGTTGGCCGTTGACTATGTGTCGAAGTGGGTGGAGGCCATTCCAACGAGAACTAATGACCACAAGGTTGTTTTGAAATTTATAAAAGAACACATTTTTTCTCTCTCGGGAGTGCCTCTGCAGGTGACCATTAGTGATGGTGGGCTCCATTTTTGTAATCGATCTTTTGAGAATTTGTTGAAAAAGTACGGAGTCACACACAAAGTTTCCACGGCATACCACCCACAAACCAATGGTCAGGCCGAATTAGCCAATAGGGAGATCAAACATATTTTGGAAAAAACGGTAGCCCCAAATTGCAAAAGATCGTCACTCGACTCTACCGGGATGCCTTTCTGGGCTTTTACCGTGACGCTTTAAGACCATTCTTGGTATGTCTCCCTATAGGCTTGTTTATGGAAAGGCTTGTCATCTGCCGGTAGAAATGGAGCACAGGGCATATTGGGCTATTAAAACTCTAAATTTTGATTTGGCTCAAGCAGGTAAACAACGTCTACTGCAGATGAACGAGCTTGATGAATTGAGGCGGGAATCATATGAGAGCTCCCGAATTTACAAAGAAAGGCTCAAGCTGTTCCATGACAAGACCATTGTTTGGAAGACCTTTGAACCTCACCAAAAGGTATTACTATACAGCTCTCGATTACACATGTTTCCAGGAAAACTTCGTTCTAGGTGGACTGGCCCGTTCGTTGTCAAGGTAGTTTACCCATATGGTGCGGTGGAAATTGAGAATCTGAAAAATGGGAAATCCTTTAAAGTCAATGGTCAACGCTTAAAGCCGTTTCTCGAGAACTTTGACCGTCAGGAAAGTAGTGAGGAACTGGTAGATCTGCTGTACCAGGATGTTCCTTTAGAGTAATTTCTATCCTACTTTGTTGTATATAGTTTTTGTTTTCTTTTTGGCATTTCTTATTGTTTTCTTTTTTTCTTTAGTTAGCTTTTATTTTCAAATAACTAAAAAAAAAAAAAAAAAAACATACACTCCTTCTGTTTCCTTGCTTTCTGCTTTTGGGGGTGTCCTGTGTGCATCGAGGGCAATGCTTATTTATGTAGTGGGGGTGGGAGCGCATGTTACATGTCTGCATGGCGCTGATTAAGGACTCTTTCGGGTATAATACTAATTCGGTGGATGTATGTAGCCGCATGACTTCATGTACGCACTCCACGTAGTCTCAATGCATTTACACAATAACAAGCATGCACAAACTTTTTGTTCATATTTGGGACCCGACCATCCCTATTTTGTTCTAGTCTTGGTATCACTTTCTTTAATTCACTACACAAGCCATTTCCTTTATGCTTCGAGTTCATGTTGTGCCTGCTATTGCTTCCGCCTGTGCATTATTTTAGCATTCCATGTTAACTGCATGCATCATATTCTCTGAGGAACACCATGCATAACTGGAAGATGATTTGAGGCCATTATTTCTGTGTTACATTTCAAAATCATTTTGAGTTACCTTTTGCACCCATTTTGAGCCTTGAATTGCCAATTTAGTTCGAACCCTAGGAACCATGATCACGAGAAGTACAGTGGACCCCATGGTAAGCGTGAAGGTGTCAAGAGAGTGAAGTACAATTGTTAGTTCCGTGAACACAAATCAGGTTGGGCAGAGTATGAGTAGGGAAAGAAATGAGCATTCAGTGGAATCCGAGATGGAGGGCATTCGAAAAGGGTATATCTATATATCGACACTGATGTTCCAAATTCACAAAAAAAAAAAAAAAAGAAAAAAAAAGAAAAAAAAAGAAAAAAAAAATGGGAAAGTGGTATCGGTACCACTCTTACCGTACCGTACCACTCACGCAAAAAGAGGCAAAGATTACTTAGCAACCTGCATCGCAGACTTACCGCTACCGATACCGGGCTTAATTTGTAAGTAAACTAGTGGTTTTTAACCCCCTTTTACACCTCTTTTCATTCCCCTACTCCTTCATTCCTATATAAGACAAACCCTAACCACTTTTCTCTCTCACAAGAGCAAACCCGAGATCACATGTTCCTGCTAGCATTTTCATCTTTCTGACCCGGATTCTTCTTAGTTCGTCGCACAGACGTGGTAAGCACCCCTCATTTCTTTGAGAGCATCTTTTGTTGCGATATTTCATTGTATCCACATGGATTTGCTTGGGTGGCTTGGGTTGGTAGTATTCTATTCTTGGTGGATTAGGGCATCGGTTGATGGTATGGAGAGGAAGTTTATGTCCGAATTGAACGAGGCCAGCCCGATACTTATGGAGATGGGTTGTTGGGATATCGTTTTGTGTGTTTGGGTCGTATTTGCTATAATTTCTATTCTTGCCATATCTGGCAGATCAAAAACGTGGAAAGAGCTGAGGCTCTAGCTCTTCTATGGAAACGAATTTGTGAAAAAAAAGCAGGCTTGATACCTCGCGGATATAAAGAAAGGAAAGAGCGAAGAGATTAGGTATGCGAGAGCGGGAGGCATCGAAGAGTGAAGATAAGAGATTGAGAAGCCATGTTTGCCGAGTCTTCGATTTAGAAGCGGAAAAGTGGGCCTGTCGATTACCGTGAGGTTTCATTGCAAGCAGGGTGTGAAAGTGGACACATTCTTGTTCACCCATCCTATCAGAGCTGTTATTCAGGAGCAAAATTTGCAATTTGTTTGTGCTGAAGTACAAGGTTATCTACCGACCTTGGTCCGGGAATTTTATTCTAATTTGAGAGAAAATCAGCATTTAGATACCCTGCTAGAGACCACTGTTATGGGAAAACAGTTAAAGGTCAACCCTGATTCGATAGCTCACTCATTGCATTATGTTCGCCCTGCCGCCCATGACCGACCTTACCCTCTCAAGGCCATTACTAAGTTCGATGCCAGGTTGTTTGTTGATGCCATGTGCACCCATCCAGTTTCCATGAGAGGTTTTATGCGCAAGGAGTTCGTTCCAGGGAAGCTTAAGCCTGAATATGCTTTAATGAACAAAATTATTCACAATATGATCGGACATTGAGGAAAGAATTGCCAAGCAAGGAAGAAATACGAGTTTTGTATGGTGATGGCCAGAAGATCATTGATTCGCCTTGGTTGTATGGTGTGTTATGGGGGACTTTGCGGAGTCCCAGTGAAAGCAGGCATATCCCGTTTCACGACTCTAGTTCACGAATCTGGTGGGCCAGCGGGGATAAGGGGATTAGTTAGGAAAGCGAATTCTTCCTAAGTGGGTATCACAAACCAAGCGAAGCCAAAAGTAGGAACCGCATCCACAGGACCTCGATGTCGCGTTCTCCTTCGGCTATATCTGGGGCTTCTTCATCGTCAGCTCAGGAGTCGATGAGCACATCTCCTTTGAAAAGGATGGAGCGTAGGATCAAGGGTTGGTTCAAGTGCATATTGGGTAAGCAGAAACAGCTGGACCGCAGGCTCTCCAGGCTCAGTCACATCTACCGAGGAGAACCTGCAGTGGAAGATGCTCCCCCTCCTGACTTGGAAGGGGATTCTGATGAGCTTGACGACTGTGTTGATGAGAATGCATTCTCTTCGACAGATGATGGGGAGGGTGTAGAGTAGCAGCATGGCAGGTTAGAATAGGGTGGTGTTGGCAATTGGGTAGAGACCTCAGCCACGTCATGCCAACACCCATTTTGTTCATATAAGCCCTATTTGTGTAGCCTATGGTCGTTACAAGCCTGAAAGACCTTTTGGATTTTAGTTGTGTTGGTTGTTCCTCTTTGACTTTATGGCATATTAGTTGCTTGGTGATGTTAAATTGTGTGCCTTTATAATATCGTTCATTTCAGTTTGGTGCTTTCATGGCAGCTCTTCTTTTCTCAATTCCATGGTCCCTTATATGAATATCTTGGTTTTGTAATAGTTTGTTATTATGTTCATTACTTTGAGACTGTGGTTTCAAATGAGTTAGACGGTTGCATGCTGCACGTCGGGTTGAAGTCTGATACTTTCCGATTTTTTACTTTTGAAACTTTCAAAGCTTAAGCGCACCTAGCGCATGTTGTTAAATCATAATCGATGGGGTGTACTAGTTCAAATCTTGCTAGGGACTAGCAAGATGTAGGTGAAGTGTGTTGAATACGCAAAGGCGGCATTTATATTATTGGATTTAGTCTTATTCAGCTAATATTTTGCTCATTTTGTATAAGAATAGGTGCCTTTGATTGTTCTCGTGTTTTGGACTTGTGCACGTTTTTTTCGAGTTCCGTGCATAATTATTTATAGGGGGTTCGTGTCGGAAGGCGAATGTGGATCATCGCCCGGATGATGGAAGCCCCGCTGTTGTGAAGTCTTGGGAAGTCTGATGGTGTTGGGGTACATTTGCAGAGGTAGGTAGATGCCGGTACCGGGCAAACCGATCTGGGGTACCCCCGGCGAGGAAATCACGGTGGCAGCAGAATGCAGGTGCCACTCTCACTGCCGGTACCCCAAAGCAGAAAGTCACCAGTAGCCTAGTGGTACCGGTACCACACTTACTGGTACCGGTATCAACATGTAATTTTTGCGGGATTTGAGCAGAATTCCAATTTCGATCTGGGTATGCTCAGTCTTTCGACCACGGTCGAGATCACAAAGGAAGAATTATAAAAGCCAAAGGAAGGGGGAGAAGCGGGTTTTGGATCCTAGGGTTTTGGTTTTCATAGAAAGATAATAGTGTTTTCTCATAGTTTGCTAGGGTTCATTGGGTAGGGTAAAATGCCTTAGCTTTTCTTGGATTAAGTTTGATTCGTGTAATCTTTCAGTTAGTTCATACAACTCGGTTTTCACTTACAGTATTTTGTGTTTTTGATTCTCTGATCTTGCAATTGAAGTGTGATTTTCTCAAGTTTCGTTTATGAGTAGTTCCTTATCCAATATGACTCGATTTGTAGTTTCAATGAAGTTCTAAACTCTTATGATGGGGTTCTAATGGTGGAAACTCAACTCCGGCAAGGTAATAACCCTAAATTCCTCTTTTGTGCTTCAACAGGATTGTACAATGCTAAGCACTTGTAGAAAAATCTTATAAAACCTTAGTTTGGCATCTTCTTGACAACGTGTGAACGAGAAATCCTCGGTATAGGTTGTGCTTGATCGCAAATGTAGGCTAAGAGTCTAAGTAAATCGTTTGAACAAGTGTTTATCATTGCTCAATCATCCTTCATTTAAAAAGAGCTTTCAATGTAAAATATTCCGTCGAAGACCATTCATCAATGGCTCCTAGATGAGATTGCGAATAAGAATTACAGGTACTTGTCGGCATTAGTGAAACCTTAGAACCCTATCTTTCATCTTCGCTTTAAAGCGATTAATTTGTCAGTTACTCAATCAACTTGACCACAACCCCGTATTTCTTATTAAACATACATTCTTTGGAGAATAACCTCTAAGGATCACCTAGAACACCACTCCCTGTGGAGATGACCTGTGGACTTCCACAGTAGTATAATGTTTGACGACCTTAGTTCCTACGCTTGGGAATAATTTCAGCATACGAAAGAGACGAAGCAAACATAACTTTAAAATATTTAATCAATTCAAAGTCAAATCGAGTTAAAATCAAGAAGTTTGCAAAGAATGTCGAAAAGGTCCCGGAAATGGTTACTTTAGGTTCTTTTCATTCTAAATCAATTTCAAACCTTAGATAACACTTTTAAACACATTTTAAACTTCAAACACCTAATGTTTGATACTCATACTCGAGTTTTCAAAATGGTATTCAATTTAGACACAAAAACGAAGTTATAAAGAATATGCATGTAAGATATGATAAATCCTAAAGTGCACCAATGCATTACTCGTACACAGATTTCTAAGCTTACAAAATCTTTACTTGATGCTTGAGTTTGGAGTCTTGGTTACTTGTCATTTTTTATTTGAAATCTTGGTTCTTGGATTTGAGTGAACTTGACTTTCAAGAGCTTGATCAAATACACCATTGTCATCTTAAACTTGGAATATCTTCATTTGATGGTTAATGAATTTCAACTTATCACTCAACTCAATGTTAACCATTAATAACTAATAACCTGGATTTGTTATCATCAAAACCTCAATTAAAGATACCCTTGAGCCAACAACAATAATAATAGTAATAATAATAATAATAATAATAATAATAATAATAATAATAATAAATAATAATAATAATAATTTTTGTCACAAATTTTGGAACGAAAGCGAGTACTTACTTGATAGGGTCTAGATCAGACATATACCTTTAATGATTTAGGATACTTACTGTTGGATTTTCAAAGTAAAACAAGCTTTTAAGGTGGTATTGTTGGAATTATGAGTGACCTGTGGGATATTACAAGAAGTAATATTTAGGTGGCTTTTCCAATCCATTGTAAATGTTAGCAATTAGGAAGCAAGTCCAATCCACAGGATAAAACAACAATTGGGTGGCAATGCCAAACCTTCAAGAAATTAAACAACAGTTGGGTGGCTTTGCCAATCCATGGAAATGTAAATAAGCAGTTTGGGAGTGATTAGTACCCAAAAAGTGCTATTTTGAACCCTATATTAGATAGGTTTTGAGTGCTTTTTGCGCACTAATCATGTCATTTATGCCAATTGAAGTGTTCAAGATGTACTTGGAAATATCACTTATGCGGTTAGAGGTTATTTTGGTTGTTTTGCAGGTTTGCGCACTTTGGGAGTTCAATATTGATTCAAATGATGAATCCCACGAAGAACCAGTCCCAATTATCGATACATCAATCGGACGAAAATCAAAGAAAGAATGAAGGCAAAGTGATGAAATCGATGCGATGGGACGAGGAAGCAATGCGGTGAAGATCGACAAATCCCGGGAATTTCGTAAGATTGCGAAATTTATTTGTAATTGCAATTTCATAACCTTAAATGGTTTATAACAAATGAAATTACCAATTTTAAGCTAGACACCGAGGTTTCATTTAGGCAACTGTTCATGAGGAATTTCATGTTTAAGCTACTCCGCATAAATTTTAAGCTGAATTTAGCGAAATTTCGCTAGCTAGCAAAATTGCCAAGCCTTAGCGAAATTTTCTATTTCGCTATGCATGGTGATTTCGCTACCTAGCGAAATTCTTGATCCTGCGAATTCTTTGCCTCGTCATGTTTTTGTAATTAATGCCAACCGACTTCCAAAAATTTGGTGTATTACTCTCTTGTCCTTTAACTTAGCCAAATTGTTGAAGCATGGTATTTTCATGTATTGGTGCTTTAATATAAGCCCCTCCCTTTTTGTAACCCTAAGCAACAATTTGGGGAAAGAAGAAATTTTGTAAGTTTTCATTTTTGTAAATAAAGTCTCGTATTTTAGTTAGGGTTTTGTTTTCCTCTCTTCTCTCTCCTCTTTCCCTTATTTTCGGCTGCCAAACACCCCTCTTGAGGATGACAACTCAAGAGATGCTTGGCTAAGCCTCCTTTCTTTGAAGAGGAAGGAAGCTAGCTTGGTAGTGGGGCATATGCATGTTGTCCTCTTGTGTTAAAGCTACAGGTACTGTGTTTATGGCCCTCATCTTCTCAAATTAGGGTTGAATAGCATTTAATGTTATTGATTTGGCCAATACTCTCCATGCTTTAGGATACAGTGCATGTATGCTAGATGCCTTTGTGGTTTTGGAGGAATGGTGCTGCAGTACTTGAGATGATATTGAATGTTAGGGTTTCAAGGCGAAAGGACCATAGGCGCATGTGTGTGTTGACTCAAATAGGAGTTGTTTTCCCAGGGTTAGGTTGCTAGTTAAACATAGATCGGTTATGCCTTGGACTATAGGTTGCATGTCACTGCGAGGATAAAACCCGAGGACACTTGTTTGCCACTAACTTACCAAGTTAGTGACCTAAATCTTCAAAGTTAACTTTTTCACACTTCATTTCGGTTTTAAGTTAATCAATTTTCAAACTCATCACCTTTGTTTTTAGAAAAAATCAAAAGTCAAATAGAAAGCCTTGCAACCTTGCATATGCAAATCATTCCTAGGATGGCTCCCGTCCGTGTTTGACCTGAACCGCTATCTTTGCAGTAGCTTGACTACTGCGGTAGTAAGAACAAGTGTATATAAATTTGTTGATTTTGGCTCGACCTACTATGGCACGAATCAATTGCGGCGTTAGAAGGATGGTGCCAAACTACGAGATGATAAGTTGAAGTGTACTTGTGATCAACATCACAAGTGAAGGTAATCTTTTTTAACTCTTTTGAAACCCGGTGCGATGGCGCAGGATTTTCATCACTTCCATGATAACTTCTTGTTTTTTGTTTTTATATATCGATCCGATTTTATTTTAGCTAACCTTAACCTTTACCAGTTGGTTTGTGCTCTTTGTTATGTCTCAGTTTGTGTAACAGTTGTGTATGCGTCTTTGGGACGAACTCAGGAAAGGCGCATAGAATCGGTACACAGCCACAGCCCCGGTCGGTGAAATTCGGTCTTTGCCCGATACCATGGATCACTACCTGAAGAACAACAGAGTCAACTGGAACCCCAATGAATCAACGACCTATAGAACCACGAGGATCCCACATCCACCCTCCACAGAGTTAGTGCCCCATCTTGTATCCATTCCTCCTGCTTGAAGATGTAGCGGTGGGCCATGACCCCAGTACCCCTACTCCACATATCATGGTATGGAAAATGAAAATCCATACACTCATATTAGGGATTTTGAGGAGGTTTGCACTACCTTTAAGGAAGGTATGATGGACATGGTTGCTAAAAATTTGAGAAAGCATTTCCATAGACACACAAGGACAAGGCAGAGATTTGGCTAAACTCATTTGAGGCCTAGAACCATTAGAAATTGGGCTGAGAGCTGCGGGAAGGGAATTCCTGAAGAAGTTGCTTAGTGCTCATTAGATAATAATTTGAAGAGACAAATTTACACCTTTGCGGCTCGAGGATGGTGAGAGATTTTACCCCGTGTTGGGAGAGATTTATGGAAACCATCGGTGCACATCCACATCATGGGTTTGATACTTGGATGTTAGTGAACCACTTCTATGGTGGTATGTCTCTGCCATGAGCGACTTTTTGAAACCATGTGTGGAGGAGACTTTTAAGTAAGCATCGGATGAAGCATGGATTTTTTTTTTTTTTTTTTTTTAAGTGCGTGTTTGAAACTACAAGGGTTGGGATGAGCACAACCTGGGGAGTGGGATGAGACCGGTTAAGCGAAAGGGTGGGATGTATGCCTTTACTTGAAGAAATAGAGATGAGAGCTAGGATTTCAGCCTAGCAAGGAAAGTGGAGGAGCTTGAGGCCAAACGGCTCAAGAAGAGGTGCATGCGTGGCCCGAAAATCACGCACACACCAATCCTTGCACTAATTTCAATCCTGTACATCAGTAGAACGGTGTCAATGGCCTTCAATGAAGGATTTGATGCTCGAGAATGTGTGCAAACCACTTGTAGGACAATACAAGCCACAACAATCCAATGCCATATGGTAGCCACCTACAATTCCAATTGGAGGAATCACCCTAACCTCATGGAGACCAACCCCTGCCTATGTACCCCGGTGCCCGAACCACGGTTGGTTCCTATATTCATAACCACCACCATGCTCGTCTCACGTGGGCTTGACCATATTGATTTGACTAAAGTGGTAGGCAACTTTGTTGAGGAACAAAAGGAATCCAATGTGCAAGCGGCACAAAGTTGATACTGTAGAAAGTACGAATAGAGAATAGATGGGCTTGAGAGCAATCTCATTGAGAAAATTGACAACCTACATTATTCAATCACGAGATCAACAAGTTTGCTAGAGGTACAAGATAAAGGGAGGTTTCCGTCACAAACACTTCCAAATCCCAAGGGAATTCATGAGGTGGGAGTCATCCAACAATTTAGGAATGGATGAAGTTAAGAACATAGTACCACGAGGAGTGGAAAGAGGTTGATCAACCCATGTCGAGCACATTAAAGAATCGATCAAGGAGAAAAGTGCAGTCTGACATATTCTCCTAAAGGAGGATTCAATGAAATACCGCATACCACCTCCATTTCCACAAGCACTTAGAGGTAGAAGAAGGCATCTCGACAGCGAGGCATTTTTAGAGTCTGAGGCCCAGTGAAGGTTAACATACCTCTTTGGTTATAATCAAACAAGTCCCACCTTGTAAAATTTTGAAAGATCTTTGCACAATTAAAAAAAGGGATAGGCATTGAGAAGAGGCATTTCTCGAGCAAGTCGGTGCCATAATCCCAAAGCAAATGCCACTTTGTCAAATACAAGGATCCGGGGTCTCCCACAATTCAGTCAATATTGGTGGGAAGTCATGGAACAAATCATTGCTTGATTTAGGAGCCAGTGTGAACCTAATCTGTATTGGTATACAAGCGATTAGGTTTAGGTGAACAAACTACCAACATCACACTTTCATTTGGTCGATGGGTCGGTGAAAATCCCCTAAGGAGATAGTTGAGGATGTCTTAGTGAAAATAGACAAAATTCTACTACCCCGGTAGATTTTGTAGTGCTTGACAACGAGCCCGATTGCAAATGGAACCCAATCATGTACAATCATCTTAGGAAGACCGTTTTGGCCTGACCAGTGTCGTCAATTGCCGGAATGGAGTCATGCAACTTACCTTTGGTAACATGACCTTGGAGTTGAAACGTCTTTCATTTGAACAACGAACATGAGTTCTTTAGAAAATGAAAATCATATAAATTTGAGTGAAGTTGTTTCAAATGGTCAATGTCTTGGGGAAAACAAAGTGCTTCGAGGAATTGCGAGAGTAATCAACCAAGGAGATGAAAATTTTGGTCTGCCGTGACACCTCTGCTGGCGATTGGTCGATTCAAAGGCCATCGCGGGACCAGGTCGACAATTGGGCTTGACACCGTAGGTCAACCGGACTGCTGCGAGGGGGTTGAGAGATCATTCTCCTTGATCCTTGAGTAATTTGAGATTTTGGGCCCGGTTGGTGTTTTCAAAAAGCAGTGCGGTTCATAATTTTTTTCTTTTGTCTTAAGTTAGTTAATTTTGATAATTTAGGTTATTGTTAGTAAGTTTCCTAAATTAGCAGGTTTTCTTTTTTAGTAATTTTGTTTATATACTATAATATTATTATTATTAGAATTTTAATTATAGTTTTATCTGATAATTGTCATTATAATTTTTATTTCTTATAATTTCAATATTTAACTACGAGGTGATTTCGTTATCAGTGGAATAATCGGTTTGGGCGAGTCGCTAAAAATAGGCGGGTGTAAGGGACCCTTCGACTCTGTGACGCCTATTAAACTGGGAGGGGTTTTGTCGTTTGCCACTTCATTCTCCGCCCGGCGAAGCCCTTGAGGTCTCCGGCCCTGCACGCCGCGTCATTTGCCCTTCTTGGAGTTGCGCCTGTTCGTGGCCGCGGGTCACGGTTGCCTGCCATAGCCCCCTACACATCCTTGCCTTTACTGCATCGATCCTCGGCCCTAATCGAGACTGGCCCGGGCTAAGTGGCCTCCAGCTGCCTTTATTACCCGGTAGCGCGATACACACAGCCAGGCCCCAGTCCACTTCTTTAGCCATCCTGCTTGCACGGAGCACCCTCAGACCAGTAGTAGCCTGCGTATTTCCGTCTCTGTTTGGTAGTAGCGAGCAGCCCACGCATTCCCGACCTCGCCGTGCCTTGGGTCCACGATCCAGCATGGCCAACGCCGTTCGCTCACGGCCCGCGCACCTCTCTTGCGGTTGGGGACCCTCGAGTCCTTGGTCCATCTATTTTTGCCTCGTGTGAGTTGATCCTCTCTGAGGCTTTATTTGGCTGACGAGGCCCGTTGTGACTGCGTCAGTGAGCTGCAGTTCATACACTGTTTGAGTGATTGTTCGCCTCTGAGCCTGATTCCGAGTGGTCGATGCATTACTTACATTTCGGTGGCCCGAGCCCTCTTCGAGTAGGTATTGATTTCGGTATGGATTCGTACTTTCGGTCGATTCCGCGTGGTCGTGGCGGGTTAGGTTCGATGCACCGGCGAGAGTGACCCGGCCGGTCGGAGCTCGGTGTCATCACCGGTCCACTGAGGGCGTGCACGAGGGCCTCGGGATTTCGTCGTTACAGGACACGGATGGGACCCGAGGCCCCATCGCTGTAACCCGGAGGAGAGTTAGGAGGAACCGGCCTTCCAAGCGGAGCCCGCACATCGGGCCCGGGAGAGTCATCTATTCTCGACCTCCAGCCGTCACGGTCATCAGCTGCTAGAGGCGACTTCATCACCCGGTGTGCGCTGCCTCGAGGATTCGACGGCCATTGTTTGTAGGGAACCCCATTCCGGGGAATGTACGACTCCATCGTAGACCATTCCATCAGGAGTCGTACTACGACGTCCCCGCACTGAGGGCTGATCCCAGATACCGGGAGTCCATGAGGTTGATCGAGGAGTATTCACTATTACCTTTCATGACTCCGAGGCAGCATTACTACCCACGAGTGGTGTTGCAGTTTTACCACTCGATGACCTGCAGAACAATAGGTCCCTTGAGCCGATTCGGCTTATCGATATCGCGCCGGTGTACTCAAGCGGCCGAATATTCTGGCCGGCTTTGGGCTGCGCATACCGCAGCGGTCGGAGGTTACGGCGTGGGCTCACCCGGCCATCGCGCCAGGGAGATGGTCCGAGCCAGCGGCCGGAGACACCCGCTGGCAGTCCCGGTATTTTCTGGGAGGCGGCTTAGCCTCGGATCTTGCTGATCGACCGGCCTCTCTGGTGTGGCGTGTCTGCCCCGTGCAGGCTTATTCCTCTGCGACGTATGTGCGGAGGAGGGCATCATCTTGGAGCAACTGCCGGATCTCGGGATTTTAGTTGATCCCTACGAAAATTTGTTGATGGCCTCTCTTTTGCAGTTCGAGGAGAAGGTCCATCGGAAGGACCTAGCATGAGCAGAGAGCCTTCCACTACTTATGCAGACTCCTCTGCATGTTCGAAAGATCCGGGATTTCCAATGAGCCCGTGGATTTGAGATGAGGGTCCGATGCCCTCCTACTGGCCACAAGAGAGCTGGTGATGACTATGCCTCGTCTCTTTCACCTCACCTACAGTGGGATCTGTGGAGGGGTACGGGGTCAGGCAGGTCGAGGACTCCCATTGTGAGATGACATGCCCGCCCCGAGCCCGAGGTACGAGGAAACCAAATGGCACGTATGTCCCTCCATCTCCCTCCTCGACACTACATCGCCAGCCTACAACATACACCCGACTCCATCCTATTCAAGACACCATTTGCCGGAAAGTACATCTCATGCTACCAGAGAGATAGCCGTAGTGATGGGTGGATGCCATCCGCTCACTAGCAAATTACACAGCAAATTTCAGATCAGGCCGCCCAAAGTGTCACTCTATGCTTCGGGCCAGAACATGACGCACTCGGGCCTTCCTCATGTTCCGGATCAGAGAGAGGAGCCCACCACAGACGCAGCCTCTATTTGATGTACCAAGAAGAAGAAGAAGAAGAAGAGCCAGACCCACCACCACCACAAAGAATGTAGGTGGTTGTGGTTTCTTTATGATTTTGTATAGTTATCGTTTTTATCAACGCCTACTAATTTTGATTAGATTCATGTATTACCCATAAAGAGTAAAGGATATTCTTTATATGTTTAGCTGATATGCATGTATTCAGCCACTTCGCTATATCAAAAGCTATTCAAGATATATATATACAAACTTTGCATACCATGTTTGTGTCTTTACCATGTATATTTGTTTTTCTTTCAATCGAACAATTGAATCACATAATCGGGACAATTGAATTGCTTTTGTTTGAAATCAATCACTGCTTGTCACCTTTATGTTAGATAAAATTCCATGCTTGAAACAATTTTTGGTCATTGAAGTTCCAAAGAGGCTCAACTTGAAAATTTCTCCTGCGCTAATTCACACACGCACTCCGCATTATTTTTAATAGTCGAATTTGTTTACTTCCTTTCACAGATAGCCTACTTTTAAGCACGTTAAGTAACCTGCATAAATGTGTTACCCATAATTAAGACCAAATGTTGTATTCCCCACAAAGGAAAAGAAAAAGAAAAAAGAAAAAGAAAAAGAAGAATAAAAAGAGCAATAAAGTCAGTGGAAGTTTTGGCCTGAAACCCCAGCACGGTCCGAGTGTACGGGCGAAGCTCAGCCCGATGCCCTAAACCCACTTCACTGGTCGGGAGTCATCGATTTAGTGCCCGTTACACGGGTGGATAGGTAGAGTCTAACGACTGTAGGTGCTTGATTTTCAAGTCATCTCGAGTCCGGGTGAAGCCTTTAGAAGCCTGTGGTCACGATCCTTTCGGGGCTCGATGCCCTAAACCTTAATCGGGTCAGAGTCATCTATGAACTCGCACCTGACTCGTGAAGTCGAATTTTTAAGCATTGCATCCCATGCTGTAGTCGAACAAAGAAAGAAGTGCGTGAACTATCCCATCTAGGTTGTTCAACAACTTGCCAGCCATGTCGCTGCTAGGTCGGGGGAGGACAAATTTTGCACTTATCGGGCGTAATCCGATATTTAAAGAACCATTAGACTTAGGTGGAAATTCGCTGAGAATCAAGGAACCAATATTGACCTAAAATTGTTCTTGTATGGTTTTGGCTCTTTCATGCCTAAGCTAAACTGTGTCCATTTTTCGCTAAGGTACCGTTTATATGTACATAAACTCATGTCCTGAAAACCACTGCTGTCCCTATTTTGTATACCATACTGACTAGCACGCTTAAGTTAGGGGTGATTAGTACCAAAAGTGCTATTTTGAACCCTTATATTAGATAGGTTTTGAGTGCTTTTGCGCACTAATCATGTCATTTATGTCAATTGAAGTGTTCAAGTCTTCTTAGTATCACTTATGCCTAAGCAGGTTATTTTTGGTTGTTTTGGCAGGTTTTGCGCATTGGGAGTTCAATATCGAGTCAAATGATGAATCACGAAGATCGATCCCAATCGTCACCATCAATCGCACTCAAAAATCAAAGAAAGAATGAAGGCAAAAAGTGACGGAAATCGACAGCAGATACGTGAAGCAATGCAAAGGAAGATCGCCAAATCCCGTGAATTTTCGCTAAGATTGCGAAAATTGCCGAATTGCGAAATTTCGCGAACCTTAGCGAAAATTTCGCACCTTAATAAATTACTAATTTTCGCCAGACACCGTGGTTTTCGCTAGGCACTGCTCCCATGGAAATTTCATGTTACTATCACATAAATTTCGCTTAGCTACGTAATTTCGCTATTGTAATAAATTGCCAAGCCTTAGCGAAATTTTCTATTTTCGCTATGCACAGATTTCGCTACTCAGCTAAATTCTTCGCCCCAGCGAAATTCAACGCTCGGCCATGTTTTTGTAATTAATGCCAACCGACTTCCAAATTTGCGTATTACTCTCTGTCCTTAACTTAGCCAAATTGTTAGGCTTTATGGTATTTTCATGTATTGAGGTGGCCTATATGTTCCTCCCTTTTGTAACCCTAAGCAACAATTTGGGGGAAAGAAGAAATTTTGTAAGTTTTCATTTTTGTAAATAAAGTCTCGTATTTTAGTTCAGTTTTGCTTTTCTCTTCTCTCTCCTTCCCTTATTTTCTCTACGCTAAACACTCTCTCGAGGATGACAACTCAAGAGATGCTGGCTGCTTCCTTTCTAGTTATAATAAGCTAGCTTGGTAGCCAGCATATGCATGTTGTCCTCAGGTTAAAAGCTACGTGCATCAGATGGCGGCCCTCATCTTCTCAAATTCAGGTTGAATAGCATTTAATGTTATTGATTCGCCAATACTTCCATAAAGTAGATACAAGGTATACTTAATGCTGGGGATGACCATGGTTTTTTGGGATTGGCCTTTACGAGCCATCGAGATGATATTTAATGCTAGTGGTTTCAAATCAAAAGGACTATATCGAGATGTTACCCGTGGTTACCTGGGCCAGGGAGTTGTTTTTAGTAAGGGTTTGCTAGTTAAACATAGATCCCAAGAGGCTGACTATAAAGGTAATGTCATAACGCCGAGATAAAACCCGAGGACACTTGCTTGCCCTAATCCTACCAAGTTAGTGACTCCAAATCTTCAAAGTTAACTTTTCACACTTCATTTTCGCTTACGCTTAATCAATTTTCAAACTCATCACACTCGTTTTGGAAAATCCAAAAAGTCCAAATAGAAAGCCTTTACCTTTCAGACTTATGCAAATCATTCCTAGAATGAACCATCCTGTTCGACTTAGAATACTATACGCAAAGAGCTTGACTACGAATAGGAATCCTAGGGTGTATATAAATTTTGTTGATTTTAGTCGTACTTACCAGTGGTACGAATCGTGAGGTTGAGCCAATCCACATAATAAGCAAATGTGATAAGACTATGCCAACCTTCGGGAAATGAAAGTGTAGATGGATGGCTAAGCCAATCTTTAGAGAATAAGAAGGGAAGATAATAATGACACTCGATATAACGTGATAAAACCCTTAGAATTAGTGAAACCTTCATGCGGCAAATCTGAGAAAATAATCCACTATGAGATGAAACTGGTAAAAGATGTCATACACGCAGGATATGCTCACAATCCTTTCAGTTTTATTTCTCAATACTCTCTATGTGAAGTACTATGTTTTTTGCCACTCTCCTTAGTGTGATAACCCCGATTGTTTCACACCTATCATTTCAATTCTTTGTGATTGAAATAATGATCTCTGGAACTCTTTATAATCTCTTGGAATTCCCCTTTGATTATGTTCCTCAAAGCCTATTTATAGGCAAGGGTTTGATCCTTGGATGGATCTCATTGGTTGAAATGAAAACCAATTTCATTGACCGAAACAATGGCCAATTCTCATCCATACGAATATAGGATATGAGACGTGGTGGCAACGTAGAGAAATCATTCTCCTAAGAAAAAGGCTGCTGTTGCAGCAACTATTAATGGGGCTGCACCCACTAGTATGGGGGTCTTTAGAGGAAAATAAGTGAGGATGATTTTTTTGTTGAGCTATGGTCTTTGTAGAAAAAATTATTTTTATTTTCATTTTTTTTATGGTTTTCATTTGTTTCTCTTTTTTCATAACAATTTACCTTTGGGTGCTTTTCCTTGCAAGGAAAAGCTCAAACATGAAAGGATGGAAGTAAAAACGTACAAGTTATTAGTCCATGCAAAGTCACAAATCAAAATACAGAACGAAAGTATCAAAATATAATCAAATTATTCAAATCCCATCAATACTGTGTGACACACAAATCAAAAAAATAATATTTGGTCTTCGGTTTTCTCAGGAGCCAAATGGAAACTACTTCCGGGTGAATTTTACTCCAAGTTGAAAAGCAAGACATGTGTGGCACACTAGTTCAATCCTCAGTACTATTGCGGTTAATTAGCTAGTTGATCCTTTATATAAACCCCACTTCTTTCCAAGTTATTTCAGGCCACTCCTCTCATAATAAAGATGAAGAAACTTGCCTGTTTTCCTAAGAAACTGGAGGATGATTCAAACCCGGTGGATAATATCAACCATTCATCCACCAAGTTGTCTTGCTTTCAACGACCTTTACGGGGTCTGTTTTCTTCTCTCTTGTATTTCCTAGCTTTCCAGGTAAGCCCGTTTTGGATTCAGCTTAGTTACTTCACCACTCTCTCGTTGCTGGGTTATCTGGCTTTGAAGGTTTCAAAGCCGAGAACTACCTCATTCATGCCTTCAGACATTGATATGTTCTTTACAACAGTGTCCTCATTAACAGTTTCTAGCATGTCTACAGTGGAGATGGAGGTTTTCTCCAACACCCAACTTGTTATCATGACCACTTTGATGCTAGTGGGGGGAGAGGTTTTCACTTCCATGCTTGGACTTCAATTTATGAGGTCCAAGTACATCAGAAAGGCAAATAGAGAGAATAGAGTCGAATTAGCTAGCATAGACTATAATTCTTCGAATTCTAGGATTTTCTCTGGTCAAGTTGAACTGGGGTTGGTAACTCTTCCACAGGCGCAGAATGATCAGCCAAGTCCCAACATAGAAAAAGAAATTGAAGCCTCACATGGCGAGCATTTGAAGTACCAATCTATTAAGTGCTTGGGTTATGTAGTTTTATTTTACCTTCTAGTGGTTCATGTAATTGGTTCAGCCATGGTAGCCTTGTACCTTAACCTTGTTCCAAGTGCAAAAGAAGTACTAAAGAACAAAGGCCTTCGGATACTAACATTTTCAGTGTTTACAGTGGTTTCTACCTTCTCAAACTGTGGTTTCATTCCCACAAACGAGAATATGGTGGTTTTCAAGAAGAATTCAGGTCTCCTTCTTGTTCTTATTCCTCTACTCCTTGTTGGGAACACTTTGTTTGCCCCATCTTTGTGGGTTGTGATTTGGGTTATGGCAAAGGTCACAAGGCGAGTCGAATTCAATTACATGTTAAAGAACTCTGGGGGGATAGCCTATGATCACTTGCTTCCTGGTTTGTATTCATGTCTTCTGGCTATCACGGTTTTCGGGTTCATATTTGTACAGTTTTTACTTCTCTGCTTCATGGAGTGGAATTCAGGAGACTTGGCTGGCCTAAATTCATACCAGAAAATTGTAGGCTTGTTGTTTCAAACAATAAATTCTAGGCATGCTGGTGAATCTATCTTTGATCTTTCAAATATATCTTCAGCAGTCCTGGTGCTCTTTGTTCTAATGATGTGAGTTTCCACATTACTCCTTACGTGTGCCACTATCTATTGCTAGAACTAGTCCTATGAATATGTAACACATTTATATTCCTTTTGGATAATGCTTTGATACCTTTCATAAATGAACATCAGGTTTGGCCAAAAAGTGGGTGAATATTGGGGCCACACTTCTTGTCCCATATAACGCATTAAGGAAAACTATAGACACCTCTAAAGGCTGAAATGATATCTCAAAATGAAATCTAGTGCCATTAAGAAGGCACCACTATCTATCTTAATTATAATGGATCCCTTCTTTCTGATTCTTTTAAAGAATAAACTTTGGATTTTTCTTCACTCATTTATGCTGCCCTTTTAATTTTTATTTTCATGCTCACATACTTTGCTTTTGCTTTTTTCTCTTTTCCAATGTTTTAAAACCTGACCTGGATGCTAAACCTAAAAGTTACCTGGCTCACGATTCACTGGCCTAATCGATCGCTGAATCACATGGTCAAACTGAAGGATTTAATAAATATATTATTTATATTTTATTTAAATTAAAATATATAATTACTAATATTTAAGGTATTATTTATTACTTTTTATATAAATAAAGTATTTAAAATTTATTTTAAAAATATGTATAATATTTAAACATAAAAACATATTAAAATGAAAACTTATTTATATAAATATATACTTAATTAGCAGTAATATATAATTCTCATAACATTTAAAATACGATTAACGACAATACGTTCTGCAGCCTATTGCCTCAGAACTTCCCTCTCCCTCGCTCCTCGAATCCAAGATCAAACAATATTTTATTTGAATTTTTCTCGAGTTACAAGTCCCACATCGGAACTTGATAACAAAACAAGCCTAGTTTATATTCACTCTTTTTCCTAGATAGGTAAAACAGCATGCGTGCATAGAAGCTGGACAGTGGCCAATGGAAAATGTTGAAACGTGGTAGCAGCCTTTTGTCCCATTTTGTAAGAAATTCAAATCGTTCGGTTTTCAAAAAACCACTCGATGGTTTGAACAGTCCGAAGCCGGTTTGGAAGCACGAACTGGATCGGAAATTCGGCATCCGATTTTTAAAACATTATTTTTTTCCTTTTATCTCATTTTGTATTTTTTTTTCCCTTGTTTTCGGGGGGACAATTCACCCATTTTGAAGAAGGCATTAAAGATAATCTAAAAAGTCAGTTATTTTTATTTTGCATTCATGTAATGAAGGATGCAGGCAAATTGTTGAATCCACTGCAAGATGCTGATTTGTAGTCTTCATGCTAACATTTAATCAGTTGTTGAATATACAAACAAAATTTTTTTTTGTTAAGGAGTTTGGATTAACTTGTTTTGCAGGTATCTTCCACCTCAGACATCATTTTTACCCATTAATAGTGGTGATCAAAAGACTTTGCAAAAGGGGGAAAGGAAAACCAAAAAGAAGTATGTGGAGCATCTACTGTTATCACAACTCTCATATTTAGTCATCTTCGTTATTCTCATTTGTATCACTGAAAGAGAGAAAATGAAAGAAGACCCCCTCAACTTCAATGTGTTGAATATCACCATTGAAATCGTTAGGTGAGTTTTTATTTGTTCATTTTCAAATACAATGAATTTTGATCTTCTTGAGACTCTTTTGTTGAAACTTGAAGAGTTCAATTACGTGTCTCTGCAGTGCATTTGGGAACGTGGGGTTCTCAACTGGTTATCACTGCAGGCTGCAACTCAAACCCGAGCCCCACTGTAAAGATTTGTGTTATGGATTTGTGGGAAGATGGAGTGGAGCCGGAAAATTTGTTCTCATGCTAGTCATGTTCTTTGGAAGACTAAAGAAATTCAGTATGCAAGGTGGCAGAGCCTGGAAACTAGATTAGTACTAGTATAGACAGGAGATAGATCATGCAAAAGAAAGCCAAGGACATGGATTTACCTTAGAAAGTTTTTCATCTCCTTTCAAGGTTGTAGTTATGATCTGTGCATGAATTGTAGTGTTTTTTTATTTCCATATTTTTTTTTTACATTTTCCGTCTTTTCTAATTCTCTAGTCCCTAGCATCATTTTTATTTTAAACAACTCTAATTATATCTAGAGGCTATCTGATTTGGAAAATCTAGAGCTCATAGTGGATTTAATCCTATTGTTAAAGGCATGATATGCATATTAAACCCAAATCCTACAAGATTGAGCTTTTATGAGAGTTAGTTGTTTAACATGGTATCAAAGGTTGGTTTGATAGGAGGTCCTGGGTGTTATAAATGCAGTATGCAAAAGGTCTGAAAAAGACAATGACATCAATAGTAAACGAGAGTAGGAACAGGAACCCGAAGATCGTTGGATGGTAGGTTTGGGACTAGTGGTGTACCTGTAAAATTAGTAGTAGGTTGGAGAGAACAAAAAGGCTGAGGCGTGTATAAAACACAGTCCTTAGGAATTTGATTCCCCACGATACAACAGTTCTTAAGAGCCGAGAATGAACTATGGAGCAGGAACAACAAAGAAAGAAATTACGAGTTGCAGAAGAAAGTAGATTGAAAAGTGTTAGAATTAAGCCTAGATAAGCAAACTAGAGTTTTAATTAAGTTGGACCATTGAACTTATATGGGCTAATTATAGGCCAAAGTATATAAGTGAATTCAATGGCCCACTAAACCCTATTATAAATATAACATTATATTTAGGTTTAGGCAGAATAAACTATTTTCGTATGGGGTTATAATTTCTATGTCCTTATCCAAAGCAAAGGCATTGATTGTTCTCGAGCCCACACTCTAGGGTCAAGACTTGCAAATCTAAGTATCGCTCTAAGATTCACTGACCGCCCATTCCTGCTAGTATGTATTTTAATTTTTTGCTTCTGTTGCATATGAAATCATAAATTTATGGATGGATGTCTCGATTCCAAATAATTAAGATCGTGAAATGGCTTCCTAGATTCCAGATTTGAGATCTTGAGATTTCATAGGTTAATAAAAAGGAAAAATCATTATTTTTTATTTGATCTACTAGCAGATATTATCTCGGAATTGTTAATAAAAAAAAATCAATCTTTATTGATTTAATATCCGGTTATTATTTATTGTTTTTTTCAAATCATATAATAATTTTTGTATGGTTACTTTTTGATACTCTGAAAATGTTAAGTTTTTTTTATTGATTCCAGCATGACATCATTGTGTGATGTTACAGGATCAATGACATGATGTATTATTGTTTGGTGTATTTGTTATCATTCATGCATAATCCGTTTTGTGAAGATATTTTTTATATATAATATCTTTTATTTTGTGTGTTTGTGCTTCTATTACTAGATCTAGGTAATGTTATATAAGGATATTATGTTTTTTTTTTAAAAAAACTAACAACAGTACAGTAGAAGTTCTGTGTTTGAAGTACAGTAGAAGTGCTATGTGAAATGAAAAAAAATATGCGGCATTGTTGAAATTTTCAAAACCTAACTTGTTAGGTTTGAAAGTTTTTTTTTGAAAATATGATAATCTAGAATTTTGAATATCCTAGATAAATTAATTTTGTGATGAGGAATTAAATTAATTTTTAACAAGATTTATCAAGATAAATGTTAAATAGATAAATAATTTAATTTCTTATTATAAATTAAATTATATTTTAAGAAGATTTATCTTATAAATGTTAAATAGATATATAATTGAATTTATTCTTAGTAATTAAATTGTTTTGAAGAATTATCCTGGATAATATTGCAAATAGTACACTACTTATTATTCAAAATCAAATTATATTTTAACAAGAATTATCCTATCATGGGTAATTGTTAAATAGATAATAATTTAATTTATTATTCCAAATCAAATTATATTTTAACAAGAATTATCCTGTAATGGATAATTGTCAAATAGACATATAATTTATATATATAATTTAATTTATTATTAGAAATTAAATTATATTTTAACAAGAATTATCTTGTTAATTAGATAATAATTTAATTTACTATTCAAAATCAAATTATATTTTAACAATAATTATCCTGTAATGGATAATGTAAAACCTGGGAAAATTAAGAATTTTCAAAAATTGCAAAATGATAATAATAATAATAAATTATCATAATTGTCATAGTTTCAAGAAATTCCCTTCTAGATTCGATAAACTTAAACTGATCAAGACCATAATTGGTTTTTGAATCAAGTTTAATTTTAAAAGTTTCGTCGAATTCTCGAGACAAGTGAATATTTTGATGATTTTTCGCGATAAGCCGTCGATCAGTGGACGGCATTTAATAAAACCTGAGCCGTTAAATTCACGCTAAGCTTCATTTAAAATAAAGTGAACTGAAAAGAAATAAATTGTTTCAGGACAGAAACGGACCCGATTGAAGTAATATGAATCATGTATCCAAAATAATAATAATAATAATAATAATAATAATAATAATAATAATAATTAAAAAAACAAAAATAAAAAGGAAATGAAAGTCAAAAGGTGGGGGGATTTTAGGGAGAGTTAGAGCGTGGAGAGAGAGATATATTATTTTTATTTTTTCTCTCTTCGCTTCTCTCTAAAAAATCTACAAATCTGACCATGCGCTACGGCGCCGGCGCAAGTTGATCCATCGCAATGAGGCTACGCACGTGGGTACTCACACCCGAGTTTCTCACAAACTCCACGAGGTAGGGAATTTTCCTACTTATGTTATTTCTAGCCTAAAGGCTATTTAATGGCTTGGGATTGTCTTAGAGGCTATGAAAGGCCGTAAATTTCAGTCTCAATTTTTTTGGATTGAGTGTATGAATTTTTAGGAATTTTTGAGACTGTTTTCAAACCATCTGAGCTAAATTTCGGGACTGCTGACGCCTGCTGTACCCTGATTGTTTTCTGACAATTCGCATACGCATTTTTCTGAATCGTCTAGTAATTCGCACTATTAACAAATTGACAATTTACCTACCAAAATTCTGTAGGTATTATTGTGAACCACGAAAATCCAATTTTTTCAAAAAAAGGCAAATCGTACTCTTGGTGAAAATCTGAAATTTTTTCTAGATCTCGATGACAAACTATGGATTTCACCGTTGGAATCGCCTCACGAAATCTAGCTACCACGCCGATTTTCGCCGACCCGCACGCCTAATTTGCACGCTGAGGAAACAAATAAGCAGTGACACATGGCGAAATTCTGAGTGGCACACAAGAATTCCACGCACAAGCCCGTACCTACCAATCCTCGAGTCTTCCGTGACCACGATGACACACATGATGCCATTGATAGAAAGTCATGGAGGGGTGGGCCGAGGATGTGAAATCCTCTCAACCAATGAGGTGTGGACATGTGGCAAATGTGAGAGACAAAAAAGAGGAGTTTATTCTCCAATTCGCTCGACGCCAAGCAAAGGAGCGAGAGAGAAGTTCAGCTGGGGCAAATGGTGGATTTTTGCAGAGAGAAGGTGCAACTTCTCTCTAGGATTCCGGCACCCTGGACCGGGCTTCGACGCTTTGCCAAGAAGCAAAGTGGTTCTACACATCGGTGACTACACGTGGGCACCTATTGAGTTTCAACAAACTCCGCGGAGGTAGTGTTTCATCCTATCGGGGTTACACTTTGCTTCTAAGTTGTTTTGGCATGTTTCTACTGGGTTTGAAGCCTTGAACTTAATTATTTGATCAAATTCCAAAACTCGGGACCGAATTGTGGGAATTTTTAGAGCCCATTTCGATGTCCATGACAAAGGTACGCATCGTTTGGGTCGCTGGCTGCAGTTGGTGCTATAAATCATGTGTTATTTGTATGATCGAAATGGCTACGGGAACGTCACAAAGTAAACCGATGATTGATGATTTGCCGAGAACAGTAACCCGAGGGTTTCACCGCTCACATGAATAAGGTTCAGAAATATTTTCGTGAAATAATGTGCTCTGTCGAGTAATTCAAATTGAATTGCTCATAGTTGTAAAGTAGCCCATGGGTTAATTCTGTGAAATCATGATTTAATGCGCATAATATGTTTATGTATTTTTAAATTCATAAAATATATGTACGATGATATATTTGCATGTGTTATATAAAATGCATTGAATAGATATGCAATTCATAGCGCACGAGGTAACCCAGAGTTGTGTGTGAGTGCATGACATGGATTTTCTGAAAAACGAACATGGTTATGTAAAGAAATTTCACAGATGAATTTCGAGAATAGGGGTCAGAGACCCATCCAAATGCATCATTTCTTGATGAGGACCATGACTATTTCTAAGGTTCTCCAATACATTCGCCTGAGAGATCCCATTTCACTCGATTATCTTCAGTAGCGATTTTCAATAACAATAGGTTTTGTTTTGAAAATGATTATTTTTCTCATACATGGCTTAGGCAAGTGTGAGGGAGTCTGCGAGTGACTGGCATACGGCTTACTGCGTAGATATCTGTGGTTAGGATCACGCATTTACTTGAACGTGTGTTTACATCGGAGCATTGCATATGCACTTAGGTGGAGAGTAACCCATTTGTAGATTCCACTATCGACATTAGCTCACCTTTGTCGAAGTTAATATATTATTTCGTGCACAGAGCGTACGAGGAGACGCGCCATCTTAGAGACCGATTTTGAAGAAAGCCGCTGTGGCTTTGATGATTTTGGATAATTTGTATTAGAATTATGTATTTTAATATGTATTTGTATTAAGAGCAATAAATAACTCTCGGACTATCGGAATATAGTTGGGAATATGTTTGATGAGTATCGGCGCAGGGCCTATGGCCATTTTCAGTATGTGTCCCGTGGATACGAGACGAGGATTTTCCGCAGCCGATGGGTAGTCAACGGGCCCCCTGCTTCGGGGGCGCCACAAACTGGTATCGCAGCTTAAGGTAAACGACACCTTGGAGCTCTGGGTGTAGAGCTTAGGTAAACAAATACCTAGGGCTCAGGGCTTGGGGCCAGTTATAGTCAGTGTAAGGAACATCACCACTTGGTGTGGCTCGATGTTAGGTTTAGGTATGAAATTACCTAGGAAGGCACGGGACAAAACTAGAACACTGCATGTGTTTTAGGTGATTGTTTGATGAAATTGATGAATGATGTGTGATCATGTGTTTGTTTGATGAATTGTTATGTGAATGGTGTGCATAACATGAATGGTTATGTGTTGTGTGAATTGGGTGCTTAGGTAAATAGCACATAGAAGTGTTGGAAAAGTTTTGGAGTTTTACAGTGTGCAAAGCTGGAAAAAGAAAAGAAATAAAATAAATTTTAAAGAAATTTATTTGGTTTATTGGAAAATGAAAAAAAAAATGAAAATGAGGTAAATAAAATCATTTTCTAAGGTTTTTATAGTGTGTAAAACTAAAGAAAATGAATAAAATAAATTTTTTATAAATTTATTTGATGCTCTAGAAATTGAAAAAAAAATGTATATATGTATTAGTATTTTCCAAAGAGTCGGAAAGTAATGGAAAAAAAAAAATGTGTAAAAAAATGCGTAAGAAATTTGTCACATTGCCAACCGTGTCACACACAAAGGGGGAATTGTATCAGGACACAAATTCCTAGCTTTGGGAGGCAAAATGGTTCAAAGTGTATTGCAAAAGACAAACAGGAGGTGTATCGTAATGTAGGGAATCAGACGCAGCCTTTAGGTGTAAAATGGGTTTGAACTCAGACGCAAACACAACAAATTGTATTGTGACTTGCCGCAGTGAGGCTTCACATGGGTCGAAAGTGTATTGCAACACGTATAGTGTATCAAGTACTAAGTAGTGGAGGTGTCACAATACACCAAGTGTATCAGACATGAGGCTTGTCGGTCGGGAATCAGATTGGGTAAGACAACAGTCAGACAGACTGAGAGATAAGGGCTTGGCTAGTGGAAGGATTGTATTGCAATACACAAGCAGCTGTATTGTGACTGCAGGTTGGTTTATAGAGCCGGGTCACAATACACTGAGTGTATTGCATGTCGCTAAGGCTAGGCAGGCGGGATCGTGTCGCAATACAGTGTACAGGACAGAGAGTCGTCACTGGAGCTCAGATCACAACACATCGTAGTGTATTCTGTGATAAAGTACGCAATCGCCAATCAACGTCAGATGACCGTTCACAAAATTTTTCTCTAAAAAAATGAAATAAATTTTTTTTTGTGAAAAATAAAGTAAAATCAAATAAAATGAGATAAAAATTTTAAAAAATGAAATTTTCAAAATAAAATTCTTTACATAAAATACTGTATTATTTGAATTTCGACATGGATGAGATGATACTACCAAGTTATCAATAATCGGGACCTTAGTCAAGCACACCCATGGTCTCGAGTTGGGTAAGGTTACATATGCACGTGGTCGATTCGCATAAAGGTGGGAATTTTGGGACGAAATTCTTTTTATGAGGGAGAATGAAACCCCGAAAATCCAATTTTCTCAAAAAGGCAAATAGTAATTTCGTAAAATTCGAAAATTTTCTTGATCTCGATGACGAAACTGATTTCACCGTTGAATCGCCTCGCAAATCTAGCTACCACGCCGCATTTTAGTCGACCCGAGACAGCCTAATTTGCATGTTTTTCGAGAAAACGAGCGTCGTAGGACATGGCGTAAATCTGAGTGCCACACAAACATGTGCAAAGCTCCGCCGCCAACTCAGCTCAAGGTGGGACCCACGAGCACACATGGCATGATACCGACAGAAATATAGGCGGGTTGAGGGATAGGAAATCCTTCAACCAATGAGAGGTGGGTGGACATATGGCAACGTGAGAGACAAAGAGGAGTTTCTTCTCCAATTCTGGGCTCTATATGCAAAAGGAGCGAGGAGAAGTTCAGCTTTGCAAAAATGGTGGATTTGTATATAGAAGGTGCAATCCTATCTAGGATTCCGTGCCCGACCACGAATCGCTTCGAGCTAAGAAGCAAAGTGGTTCTACACATCGAGGACTACACGTGGGCATCGGTTTCTTGGAGTTTCAACAAACTCCGTGAGGTAGGGGTTTCATTTTACTGAAGTTCTTGTTTAAGTGCTTTGCGGGATGTTTCTACTGGGTTTGAGGCCTCAACGCACCATTCGACCGCCCCAAAACTTCAAATCGAATTGTGGAATTTTTAGAGCTCGTTGACAAATTCGTGACAACGCATGCATCAAGCTTAAGCTGCTTCGTTGTGCTTCGTGCTATAAATCATGTTGGTTTGTATGAGGCCCAGAAATGTATTATGAAATTCGGGTTCACAAAGTAAACCGATGATTGGATGATTGGCCGTGAACAGTAACCCGAGGGTTTCACTGTTCACATGAATAGTGTTCATGAAATATTTTTGTGAAATAATGTGTTTGGTTGAGTAATTCAAATTGAATTGCTCGTAGTTGTAAATTAGCCCATGTGGGTTAATTTTTGGTGAAATTGATGATGAATGTGCATAACATGTTTTATGTACTTTAGTTATGTAAATATATGCATGATGATATATTAGCATGTGTTATATAAAATGGTTGAAATGACATAATGCAATTCATATGCACGGGGTAACCTAGTAGTTAGGTGTGAGTGCATGACATGGATTTTCTGAAAAACGAACATGGTTGCGAAAGGAATTTCACAGATGAATGAGAACGGGTCGAGACAAAGGTACGCATCATTTCCCGGGATGAGGACCATGACTGCTTTCTAAGGTTCTCCAACACATTCGCCTCGGAGGGTAGTCCCATATTTTACCGACATTCGGTAGTGTAAATACAATAACAACAAGTTTTGTTTTGGAAATGATTATTTTTCTGCTACGGCTTAGGTGTGAGAGCTCTGAGACTGAGACATGGGTTGGCCGCGTGTAGACATTCAAGCAGATCACGCATTTACTTGAATGTGTGTTTATATTTGAGCATCAAGATATGCACTTAGATGAAGAGTAACCCATTTAGGTGATTCCACCATCGGGCATTAGCTCACCCCGTCGAGGGAATATATTATTTCAGTACAGGAGCGCACGAGACGACGCATTTTAGACCATTTTGAAGAAACCGGTTGCGGGCTTTGATGATTTCGATTATATGTATTAGAATTATATATTGTAATATGTAATTGCATTAAGAGTAATCTAAATAACTCTTGACTATTGGAATATAGTTGGGAATAGTGCTTGATGAGTATTGATGCAGGCCTAAGTGGCCATTTTTATTCGTGTATGTGTGTGTCTCAGGATACTGAGACGATAGATTTCTCACAGTTGAAGGGTAGTCAACCTGAATTTCCGGGTTTTGGGGCGTCACAGTAATATAAAATTCCGTTGGTAATTAAATTTACTATCAATACCGACAACTATATTTCATTTGTCATTAAGTACAGAGGTAGAATAAATTACCGACTTAAAATATATCCGTAGGTAAATTACCTATAGAAATCGATCGAGCAATTATGGAAAAGGTAGGTAAAAGTCGAGGGAAATTTAAGGAAGGGGGACGAAATACCGATAAAATTCCGTGTGTAACTGCCTCTGCACTTCACCTACGAAGTCTCGTCTGCATTTTGTCGGGTGAGTTTGGTGCAATCCGTCTAATTGCAAACCACTTCTTTATAGGCATTCCATTCGCATTCTACTCCAGAATTGGCTACAATTTGTCAGTGATTTGTAGGTAATTGGCTTGCAACATTTAATCACTTTTGTAGGTATTACATCGATAAATTGCCTGCAATTTAGCTAAACAAACTTTGCCTGCATTTCTTAGTAGGTGATTTGCAGGATAAATTGTCAAGAATTGATAGTTATTATTCACCACTTCAGAGGTATTCCGCTGGGTAAATCAGAGGTAAATATAAAAATATATTTATATTTTTACTACTATAATTTGGCTCTTAAAACTTGATTACAACACATTTTATGATTTTCATAAAAGCAAATTTATATATAACAATCATGCCTAATAATATAACACTGACATATCCCAATAACAAAAAAAAAAAAAAGAACAATATTCTGAATAGATCAAATGTATTAAAAAAAGTACCCAACATTTCAAAGTTATTAAACAAAGTACCTAAATACTTAAAAGCATTAAAGTTACATAAAAATATCTTAAAACAAATTACCATCAAGGGAGATAAATTAGCATCACCAGAGGTGTGGGATTATCTAGATGTCCGATGCTCATTACCATGGTCATGCGAAGGTTGGATTGTATGGTACCAAGATTTGTCCAATCTTCGATGATTCATCCAAAACGCCTTAATAATAGTTGTGTCGTCTCTCGCATCTTTAATCATTAAATCTTGATCATTAATCCTGTGTTGTAGCTGTTGAATTACCTCCGCATTTTGTTGAGAAACATCAAATGCTGATGTGGAAGAAGAGGTAGAGCCAAAATCATAATATTGTGTAGCCTGTGAGCCAAGCCCATAAACCCGACCTTTTTGTTGTCCACCTAGAACATCTAGAAACATATTATTTTCATCTATATTTCATTGTTTTGTGTCAGTTGTTCTCGCTTAGCCTTAATAGCATCCTGCAAATACATAAACATATTCAATTGTAGCTATCAACTAAATGAAAGATAAGACATTCAAGTGATAGAATAATTTACATTAACATCTTTGGACTTTTCATTAATGAAAGTCTTGCCATCGCCATTTTTTGTATGTGTGTGAACAAACAACTCCGGAGCAAAAAGGTGGTCTAATCTAGTTTTCTAGCCGCTCATACATGAGACAATTCAAATTAAGAACTAAAGATAATTGCAAAAACAAAATAAGCATAACTAATTCACAAACCAAAAGAAGCGTAAAATCTACCTAATTAAATAAATAATAATAAAAGATTACTAGTCGTTTCCCTTGCTCATAAAGGGTAGCAGTGCCTCCTGTGTGAATTAAATAAATAAATTCAAGTATATGATGCTCTACCGGATGGATGATTTTTCTGAGGCCATCCAATAGTACATCTTGTCTAGGTTGCATTCTTGCCTACATTCCTATGTCGGGGCTGTAGGCCGCTTACACATCAAACCGTGGCTGAGCCCACTTAAAATATGGCATGAATCACTACTGTGAGAAAAACAAAAGCTTCTAGGATGAACTTGGAAGTCCAAACAAAAAGCTTTTATATGGTTTATGGATACAGTTCTCGTAATATCCATCAAGCCAATTTGAAAGCCTAAAGACGAAAAACCCCACCCCAAAGATTATCCCATTATTCTTCTACAAGTTTATACTTTATACAATCTTCGACTTGATTGTCACCGCCAATGATCGTAAAATAACGAGGATGAAACTGAGAATACCAGAATCAAGAGGTAGGAGAAATGAAATTGACATTCCGTAGAGGACAACATAAGCAAATAATTTGGTGGGCTTCAAGATTCACCTATAGTTTGAAACCTTGAGATGGACCTTCAATTTCTTCCTTAGTAAATGTTACCGGTTCGTGGAACCTCGAAAATCTTAATTTTCCGGTAAGGGGTAAAATGGTAATTTCGTCAAAATCTGAATTTAGATCTCGGATGACAAAACGGACTTCACCGCGGAATCGCCTCGCGAAATCTAAATTTACCATGTCGACTTCCTCGTCAATTCCGAGATAGCCGAAATTTCACGCTTCGAGGCACTAGAGATGCGGATACAAATATATCTCTGTGAGGCTCAAAGAGGTGCCACGTGTCCTGGGAAGAAAGGGTCAAACATGAGCTCAAGTGTGGGGCCCATGAGTGACAAATGGCACCTTATGAGTGGGTAGAAATCCAATGGGAAGAGATAAGGTGATAAGGTAATCTAAGGTGTCCAATGAGAAATGGACACTTGGCATGAGAGGACAAGTCATCTTGACCAAGTCTCCCAACTGGTTTGGGGAGAGGAAAAGAGGGGAAGAGAACAACGGAAAGAGAGAGAGATCTTTTTAGAGAGAGAAGCTCTCACTTCTCTCTAAGTTTCCCGACAATCGAACCGGTGTTTGGAAGCGGAGCAAGAGGAAGAGTTGATCCTCACAGTGAGAGCTTCGCGTCAAGACCGGTATTGAAGAGTTTCGACAAACTCCGGAAAGGTAGGGGTTTTTCTCCTACTTGTTTTACTCTTTGTCTAAGGGTCATTTTAATGGTAGGGATTTCTTAAGGCCCGGATGGCCGTGGTTTCGGTTCCAAAAAAGATTTGACCGAGTGAAGAAACCCCTAGTGGTTTCAGTGGACAGTCCACGGACTGTGGTGGCTTGTGCAGATGCCGTTGCTTCCATGGGTGAATAACATACTGATTGTGGTTTTGTGGGCAGTTCCAAGATGAATGGCAGGATTGAATATTGGCCCATGTGAGCCAATTTGGTGTTATTGCTATGAATGAATAACATGTGTAAGTTTTATTAATATATGCATGCTTAGTATATTAACATGGATTGTATAGCATGTGTTGAATGTTTGGTGTGCCATTGCATGAGCATTAGGTGGGGAGTAACCCAAGTAGGAAAATTCCACTATTGGGCATTGCTCACCCTGTCGAGGGAAAAAATATTTTAGGTACCGAAGACACACCTGGGGATGGGACGCATCCGGGGCCTTAGAGGCGAAGAAATGGCCACATGTGGCCTTATTATGTACTTTTGTAAAAATCTGGGCAAGAGACCCAGTTTTGGATAATATGTAATCAAAACAAATTGTAATTTAACTCTTCTTGTATAAAATATACATTTCGTGTTGTATGGATGTGTGGGCCCTATTGGGCCGTTTTACACATGTATGGGTCTCATGATGTGAGACATGTAGATTTCCGCGAGTTGACGGGTTGTCAACGGACACCCCGGTTTGGGGGCGTCACAGGTTCTGTTGTGGGCAAAGAGTGTTATAAGCCTTTCACTTTTTCCTACTATGTATGCTTGTAAATGCTAAACTACAGTATAGGTATAATGGTTGATGGCGGCAATGTGGTGGGATGAAAAATGGCATCCAGAAATAAAACACTACACGATCCTTTAGTTCTGTATCCATATTGAGAGAGAGAATGGATTAAGATCATTGAACTTAAACCTTGAAACTTTCATCATAACCTGAGATGGTTATGATGAGTATTATCCCTGCATGAGCATTGAATAGATTCATCTACAAAAATCTAATTTATGTCATAAAATAAAAACAAACGCGTGAAATGTCAAAGGCCTTGTATTATTTCACAACATAGATTCTTGTACAATTTATTCATATACAATTTCAGCATCCACCCATGTACATTACCAAGTTCTTTGACATATATCTAATATATATAAAAAGACCCACATAACAGCTAAAACATAGTTCGTTTATCTATCTCAAGATTTTATCAAATGTGTACTCTACTTGGGTCTACGACAAAATAACATAAAACCAAATTTAATAATTCGGATCACTAATAAACTAAAAGGAAAAACCATGAACAACCAAATTAAAAACCAAAAAAATAACACCGGCTGGGAAAACTACGATATAAAGAAAAACACATTCCAATGCAGGTTTGTGAGAAAAACACATTTGGAAAGAAATCAAAGAACCACCAGACAGCAAAGAAATATAAGATGCGACGGCTATACCTGACAGAGATTAGCATCGGGTGCCTAGGAAACCTTCTTCGAGCTCTTCGATAGCTTCATATCGAAGACCAATTCAACAATGCAACCGAGTTTCCAAAACCTCTCTCACTCCACTTGCGATAATATGAGCCAGAAATCGTCCAGTAGTGCTCTGAAGAATAGGGGAGAAATGATTTTAGTTGGATATGAAAATTAAACCCTAGAAGCCGCTTTAAGGTTTTTTGGAGGGTGACAAGAATGGCCCGAAGGGGAGGGGGGTATGGACGTGTACCGTATGGAGCCCATTTCGAGCTGCGCATTAAGAATGCAAAATCCTTAATTACGCGCATTTGGATAAATGGGTAGAATCTTTGGGCTTGTACGCTTCTAATTAATCTGGAGTTGTTCTACTTCAATTTTTTAACTATATATATGTTGATGAAAAAAAAAAAACTATATAAATGTTTATATATTTTTGTAGGTATTTTTAATTTATAATAATATTTTAGTAATGAACATCATTTTTACTATAAACATTTTTGATAAAACGCTTCAACCAAAAGTATTGTCAAAATAAGTATTTGATAGACAAAAATACTGATGGACAAAAATATTGATAAGTTAAAAATCATCTAAAATTTATGAAGATATTTAAAAAATCTTCAAAAATAATTAAATAAACAATAATGTACATGTTAAATTTTTTTTCAAGTGTAATTAAATTAAGTATGATTAAGGATAATCTTCAAAGATTTTTATAGGTAAATTTTGTCGGTAATCCGTAGGTAATTTATGGGTAAAATTTACCTACGGAACACTTCACAAGAATTGTGAATTTTTTATAAGTAAAACACTGAGACTATCTACTTGCACTCTCAGAGGTAACCGTAGTAATTTATAAGTAAATTTACCTTACGTAACACTCCACAAGAAGTCGTGAATTTTTTATTGTGTAATTTACCAACGGAAGAATATCCGTTGGTAAATTCCGTCGGTAATCCATAAGTAATTTATAGGTAAAATTTACCTATAGAACACTTCGGTCGGTAAACTGTGAATTTTTTATTGTGTAATTCACCTACAGAAGACTATCCGTCGGTAATCTGTAGGTAATTGTAGGTAAATTTTACCTACGGAACGCTTCCGTCGATAATTTTCCGTAGGTATTCCGTTGGTAAATAGTACCTAAAAGTTGGCGCATGAAAATTACCTACGGAAGTGTTCCGTAGGTAATTTTCCATAGGTATTCTATCATTAAATGGTACCTAAAAGTTAGTGCCTACATATCGCGCAAAAATTACCTACGGAACACGTCTGTCGATAATTTTTTATAGGTATTCCTTTGGTAAATGGTAGGAAACATGTGGAAAAAATAATACGCCTTATTTCTTCGATATTTTGTCCATAATTACCTACGGAATTTAATCCGTTGATAATTTTTCTCGGTAAACTGTAAATTTCTTGTAGTGTCGGATTTGCGAGTTTGGCTTTGATCCCGGATCGATGTCTTCTGGGTTTTGTGGCATGGTTTTGGTATCACAAGAATCGTGATGAACCGTGAAGGACCAAGAGGCCCCCGCTGTAAGTATGAGTTCGAGATTTGGGGTCATTTCGTGTTGCTTGATCGAATAATATGCGCAGGAAGAATAAATATTTTAATATATGCTATTTGATGTATTAACGTGATGGCATGGATGTAAATATATAAAAATTATGATTGTCCATGGTGTATTAATGTTTCATGTAGCACTATATATACCGTGAATATAGTTAGAATGCATCGGGCTCATGCATTTATATGCAAGGTCACATCGCCGAGCCCAAAGCGTGGTGCTGGTAATCGTTATTCACCATTCTTGGTGAATGAGTGGTGAGCTCAGAAATGGGACAACGTCCAAAATCAAGACTCACGGTTATATAAAATAATAATAAGAATAAATCACGTGTGTTTAGGTGAAGCAATATAGGACAAATCCCTCCCTAGGGTGAAAGACCCAAATTTTATTCTTGGTAAGACATATGGATCCAACGATGAAAGTTCGCGAAAGTGTCGGAAGGCGTTGCGAAGCCTGCGATGAGACCCCAGAAATTTGCAACCCAAATAAACATACGGGATTTGATAAATTAAAATTGGAGGGTTGTCCAATGGGATAAGTCATTGGGTGAAACACTAATGACTGGTTTTTCACACTCCTAGCTTTGCAAGCAGTGGAGTTGGTCTGGGATCGTAGTCATGTGGCATGAGGAGTCTCATCTCATGCATGACATAGAACATTCCATATAGGATTACATTATTTATATGGAATATGGCTTAATGTTTTATGTACGCTATTGTATGTGCATTTTAGGCGGGGAGTAGCCCTTGTAGGAGAATTTTTCTACTGGGCATTGCTCACCCCATTGTGGGACCCCCTTTTAGGTACAAGGGGTGTACATGGAGACGGCGCTCCGACGAGGCCGTGATTATGAAGAAGGTCGACATGTGGCCTTGATGTGAAACCTCCGAGAAAGGCACTTTAAAAAAGGGTAAAATGGTAATTTCGTCCAACTAATTTTTCTAGATCTCTGGATGACAAACTGACTTCACCGGGTTGAATTGTCTCGTGAAATTAGCTACCACGCCGACCTCTTTCACTCGAGACGCTAGACTTTCACGCTGAGGCACGAAAGGGAGCAGGGGGACACTTGGCACTTTATGAGTGGCTCAAGAGGTGCCACATGTCCTAGGCGGAATGGGTCAAACATGAGCTCAAGTGGGGCCCATGAGTGACAAATGGCACCTTGTGAGTGGATGGAAATCTAAGATGGATGGGCTGGATAGGATAATCCTAAGAGCCAATGGGAAAGTGACAAGTGGCAAGAAAGGACTTTTCTCTTGACCTCAATCTAGACCAAACTGGTTTGGGAGGGAAAGGAAGGGAGAGAGAGACCAAACGAGAAAGAGAGAGAAAAGAGAGGGATTTAGGGAGAGAATCTCACCTCTCTCTAGATTTCCTAGCTGATCGGTCCGAACTCCAAGAAGGTAGCTGAAGCTGGTCTCCATGCCATGGCTACAAAATACTTAGTAACTCCAAGAGGTAGGGGTTTTCTCCTACTTGTATTATTCTTTGGCTAAGGGTCATTTTAATGGATGAGGATTTGTTAAGGTCTGGATGACCGTGTTTTTGGCTCCAAAAGATTTGGACCGAGTGAAGAAATCCCTAGAGTGGTTTTGGACAGTCCACAGATTGTTTGTGTGGCTTGTGTGATGTTTATTGCCATGAGGCAACAACATGTTAGATTAGATTTTGTAAGGTCTCCGTACGATAGGGTCAAGGTTTGTAGATTAGCCCATGTGAGCTAATTTTGTGTTATTGCTATGAATGAATAACATGTGCAAGTTTTTGTTAATATATGCATGCTTATATACATGATTGTATGGAATGTGAATTGAATGTTTGGTGTGCCATTGCATGAGCACTTAGGTGGGGAGTAACCCGAGTAGGAAAATTCCACTACTGGGCATTGCTCACCTTATCGAGGGAATATATTTATTTCGTGTAATCGGAGGTGCACCAATAGATGGGACGATTTGAGACCGGTAGAGGCAAGAAACGGCCGTCGCCTTTCTTTGCTTCAGATTTTGTACTCTTTGGAAAGACGACTAGCTTTTTGAAAATCGTAAATTAAATACAATTGTAAACAAACCCCTTTTTGTATAAGATATACATTTTGTGTCAGAGGAAAGTGGCCGCTAGGGCCGCTTTTTACGCATGTACGGTCTTATGATATGAGACACGATTTTCCACTAAGCAGATCTGGTATCAACGAGACACCTTATTGGGGCGTCACACTTGATGTATGTAAAAAGAATTGTAATTAAATTCTTTTAGACTATTGAGGTGGTGCCAGGTAAACTATATTAGAACAAACTAGTTTTAATATATGTTCTGTATAAGAGTGTTGAAATAAACTCTTATAGATTACTGTTATACAGGTTGTATATTTGGTAGAGCTTCCCGAACAAAAGAGACTCTGCTCGATTTTTTGTGGAAATATGGATCCCGATAAATAGGACACAACCATGTGGTATCTGCAACCCGAAATCAGAATTCCACAAAGCTGACAAAGGTCAACGTGGACTCTCGACCTGGGGTGTCAAATAGAGGTCTGTTTAATATATATAATTTGACTTATTATTTCCAAATTATGTTTTAATTAAGAGTTATCCAGTGTTTTAGATAATTGTTAATAGATAAATAATTTAATTTATTAAATTATATATTTTAACAAGACTTATCCTAGATAAATGTTAATAGATATATATAATTTAATTTATATTACTATAAGTTAAATTATATTTTAACAAAAATTTATCTTTTATAAATGTTATAAATAGATATAATTTAATTTATTATTAGAAATTAAATTAAATTTAACAAGAACTATCCTCTAAGTGGGATAAATGTTAAATAGATATATATTTTAATTATATTACTAGAATTAAATTATATTTTAATAAGAGTTATCTCATCGGATAATTATTAAATAAATATTTACCTCTATTAATAAAATGATGAATTTAATTAAGACGTGTTGTTGTTTTAAGATATTTAAATTATTAAATTAAAGTAAACAACTTACATGTTCGAGAAAATGATAACTGGAATGTTTATAGTGTTTATTCTAGAATTAGTTTGACTATAGAAATTTGCTAAATTAGATAAATTTAGAGATCAAATTTGGTTGAATTTAAGAATAAGCAGACTATGACATAAACTTCAAAACACTCAAGTTTTTAAAATAATTAAGTGGGAGAAGGTTTAGCAAGCCTACGACCTTCCACTGAAAGAGTCTTGGGATTCATGTTTGGATTAGCCTAATGTTGAACAAATGTGAGGATCCTAGTTAAGAGACTCCCTTATGGTTGATAAATATTTTAATGGGAGCAATCAGCCTAAAGTTGAGGCTTTTTACTTAATAAATATTGAAACTAAGAGCAGTGGTGCATACACTTAACTTGAAGAAAATAATAAACTATCTAAAATAGTATGTATTTATTTTCTCAAGAGACTAAAATTTATAGGGTAAGTCAATCACCTAGTCTAAGGATAAGTGACTTTTGGGATTGATTAGATTATATATCTTATTAACTTTGAGAACCTAGACCTGCCTAAAGTAAGATAGCAAGTTCTCATGGAAGTTAATTTATCTTGTACTAATGTGTGTAATTTTGAGTGTTATATTATATACTATCAGTGCAAATTGTATCTGTAATTATACATGCCTTATGCTAGTAATGAACACATATTGACCAACACCAATTTGATTCTGAAGATAAATATGTTTGTCTTCTTTTCGCTACTACATCACACACTGTGAGGTATAGAGGAGATATTAGTTAGCTTATACAAGATTGTTTTTAGTGCTGTTTTAGAAGAATTTATTTAGTTCACTTAATATCGAATGATATGCATTCGCTTCTTTAATGTGAAAAAAATCATTGGAAAGAAAAGAGCCTAGTATCCATCAAACCTAGTTATGACTTTAGGCTTGGTCACATAAATTTGAAAATAATACAAAGACTAGTGAGTTGTGGGCCATTAGCCACTTTGACCCTGGAGAAACTACCACTATGTCAAAATTGTATTCAAGGTAAAATGACTAAGAGATCCTTTATTGCCAAAGGAGTTACAGCTCAAGGATGTCTAGATTTGATATACTTAGATGTGTGTGAGCCGTTTAGTGTCTATGCAAGAGGTGGCTATGAGTATTTCATCACTTTTACTGATGACTACTCAAGATACAAATATGTGTACCTAATGAAGAAGAAGTCTAAAGCCTTGGATAAATTAAAGGAATTTAACGCTGAGTTAGAATAAAAAATAGGGAGACACATTAAATCACTTCGTTTTGGTTGAGTTGGTGAGTACATGTCTATTGAATTTGTTACTTTCCTCAAGGAGCATGGGATTTTATCTCAGTTTAGTGCTCTAGGAACTCTAAAAGAAAATGGAGTGGCGGAAAGAAGAAATCGAACTCTATTAGACATGGTAAGATCAATGATGAGTCTTTCCACATTACCTTTATCCTTGGGATATGTCTCAGACAAAGCAGAAAACATCTGGAATATGGTGTCATCCAAGTTAGTACCAAAGACACCCATGGAAATGTGGATGGGTTGGAAACTTATAAAAAGTCATATCCGCATATGGGGTTGTCCCGCTTATGTATTAAAGGTACTATCCGACAAGTCGGATTCGAAGTCGACCGTGTTGGCTCATTGATATCCAAAGGTACAAGGCAGCCATTTCTACAAGAACTGACATGAAGGTATTTGTGAGTACAAATGCTAAGTTCATGGAAGAAGAATAAATCTGACATGAAGGTATTTGTGAATCACATAATTCGGGATATGAATGAATGGATGGAAAAGACTAAATTCCATAGCATCCAAGATAATGTTGATCCACAACCACTAATACCAAATTCTGATACACCAAATATGCCTCGTCGTAGTGGAAAGGTCATTAGACCACTTGTTAAGCTCACATTGATGGGAGAATCATCTTTGACAATCCTAGAGTCACATGAAGATGATCCCACAAGTTACTACGAAGAAAATGAATGATAAGGATTTCTTGGCTTTTGGAAGAGGCTAGAACCTAATTAGAATCCATGTATTCTAATAATGTGTGGACTCAGATTTACTTAAGGGGTTAAACCCATTGGTTGTAAATGGGTGTACAAGAGAAAGAAAAGAGTAGATGGAAAGGCTGAGACATATAAAGCCAGACTGGTGGCAAAAGGTTATAGTAAAAAATTAGGTTTTGATTATGAGGAAACTTTTTCACCAATGGCCATGATCAAGTCCATCAGAATACTTCTATCAATTGTAGCATATTATGATTATGAAGTATGGAAAATGGATGTCAAGACAACCTTCCTTAATGGCTATCTTGAAGAGAACATATACAAGATGCAACCAGATGGTTTCATAACCGAAGGGCAAGAACACATGGTATGCAAGTTGCATAAGTCCATATATAGCAGGACTTGAAGCTTATCGAGATCATGGGAACAAGCGTTTTGATCAAAAATGTCCCGAATCGCTGGTTTGGTCAGGAAGTGAGAGGAACTTGCGTATATAGAGAGAATCTGGGGATGATACCGTGGTTTTCTTGATTTTATGGGCGACATTTTGTTGAATTAAATAGCTTTGAGATGTTATCGAAAGATAATATCGGGTTCAGTACCCAGGTACAATGAAGGTTGGGGCTTCGTGTGACACCCCTATCCGGGATTGGTTGACCACCGTTCAGCATGTGATTCACCGTAGGATGGGGTTGCAGATACCGTTGTCCCCATTGCTCGAGATCCATGTTGCAGAAAAATCGGTGAGTCTCCTTTGTGAAGCTGTAGCTGCTAACCCTATATGATAATCATAGGGTTTATTTCAATACTCTTACATAGAACATATATTAAAACTAGTTTATTCTCTATGTAGTTCTGTTTTACCCTCAATCGTCCAGGACATTCAATTATATTTAAATCAATGAAATTAACAGTTAATGATCAAGAAAGTCCGATCATGGCCCTCTTACCATATATTACATACGAACCTATTTATACAATGATAAAAATTTAAATTACAGTCTATTCCCATATACATCAGGCATGTCAGGCCTTCTTCATGTCAAGGCCTAAATTGAGCGTGATCTCCCACTATACACACCACACATTGCACGAAGGGGTCCCACAGTGGGGTGAGCAATGCCAGAAGAACTACTACCACAAGAAGGTTGCCACTAAGCTGCCAATCACAATGGCGTACATAAAACATCAAACCATATTCCATATAAATAATGCAATCCTATATGGAATGTTCACGTCATCATGAGGATGAACTCTCATGCCCTGGCAGGAATCTGTAGACTCTTTACACCTGCGCCAAGTGTAAAAAACCAGTCATTGATTGTTTCACCTAATGACAATGATGGACTACCCTCTAATTTTTTAAGTTATCAATCCATTAGTGTTTGTTTGGGCTGGAATTTTAAGTCTCACCTGAACCAACATTAGCGCTACGACACTTTTGCGAACTTTCATTGCGCAGATCATGTCTACTTAGTGGACGAATTGGGTCTTTCACCACGGGATCACTTTATTGTTTCTGACTTTGCATGTTTATCATTATGTTGTTTCTCTTTGGCGGTGGTCATAATTTTGGATATCATTTTGTCTGCAAGATTCTGAAAGATGAGTTGAATAACGATTACCATGTACACACAGATGACGTGATCATGATCAAATTATATGATGCGTTCTTGACCCATTCTCCTTCATATTTACATGCCATATGTGGTCATGACATTGTATGGAAGTTCTGTTTTTGTATGATTTATCATACAATCCACGATTAATGTCAATTAGCAGCCATCAACATAATTTTCACACTGCGCATGTTATTCTTAAAACCTGTAAACAATGGCCCAAAATCTCGGACCACACATATCTGGGGTACCTCTTAATTCTCTTTGGTTAAATCATGAATTATTAGGACCCAAAAATATAACTAAAACGAACCTCCAGTCTTAGGATCAAAACAAACTGAACTTAGTCGAAACTACCCAGCAGTCTTTAATTTTGCCTGGACATTAGACAATCTCCAAAGGTCATTGAGATGGTCAAAGTGCAAGTGGCCCAGGAAGCGTCAGAATAATTCATAACTTCACACATGGTTCCAAAAATTGGGGACTAATTTAGGCCTTTTAGACCTCTTGGCCAAATCTGGCCATTTTACATAGCCTTCCAAGGTTGGAAATACTTTAAATGGGAAAATTCCCTACCTCGTGGGTTTAACTCAAGATTTGGTATCACACAAGCAGCATAATTCAGTGGATGACTTTGTGGCCTCAAGCGAAAACCCTAGGTGGTTCTGATCTTGAGAAGAAAAAGAAAAAATAAAATAAAATAAATTCTCTCTCTTTCTCCGCTCTCTCTTTCCCCAGCGCTCTCTCTATAACCATACATTTCTTCATTTTCATTATTATTATTTATATTCATATTATTAATTATTAATTATTATTATTTTAAATACATAGTTATATTGTTTCATTCCGGATCGTTTTTAAATAATTGTTAACAAATTTAACTTCATTTTAAATGAGACATTAAATAATTTTAGCTTCAGATTTGCACAAGAATCATAGTCCTAAGTCGTGACGACATCTTGATATTAAAATGTTCATGATCTAGAATTTGTGAAACTTTGTGATTACTTACTAATTGTAGAAGAAAAATTTGGCAGGCGTAAGTCCGTTTCGTCGTGAATCTAGAAATTTCTTGACTACCGACAAATTATGACGATTATTAATTATTATTATCATTTTGCCATTTTGAAAATTTCTATTTCAGTTTCTATTTAATATCGTTCTAGGTAATTAAGATAGCCACAATACAAAAGTAAGATTATTTTTTTCTTAGAAAAATTACATGATAATGTGTTAATCTAAATTGTAATATACAAGATTCAAGAAAGGGTTACCTTTTGATATGGGATAAATCTCTCCAAGATCGTGTGTGTATGACAGCTGAGAAAGATACATGAAGAATAAGTACCATAGCTAGCAGTTTGTAGTCATAATATGTGATGTTGTCTACTTCAGTGGATATATATAATGATTGGAATGGTGGTAGGTATCTGATCTAATCCAGTAGGGATCATTGGACCATTGTGACATATCCTTTCAGTGCTGAGAGGCAGGGATTATATGCTGGTTGTCATGGCAATAAGGTTGGCCCCTGGATACAGTGGTTTGACTTCGGTCATATGCGGATTTGGTAATCACCTGGATATGTTTTACATTCAGGTGGGGCGGTTGGATTGGAGTATCAAGTAATCATGTATTGTTGATTTAATTGCTGGAAGCTGATAAGTAGCGTTAGGCAGCTAAGGAAGCGATGGCATAGGAAATTCACTTATGGAATTAAGTCATAGCCAGGCTATAACAAAGTAAGAACAAAGATCGCGGAAAACTGACGCATATTGAAGAAAGTATCTACCTAGTTGAAGTTAGAGATGAGACGTTATAGTGAAAGATTGCATCGGGACAACCTAAGCGGATCTTGCACAAAGCACCTTGAACTAGAATGTTTGACTCATATTATCACAACATAGGTCGAGATGTACTCTCTGGTTTTTGGGTTTTTCAGTGGTTTATAATGTAATTAGCTTGCATTAATGGGGTGGTGTTTCAATAACTTCATATTATGGTGTTCATTTAGGCCTAGTTCTTCCCATTGTACCGTGTGTAGAATTGCGTGTGAATGCACAGACACCAGCCATGAGTTCTTGTGTTTGAGGTTGTTCCACGACGGTTCATGGATGTTGGCAATCCATAGTAGTTATAGTATGATCTCTTGCTAAATTGCCGGGAGTAGTTGTCACAACTAAGTCAGTTCTGGATCTCTTGCCAGTATCTTATAATACATATTGAACAGGACTTAGGAATACCAAAATTGTGTATACTATGTTTGGTGGTTTTTAAATTACTATCACGCATGATTGTATACAAGTGTTCTGAAGTGAGGGAGTAGGTTCATCATTTTGATATTATGTGTGACTATCTGGTAACCGTGATAGTACTCAGATGATCTTGGATGGTTCTTTGCTCTAACTCATGAAATCTGGCTGACTGAATGTGGGAACCATGGTGACCTAATTCATGGACAATATCTAACTTGAGGTAGCTTAAAAGGTGGATTGATCATGTTCCTCCTGGCTTTGAGACAGCCTTAGTTTGAGGTGGACTTTGATCATGATCGATCAGATTAAAACCGCCAGCGAGTAAAATAATTCGATATTTATGAGTATAATGTCTGAAATTACTAGTATCCCGGTCATAAGATATGATTGTTGATAGTAAGGGCTTACGTGTGCTTCCACAATAGTTTGGAATAGAGAGTTTCATTTTGGTACATTGGTCTACTATGTTGGTTTTGATTGATAAATAAGTTTCATTTGGAGTACCGTTGATCTACTATAATTGGGTTGATTGTTAAAATATGAGTTCAGTGGATTAAATTCACAGAATAAGTGGGAAAGTCATATGGTTCCCCAGACAGCCATTAAGTAATGATGATGCGAAGCGTATATGTAGTCCATATATGAACCTTCTCTGGTTGCTTTAGACTAGTGGTAGAATGTTAAAATTCTGCCCCAGACCAAACAAACTAGGTTTTATTAAGTTGAAAATTGAACTTATATGGGGCTGTTCATGGCCCAGTATATATAGTAGTTCGTATTATTTCTGCCAATGTATTATATTTAGGTTTAGGGTAACAAACTATTTTCAAAGGGAAGAGAATTTCTCTTGTGTCCATATTTAGAAAACAAAAAACATGGATTGTTTCTTGGAGCCCACACTACGTGGTCAAGACACCTGTGTTACCGGAAGATTTATGGATCAGTTCATTCATTAATGTGTATTTATTTACCTTCTGTGTAGTAAATCATGATTTACGAATGGATACGATTCGATGCCTTGCCACATTGAGTGACTGATCAGTAAATTTATATACCTAAGTTCCTCTCTTTCATGGTGAAACTCTTTAGCAGTATAGTAGTTTAAGGGTCAGACAGGGATGGTTTCATCTCAGAATGATTTATAAGTGTAAAAGGTAAGGCTTTCTATTTGGACTTTTTGGATTTTTGTTTCAGCAGTGATGAGTTTGAAAAGCGGTCTTTAACAAAAAGGCGAAAATGAAATTGCAGAAAAGTTAACTTTTGAAGTTTAGGTCACTAACTTGGTAGCAAGACAAACAATTATTATAGGTTTTATCTGATTATGACCAAACAACCTATAGTCAAACCACTTGGGATCTATGTTTAACTGCTTAAACCTCACCTAAAATCAACTCTATTTAGAATTATTACAGATAACAGCCATCTATATGGCTTTTACAGTTTGAAACCATAACATTAAACATCATTTGTTGTACATTGAGCCATCTAAAAAACCACGATTCTAAATCTGTAATAATTATAACAACATATCTAAACATGATGTGTTGGCGATCAATAACATTCAATGCTATTCAACCCTATTTTGATTGAGATTATGGCTTCAGTACCTATAGCTTTTAACACAAGAGGGGACAACATGTACACATGAAGCTAGCTGTTCCTGCTGAAAGAAACCTTGGCTTATCATCATGAGTTATTAAATGCTCAGAGTTGTTTAGCGACCAAGAAAAATAAGGAGAGAAACACCAAACTAAATTAAACTCGAAGATGTTTAAAATAAAACTGTAAAAATTGCTTCTCGATTTTTTTGTAGGGTCTAAAATGGGAGGGGGCTTATAGGCCACCCAAATGTAATGCGATATTACAAATGTATTTACAGGGACAAGGGAGTAATACACACCAAAATTGAAATTCGGTTTGCATTAATTACAAAATTAACTGACCAGGCGAGTGGAATTTATTTTCAGGCATCTGAATTTAGCTAGGCGTAATTTCGGCCTTGGCAATCACGAAGATAAGCGAAATCAGAATTTTATGATTAACCATTAAACTAGATAGCGAAATTTAGCTAACAGCGGAATTCTTGTGATGCAATGCAAAAATTTAAGCTAGGAATAGTGCTTTAGCGAAAATTTTAGGTCTAGAAAATTGGAAATTTAAGCTAAGATTAGAATTTTGACAAAGGTTTCAATTTCGCAATCTAGTGAAAATTTTCGCAATCTTAGCGAAATTCCCAGGAATTGCTGATTCTTCACTGCTTTGCCCTCTTGCTCCTCTTACGCATTGATTTCCCATACTTTGCCTTCATTGTTTCTTTGATTTTTTGATGCGTTTGATGGTGTGATTGAGTTCAATCTTCATGATTCATCATATGTCTCGATATTGAACTCCCAAAATGCATAAAACACATAAAACAACCAAAATAGCACTCTAAACGGCATAAGTGGAAACTGAAAGACCAAACACTTTAGTGGTATAAATGACATGATTAGTGCGCAAGCATAAAACCTATAATATAGGGTTCAAATAGAACTTTTGGGCTCGTACCCCAACCCGAAACGTTACTAGTCCTTAGCAATGCAACAACTAAAAGGATATGTATGCATTGGTTACCAAAGATTGCTGATTAAAGGTTTATGTACATATAAACATTACCTTTAAAGCTGAAAAAATTGACATAGATTTGAAAATGAATTGAAGGAACAAAACTATACAAAGAATAAATTTGGATTAATATTGGTTCCATGATTCTCAACTTGAATTTCTACCAAGGTCCTAATGGTTCTTTATCTTATTGGATCAAGCCAATAAATTTGGTGTCCCTCCCCCGACCTAGCAGGCATGGCCTTAAGTTGTTGAACAACCTAGATGGACTAGTTACTCTCTCTTCTTTCTTTGTTCAACTACAATGTAGGGTTTGTGCTTGTCAGGTTCTGAAGTCCCAGGTGTAACGGTCCACCCGATGACTCCTGACCAAGGTAAGGTTTAGGGCATCAAGCGAAGGATCGCTTGACCACAAACTCCTCTGGAAACTACCACGGGACTCTGAATGACTTCGAAAATCAAGCACCATGATGATTAAGCTCTCTATCCACCCATGCACTTGAACACTAAATCGATGACTCCCAACCAATTAAGGCTTAGGGCATCGGGCTTTAAGGCTTTGTGCTTACTGGACGTGCTGGTTCAAGAGCAAGGCTTCAGACTTTCATTTTCTTTTTCTCTTTTTTTCTTTTGCTTTTTCTTTTCTTTCTTTTTGGAAGACTACATTGGTCTTCAAATGTGGGTAACAAAAACCTATCTAGATTTTAACGCCTAGGCCGGCTATGCAAGCGAGGAAGAGAGGCAAATTCACGGCTATTGAAACAATCCCGGTGTGCGGTGTGTGAATTAGCTTAGGAGAAATTTTCAGTTGAGCATCTTTTGGAACTTCAATGACCAAAAATTATCTGGCATGATTTGTTTCTAACATAAAGGCGACAAACAGGGTTTCAAGTTTTCCATTTAAAGGCAATTCAATTGTCCAATTTGAAGCAATTCAATTGTTCAATTGTTCAATTGAAGACAAAAACGATTACTTATGGTGAAGGCACAAAACATGGTATGCAAAAATCTGTATATCTATATAGACTGAATAGCTTTTGATATAGCCAAAATGGCTAGTACATGCATGTACAAAGCTAAATAGCACAAAAATATCACTTGCTACTATGGCTACATGAATCCTGGCAGAAGTGGTAGGAGTTGGTAAGCTAGTAACTATCTGAAAATCATAAAGGAACCTAACTACACCTCAGCTGCATTGGTGGTGGTGGTCTATTTCTTTAACGCTACTGACTGAAAACATCAAATGAGAATTTCTGCTGTAAATGCATGGTGGAGCTCTCCTCTCTGATCGGGGGAACACGAGGAAGGCCCAAGTGTTAAATGATCTGTAGTATAAGTGACTTTGGGCCGACCTCGATCTACAGGCTGCACAGTAGCTGCGGAGTGAAACCGGATGGCATCCATCACGCTGCAATCTCTCTAGAGGCGGCGTGAACGTACTCAAAGTGAATGGTCTTGGCTTGAATAGGATGGACCGGTGTATCGGCTGCGACGTGGATGTGGTGTGAATGGAGGTGACATACAGAGCGGGGACTCTCTGTATCTGGGGCTGGGGCGCCTCGTCTCTATGGAAGTCCTCGTACTGACCCGGTGCACCTCCCTCACAGTCTCTTTGTCATGGTGGAAAGATCTACGGGCATGGTGTCTGCTCCGGCCCGTGAGAACCCGGGGCATCGAACTCATCTCGATCCTCGGCTCCTGGGGAATCCCATATGCTCGAGAACACAGCGGAGTAGTCTCGGCGTCGGTAGTGTGGAATGCTCTCTGCTCGTACTAGGTCCTTAGATGGACCTTCTCCTAGAATGCATCAAGGAGGTCATCCATTTCGGAGGGTGATTAATATCCCTCCGGGAATCCAGGTAAGGCCTCGAGATGAAGCCACCTGCTTGGTAATCTTTGTAGCCCGGGAACAAGCCTCGTCAGGAATAAATGGTTGATCGGTATCGGGGCGAGGAGGCGCCTCTGCAAATCTTGGTCGGTTGTGTGTCTCTGGCGATTCGAACCATCTCTCGATGAGGTGGGTAGGCCCGATCTCTATAACCCTCTGTGGCCGGCGGTGTGCGGGTTGAGGCTGAGCCGCTCACGGAGTGCTGGTGTGATAAAGCTGAGGCTCCGCGGACCGTGCTCCTCAGGTGTCTCATAGAGGTGATAGAGGCGCAGCACCCTTTCGTGGGTGTATCTTTCGAGTCATGAAGGCGGTAGTGAATAATCCTCGAGCCTCATAAGATATAAACTGGGATCGCCTGTTGGAGTTGTCATAGTGACTCACAGTGAAAGTCTCTGCGTTGGGTGTTTACATTCCACAGTCAGGTTCCCAGCGTTCAGCAGCCTCTGATCTGGAAGTTTTGGTGAGCTGTCAGGCGTGATGTCAGCCTCTGTGACCCCGATGTATTGGTGATGGGCTGCTTGACAGGGAGGAAGATATTTCCTTTGGGCAGATGTGCGGGCGAAGCATCGGGCCCTCCTAACCTCCTTTGAAGTCACGGGTGATGGGACGGGTCCATGATGTCGTAACGACAAAATCCTGGGGCCTCAGGTGCCTCGGGGGCCGGTGGTGATCTTGGAGCGGGACCGGGGCTAGGAGATGGAGGCCTCTCGCTTGTTCTCTGAATCTGGCAGCAGTGAAGGCGGGGACCTCGTGCGAGACACTGCATCATGGTCACGAGCAGACAGGTAAGGCTCGCCGGTAAAATGGCAGGAACCTCTGAGCTCTGGGCTCGTGGCGGAGACCCGAGAGCCTGCGGCCCAGTTAATATTTCAAATGTGTAGTGATCTTGGGCCAGAAACTCTGTGTCTGATGCTTCAGTCGAAGTTCGTGTTTGGAAGAACTCGAGCACTGATAACTGGATGTGGTGTGGTGAAGGTGCAGCAGGAAGGCGGCAGTGTGGCTCAGTGCAGCGTGACCTTGAAGCTGTATCAGGCTGGAAGTCACGAGTCTTGGCCCGGTGCGACGATGGCTCAGGCGGTTGAGCTGCAAGCAGAAGGATCTTAAGTGCTAAGGAGAGGAGGAAGATGAAGTATGCTTGATGACAAAGCTTGACCCCTCCCCTACGCTTTTATAAGCAAGGGTGCGAAGGGTCATTTCCACAAAAAATTAAGCTATTATAAATTTAAGTTATTTCACGTCACCACACAAATCAGATTTTGAGGATTAAAATGAAATTAAAATAATAAAAGTAAATTAATTAAATTAGGATATAGAATATACTTAAACCAGTTTATATAGAATAATATAAAATAATTACCAACTTGCTAAAAATGGAAGAACACTAAAGTGGAAAGCATCTTTAAATAGCTAAAGGAAATTGACTAAATTAAAATAAAAAAGCTTAAAAATTATTGAGCTGAAATTTGTTTTGGAACATAAACCAGTTCAATCATACCAAAAGTCACTGAGAGAGATTCGGGAGGATGATCTCACATAGCCATTGCTTTGGGTTGTTCGCATGGTGTTAAGTGTCAGTTCAGTGAAGTGGTTCCCACGATGGCTTTGAATTAGCAGTGAAGAAACGCAGTGAATGTTAGTGGCAGGCCAACCTCCTCTTCATCTCCTTGACCGATTCTCTTGCAATTCAAGACCTTCATTGGCTGCATGCATCTTGACCATTTGAAACAACTTCATCAGGTTATTTGATTTTCATGTTCTAGCAACTTTTGCTTGTTATTGGAAATGAAAGATGTTTAACAGATCATGTGTAAAGACCAGATTGCGCTCATTAAATCAATTTATGATTGCATTCAGCATGTGAAGTAGTCTTCCCTAAGATGGTGGCACATAGTTAAGGTTCATTTGTAATTATTTCAGTGTCAAGCACCGCAAATCTCAAGGTGGTAAGGAATTGTCTATCTTCTTCAGACATCTCAATATCCTGGGATTTGCGACTGATCTATCATTAATGATAGTGTGATATTTGAATGTTTAGTTCACTGGCCTGTGACATGTACACGAATCACGACATTGGTTCTGCAATACAAATCAGCTGATAGTTGAAACATGCACTTCCACCGATATTATTTGAGGTAGGAATCTTGGATCCTTGTATTTGACTGGATATTTGCTTTGGATTATGGCTGAAAGCATTTCGGTGAAGTGACTTTTTCGATGCTGTGGCTGGATTGTGAAGATCTTTGCTTTGCATAGGCGGGGACTTGTTTGATTATGTCAATAAGAGGGTATGTTGACCTTCACTGTCTTAGGACTTCTAAGATACCTGCCTGCTGGGATGTCTTCTTACCTCTAAGTGCTTGTGAAATGGAGGGTGGTATGCGAGTACCATTGAATCTTCCTTTAGGAGGAATATGCTCAGGGCTACGCAATTCTCCTCCACGATTGGATTCTTCAACGGGCTTTGGCATGGGTTGATCAACCTCTTTTCCCTCCTCGGGGTAATTATAAGCCTTAACCTCATCCATTCCCAGGTGTTGGATTGACCACCTCCTTGAATTCTTTGGATTTGAGTGTTTGAGAGGAACCTCCCTCTTTCCTCACAGCAACATTTGATCTTGGTGATTGAATCACACATGGGTTATCAATTTTCTAGTTCAGGTTGCTCTCTTGCCCATCTATTCTCTTGTTCGGTCTTTTTCTCACATTATCAATCCTTTGTGTCAGTTGCACATTGATTCCTTTTGTTCCTCAACAAAGTTGCACCACACCCACTCAAATTCAATATGGCTTGTTCCACAGTGGGATGGTAGGTGGTTGTGTGGACTAATTGAGACCAGCTGTGGTTGTTTTTGGTGGTACATAAGAAGTGGGCTTCCAGGAAGATTTAGGGTGATTCCTCCAATTTAAGGTGTAGGTATTACCATATGGGCATTGGATTGTTGTGGCGGCTTGTATTGTCACAGTGTTTGCACATTCGACATCAAATCCTTCAAAGACCATGGATAACATTACATTGATTATAGAGGGGTTGAAGTAATTACAAGGATTGTTTGTGTGAAGTTTTGGATCTTGTGCGTCATGAACCTTTCATTCAAAGCTCTCAACTGCAACTGGGTTGAAATCTGGCTTTCCATTTCTATCTCTCTGTGGTGTCATAATCCTCTAGAGTTGGTAAGGGCCTCAGTGACCTTCTAGGGTTTAGCTCATCCCAACCTTTAGAAGTTTCAATACATAATTTAAAAAATCCATGGCTTAGTGGATTCTTGCCGAAAGTCTCCTCCCTTTGTAGTTTCAAAGCTGCCTCATTGTGGAAGCCTTCTGCAAAATGGTTCACTAACATCCATGTATCAAACCCATGGTGTGGGCGCCACGCTATAGGTTTTATAAATCTCTCAGCATTGGTAAAACCTCTCACCATCCTGAGCTGCAAAGGTGTAAATTGTCTTTTCAAATTGTTGATGTATGACAGAAGAACTTCTTGAGTGCACTGCGACTCATTGTTCTAATGGTTCTAGGCCTCGGTGAGTTTAGCCAAATCTTGTCCTTTAGGGTTAGTGAAATACTTTCGGCTTAAGCAAATCCATGTCCATCATTCCTTCCTTAAAGGTAGTGTACTTCTCAAATCCCTAATATGAGTGTGGATTTTCATTTTCCATCTCTGTAATTTGGGAAGTGAGGTACCCAGTAAGGCCTCAACACTCTTGCCGGCGGGAGGTACACTATACGAGGAAGGGCACTAACAGGAGGTGGATGTGATCCCTCATGGTTCTATGGCGGTTGGATTCTTTGAAATTCCCGGGTTGGCTCTGTTGTTCCTCGGGTAGGGTATCCGTGTTTGTGTGTTGGCCGGGTGTCGCGTCCTTTGTAATCTACATTATTCCTCTATCCCGATCTTTTCATTGTTACACAAGCGAGACACAACAAGATCACAAACAAACTTGCAAAAGGTTAGGGTTAACTAAAATAAAAGAACTAAAATTGAATAAAGTAGCAATTGATCTTTGCAAAGTGATGATAATGGGTTCTACTGACTAGGTTACAAAAGAGTTAAAGGGTGCATGCTTTTGATGTTGATGCAGTACACTTCAACTTCAAGCGTAGTTTGGCACCATCCACAACGGCGCCATTTGATTCGTGCCACGGTGACTACGAGCTAAAATCAACAAAAATTTATATACATAAGTTCCTCTGCGTGATGGATTCTTTGTGATAGTGGTCTAGGGTCGAACACGGGGATGGGTTTTCATCATGAATAGTTTGCATAAGTGTAAGGCTTTCTATTTGGACTTTGATTTTATTAACGGTGTGATGAGTTTGAAAAGCGATTAAGCAGGCGAAAATATGAAGTATGAAAAGTTAACTTTGAAGATTTAGGTCACTAGCAACTTAGGGCAAGCGAGTGTCCTACGGTTTTATCCTCGCGTTATGACAAACAGTCCAAGCCACAGCGGATCTATGTTTAACCTTAAGGCCTGCCTAAGATCGGCTCCTGTTGGTCAGCCACGGATATAACATGCATCATGGCTCCTTTCACCGGTTGGAAACCACAACATTAAACATCATTTAAATTGGCTCGTAAAGACCATCAAAACTAGTGCATCCTTAATGGTATGTTTGTATCTAAAGCAGCATGGTAAGTATTGGCCAAATCAATAACATTCAGTGCTAAATTCATTTTGAAAGATAGGACCATAAACCTTACGATTACTGTAGCTTTTAACACAAGAGGACAGCACTTGCATATGCCCCACCACCAAGCTAACTTCCTTCCTCTTCAAAGAAGGGAGCATGCATCTCTTGAGTTGTCATCCTCAAAGTGTTTGTATGTAAGAAAATAAAGGAAGAAGAGGAGAGAAGAGAAACACGAGCCTAATTAAAGCTGAAAGATATTTACAAAAATAAAAACTTGCCAAAAAATTGCTTCCCCTCGATTTTTGCTTACCCAGGGTTCTAAAATGGGAGGGGGCTTATATAGGCCACCAATGTATGAAATATAAAGGCCCTAACAATTTGCTCTAAATTTAGGGACAAGGGAGTAATACACACCAAAATTGAAGTCGGTTTGCATTGTTGCAAAAGTGTGACAAAGCGGTGAATTTAGCTAGGCATACAAATTTCGCTAGCGGCGAAAATTTCTTCTTCGCAATCCTCAAGAGATAAGCGAGAAATCAAGAATTTTCGCTAGAGCGTGTAATTTCGCTAGCTTAGCGAAATTCTTGTGATGTGAAAATCACAGTGGCTCAGAATCAATCTTTATGAAAATTACAGGTCTAGCGGAATTGGGATTTGTGAATTTGGTGCCAGTAAGGTTGCGAAATTTTCGCAATCTAAAAATTTTATGATCTTGTGAAATTCCACTGGAATTGCTGATTCTTCAGTTCCTTTGCCTCTTGCTCCTCTTACGCGTGATTTCCATCACTTTGCTTCATTCTTTCTTTGATTTTGGTACGTTTGATGACAATTGAGTTCAATCTTCATGATTCATCATATGTCTCGATATTGAACTCCCAAAATCTATAAAACGTAGCTCAACCAAAAATAATAACCTCTAGCAACCAGTGAAACTAAGAAGACTTAAACATAATTGGTATAAATGACATGATTAGTGCGCAAAAAGCACTCAAAACCTATCTAATATAGGGTTCAAAATAGCACTTTTTGGGCACTAATCAATGTCCCAGGATTCTAACAAAAAGTATATCTCAAACTTAGAACCCATTTGAATTTAATTATTTAGAATTTGAATTCAAAATCAAACGGTTTTGTATTTACTGCGAATTTATGACTTGGAACCGTTTTGACTTTAAATACTCGGAAACTAAGGTTTTTATTTAGGCCTACAAAAACTAAACTGATTTGGAGCAAAACCGAATTTGTCTCGAGTTTATTCATCAGTGGGGGGTGCGGGGCGGCCTGCAAATCCATAGATTTCTGCAGATCGGGCTTTAGGCCATTCTTGGATAGTGAAGATCCCACACCTCAGTCATGTACAAGCCCTGTGATGGTTCTTAGTTTTTTCCATGTGGAACAACACCTTTTTGAAAACGATTGTTTACTAACACTAGGTTTGAGACATTTCTAATTTATTTCCTCGTTTGTTGAGTTGAAAGTCCACGGATGACTCTATTTGGTTTATTTGACTCTCCCCGTGCGGATATGAGACCGCACATAAGAAAAGGTGTTAAAAGCATGATATTCCTATTAAACCCAAATCCTTAAAGATCAAGATTTGATCTCTAATCAATGACATGTTATATGACTATAATTGGTAAAAGAGATAATATTAAATAATCCGTCAATTTTAATTAATTTGATTGCTATGCCCAGAGCTTCTTCTGTTGACTGAGCTTCTACTATCAGACAAAGTATAATTAATAGACAAAAAATTATTACCTTTTAAAAAAAGAGAGAAACTTATCCATGATTGATTCTATCACTCTTACTTGATTGGATTCCTATTTCTGGAGCATCTACCGTCAAGAGGCCCTTGCTATTGAATTCACAGATATGATTAATATGAAAAATTAAAAATAAATAAAAGCCCCCAATCTTTTAACAAAAGAAAAAAGCGAAAACTTATCCTTTCTCAATGTTTTGCTAATTGGTCGACCAAGCAATGATCATTCTGGTCTAATCCGGCCATGCATTCGAACGTTGTTAAATCTTTAGAATTGATGATTAGACAAGTGAATCGAATGAATTTTTCAGTTCTTTGTGGATCGAATACATAAGTCATTGCTGATGTTGTTTTAAACAACCTCCTTCTAGTACCATCTACTTCTGGAGTTTTGGATTAAAATAATATTTTTTTTAAAAAAATTACAAAAATTATTTATATTTGAAACTATTGCTCAATCTAGTTCGTCTGGGTCACGTAAGCGACAATTAAGTAAATTCCGCTGTCCTCAACAGCGACTTTGTAATTATTTTAAGCAAATGTCGTTGTCCTCAACAGCGCCTTTATAAATCTTTTTTAAGCAAATGTCATTGTCCTCAACAACGGCTTTATAAATCTTTTTTAAGCAAATACCATTGTCCTCAACAACGACTTTATCATTTTAAGAAAATCAAAATATCGTAGTTGAAGACAGCGACTTTATCGCGTTTTAAATTTCTGCAAAACCCTTCTTCCTTTTCCATTTCTTCCCTTTCTCTACTCTCCTTCTTCTTCCAGCAAAGGCGTTAGGGCTTGGAGAAAATCCAGTGATTTTTGCCCTATCTCTTCTCCTAGTACTTCATTCTATTCCACAACAGGTAACCCTCCTACATTGGACTGTTTTTTGTTGACAATTTCTTACATTGCTGCTTTTTTTGATAATGTGGTGATAAATCTTTGGGTTTAGTTCCCATTTTAATATTTGGGAAATCGATAGTTGAAATGATTAAGAAAATAAGTCAAAATGACCTCTATTTTTTATTTGGTCATTTTCTTATTTTTGGAGTATCTGGACCACTTCATTAATCTATCTATTACAAGTTGCAATTTTTTAAAAGTGAAAAGTTACATATTTTTCAAATTAGAAGAAAGTGTAATAATGAATATAGAGATATTGTGTCATGTGCCCCAATCTAATATTTCTTTTTTTAGGAATTATTGATTTTAATGTTAGTATTTAGTTTTATTATTCAACATATGTTTTCATGTTCCATAGTTGTTGACTATTTCAAGTGGTCATCACTAATTGGTTATTGATTGTAGCCATTACTAGATGATTATGGATTACAGTTACTATAAATGGCTATTTCAATTATATTTAAAATAAGAGGAAGAGTTAATGAAGGGAAGATATCAATTTTCCATCACTTCATTTGTTGTAGAGTGACAATATTCTCACTATCCTTGAAAGTTTCTTCATGACATAACCATTCCTTGTCATGGTAGAGGTTGAGCAAGAGTTCACTAATTTTAAGCATATAACACAATAGTATTAGAGTAGAGTTCTAAGGTTGTTCATTTGACCAAATCAAACAACCCATAGAGGAAAATGTTAGGGAAAGGAAAAATAAGCAAAAATGTTAGGGAAGCCAGACAATGTTAGGGAAAAGGAAAAATAAGCAAGTCTTAATAATCCCCTTTTTCTTGTAAAAGTAAGGTTATTATGGGTATGTTTGGTTTTGGAAAATGTTAAGGAAAGAGGAACATAAATTCAAAGAAAAAAAATGGAAGGAAATAAATACGATGAAAGCCTTCATCAGTATGTGGAGGATGGATCTATTCATTCATCCATACGTGATCCGCTCGAGATTCTATGATATATACCTCATGGACCACATCATGATCAATTGGCCACTCATCACTAGTCTCGTTGAGAGATGGCGGCCTGAGACACACACGTTTCATGTACCCGTCGGAGAGATGACGATCATGTTATAGGATGTTGCTATCATCCTTGGGCTCCGTATCCATGGACCAAGAACCATCAGATACGCGTATTCGATGTATGAGTTGTGTCGAGCTGCTCGATGTCATCCCACCCGCTGATGCTCTCAAAGGATCTGTTATCTCCATATCTGCAAGGGTTATGTGACCAGCTATCCACCCCAAAGACTGGGACGATGAGGTCACTTTAAAGCAGAGTGCACGTGGTTTCATCTTAATTAGCATTGATGTGATCCTTCTTGTTTGTGGACAAGAAGGGAGTGCATGTCCATTTGTGCTTTCTCCCATTGCTACGAGATTTGATGTAGACCAAGTACAGATAGTTGAATACAAGAAGACCAGTACGCTTATACCGAGTTATGTTGCTTCGGGTCAGATGTGGTATTAGCAAAATATATTAATCGTTACGTGCATCCATAACTTTATTTTATTACATACACATTCATATACACGAAACATCATTAGTTTGCTTACTTTTTGTTTATTTTTTATTCAACTCTAGTCTTGGGAGAGACTTCATGTGGGGCGACCCGATTTTAGGCTACCAGTAGCACATCTAGCACCTCTAGTTGCTTATGCATTACATGATGACAACGCCGATGTCAGCTTAAGAGGTGTCCACTTATGGATTACCACGCTGAGGTTATTAAACACCCAAAGCCGATTCAATGGTGTAGGTGGGGAGTACCTTTGACACGGGTGCATAACCCATTCTATGTACTCCTCTTATACCGAGATCATCTAGATGCACAGAATCTTGATCAAGTAATGATATATGTAAATGTAGATGGTTCTATAGAAATTTAAATCATATTCACATCAACATTAGTGATGTAAAATGTAAATGTGTAGGTCTTATGGCAGCCATACGTCGGAGAGTTAGTTGACCATCTACTAGATATCTACTTAGCTGATTAGGAGATCTAGCGAATGATGTCACCGCTTATATGTTTTAGGACTGTTGAGTGGCATCGTCCATAGCGAATTAAGGCCATTGGGCTACACCAGATCCCCATGCATCGGATGCGACTGGCTGGAGAGATCATGACGATCATGCTTGATACATTGCCTTTTGGGATACATGAGCGGATAGGATCATCACCATACCCCCTATGGAAGGTATTATGGACTTCCATGATCCATATATGCAATGGTATCGTCGTATTACACGGCGTTTTATGACACTACTACTCCATAGGAAGTTAGAGTCTTGTGATTCTAAAGTGTTTTTCAAATTTGAATTAATAGATTATATATTTATAATTGGTTGGTCAAGTTCTTTTAGATTTATGTTCGCCGACATAGCCAATCGACGGCGTGGCTACTACGATTGGTGTACGACTTACATCATATTGCTAGATTAGTGTTACACCAGATCGAAGAGGAGCATCGCATTGCTGGACATGATAAGAAGGCATCTACTGCACGTGGACCATCTATTAGACCTTCAATGTCATCCACTCCAGTTCATATGTAGCCCATTCGAGGTAGAGGGAGAAGGAGAGTTGATCGGCGAGGTCGTGGTCAAGATGGTTAGCGAGGTTATGGTCGATATAGTGAGGGAGGTCGTGGTACACCTGAGCCGACATCACCACCATTATCACCCACTCCCATATTTGCACCCGATGCTTCCATACCCCCCATACTTACCCATCACTTGATACTTCCATAAGCCCCCATACTTACCCATCACCCGATACTTCCATATACCCCCATACTTACCCATCACCCGATATTTCCATACGCCCCCATACTTACCCATCACCCGATACTTTTGGCGCCCCCACGCACTTCACACATCACCTTCCCATACCCCATAAGCTTACACATCGGGTCAAGCACTTCGGCCCCAATAACCGTGTATTCTGTGCTCATCGATATATGCTTTTATATTTATATATATTGATATTTGTATATAGTTTTGTTATATATTTATAAGGATTTGGTTTATATATGAAATTAGAGTTTTTGTTTACTGAATTAATTTATAATTGATGCACGTGGGTTATGATTTATATATATTCTTGTTCTCAAACTTCACAGGTCAAGCAATTAACTCTCATGCAAAATCCATTGAACCTTCCATGGATTTTGTATTTTAAATGATATCACACAACCGATAAAACTTGTGAAATAAAAATAAAACTTAAAAATATTTGAAAAAATTTATAAAGCTGTTGTTGAGGACATCGACATTTGCTTTAAAAAAAATAATTATAAAGCTGTTGTTGAGGACAACGACATTTGCTTAAAAAATAATTTACAAAGCCTCTGTTGAGGATAGTAGCATTTTCTTAAAAATAAATAAATTATAAAGCCGTTGTTGAGGAGAGCGGCATTTGCTTAGTTGCCGCCTACGTGGCCCAGACGAACTAGATTGGGCAATAGTTTTTAAATTACAAATTATTTTTTGTACTTTTAAAAAAAATATTTATTTTTAACCCTAAAACTCCTATCACTGTTAGAAAAATGAGTTTCTTTTATTTTATTTATTTTTTTCTCCATGATTTTTCAGAGGTGTTTAGATAAGAAGGAAAAGTAAGAAAGAATAAATAGAAGGATGCAATGGAAAAGCAAGTATATAGGGGAGGTTATTGTAGGTTTTTATTTGAAGTAATCAAATAAAATAAACATTGAAAGCATAAAAATCCAAGATTGTAAGCAAAAAAAAATTCATAAGCATTATAAATCATATTAATTAAATGTTTTACCTTTTATTCATAAATAAATACTGACCTAGAATATTCTGATGAATAGATGATGATGAGTAATAAATCTTCACTTTTTTGAAACACGTCAAGAGGATGGTTACAAGCTCGAGGAAACACAAAAATTTATAATACCTAGTTCCAACCACATGTAGCTCATGGCTACTGTACGTACAGTGGCTCTAGAGTCTTCCACTTGGATGGGTTTCCAAGTGGAAGGGCTTTTTATTAAACAGAAAATAAAAGAAGGGTTTTTGTTTGCTTTGATTGAAGAGAGTGATTGTTGGTTGATTTGTAAACAATATTTAATAGAGATCTCGGGCTTTGGTTTCACCAAATTCGGGCCTCACCATGGTGATTCAAAGAAGGATATTATTAGTCCCTCGAACGCTGCCTAGGTTCCTCTTATTAGATATAGATGAAGCATATATTCTAAGTGTATTGTTAGGCAAATCTACTAACCTTTAAAGGTATATGACAGGTTTTCGACTCGACTTTGTGGTGGTTTTTGACAAGAAACAATCTATTACGCATGCTGGGTCAAAGGTGCTCTACTTAAGCACCCAACATACCATTCAGACTTGCTATGTATCAAGAAGACTAGTAGAAGAGAGAAGAGATCTCTTTATAGCTAGTTGAGAGAACCAGGACTGCTACCATCCCTACGAGATTCCCCCAACTGATGTACACCAGAACCGCAGGCCTTTAAAATAGTAGAAAATCGTTACCATTTGTTATGAAGCACAAAATTCCCCTTTAGTCACCATGGTAGGGTGGAACAGATCCGCCTCACCCCGAGATGAGCGACTACTCACTCATGGGGAGTTTGGACTCCTCCATGAATGAATGAAATGAAAAAAAGCAGTAAAGAAAAGTGTTGAAAGTTTTATTAAATGAAAAGGATTCGCCAAAATAGAGAGATCCCAAATTACAAAATTAAAATCTAAGAAAAAGGTATGAGGTTGTATACGTTCGTTTGATAACCCTAGCCCTATTTATAAAGAAGAAAATTACATCTTGGGGATTTGGTTCATGATTTAGAAGAATCCTTTTCCATATAGGACTCTTACTCACTAATTAGGAACTTAAGAAACCTTATATTTTTTTATTCTCGCAATTTTCACACCGACTATGGGAGAGTGTGAAAATTCCACACTTTCCTTAAATGAGTCAGAAAATTTTACACTCTCCTTAAGTAAGTCCAAAATTGGTAATAACCGATAAAAATGACATTTTTACAAGCCTAATTTTCGTAATTTAAAACCCTTTTTGTATTGGAAACTCATATTTTACAAACTTTGCACATTGTTTGCCCCAAAACCCGCTACTAACGGTTTTATTGAGTACATGTATGCATAGTGGCCTTTTTAGGTGTTTTTACGGCTCTTTGGAATCATGAGGTCAAAGCAATGAGGACATATCGTACCTTTTGTGTGAGCTTGGAAGCCCGTGGAAGCAATTCAACCGAGTTAGGACCATTAAGGATTGATCGTGTAAGACAGTGAAGGAAAAGAACACATTTTGGAGCATTTTGCACTACAATAGTGTGATTTCACACCGATTTCATAGTCAATGCAAAATTTCGCATGGCTTCCACAATTAAGTGGCTTGATCCCGCGATTTTGCACTGACTTAGGAAGTGGGTGCGAAATTTAGCACCAATGCCCAAACCTAGTGCGAAAGTTGTGGTAAACAAAGAATAGCAAGTTTTTAAGCTCCAATCTTCTAGATTCAATTTGTAATAGGAAACAACTTGCCTTAGGCATGAATCGAACCTCCAAAGATGTATTATAAATAGAGATCCAAGGATCAAAACAAGACATATCTTATTTTTAGAATTCTTTAGTTTAATTTGTAATTTGGGAGAATTCTCCCATTTTCTTTTTAATAGAAGCTTTCATCACATTTTCTTCTTTCTTTTCTGCTTTCTTTTCATTCATGGCTTGCATTATACTCACCATGAGTGTGTAGTCTACTTTCTCAAGGTGAGATGGATCCAATCCACCCTACTATGGTGACAAAAGGGGGAGATCCTGCTTCAAACCAAAGGTAACAACTTCAGCACAGTTCAAAGGCTTGAAGGTCGGGTGTACATCATTTGGGGACTCTTTGTATTCGTATACAAGTCTCTCTTCTCTTCAACTAGCCTTCTTGTCTGGAAACCACCAAAGGGTCTAGTTGGGAACCTATTAGAGCCCTCTAAATCAAGTATGAGTTTAGTTACTATACACGTAGAAATTATGCGTCAAATATATCTTGTAGAGGAACTTATACGGAGTTTAGGGGATCATCTATAGGTTGATTTCTTAGGCAAACTATGAATTATAAAACCCCTTCAAATCACCATGGTGAGGTTGGATTTGGTGAATCCAAGGCCCGAGACCTTCTTTACATATTTTTTTCCTAAAAATCAGCAATTAACTCTCTTCTCAAGCAATCAAAAATCGGTCTATAATTTCCTGTTTTAAATTTAGTTTCATAAAGCAATTGATTTAGTAATTAAGGACCTAAGATTACAAAACTAAAAGAAGAAAACCCATCCCAGTGGATGACCCTAGAGCTCGGGCTATGTCGAGGTTGGTTTTAGGTTTTATTAATTTTTGTGCTTTTCTATTGTCTTTAATCTAACCACTTGATAGAATACAAATCACATGGTACCGTTGTCGGGCAAGGTGCCTTCTATTTGAGTAATCTAAAATTTTAATTTCTTTATGTTTTTCTAATTATTTCCTTAATTTTTATTTCCTTTTTGGGACTAACCCTACTTTTTAGTCACTTTAGTTTCTTTTCCCTCTTAGTTTATTTATTTCTCAGCATATGATTAAGAACTGAGATAGCGTCGACACCAGTAGACTTACCAGAATGGAATCACCGCTTCAAAACATGGAAAACCGATTTGAGAATGGGGAGAACACAAAAGAGGAACAAGTAGCTTCAACCGAAAACACCCAAATTCATCTCAAAGTGCAGTTGCTTAACCACCTAGAACACTATAGGAGCAAAGAAATCCACCCATGGAGAGAACTCCATCATGCATGGTGCCACCCAAAGAAAACTACGTCGTAAGAACACAAGTGTTGGCACAACTACCTACGTATCATGGGATAAAGAGTGAGCATCCTTATACTCACATAAGAGACTTCCAAGTTCTATGCCGAAAAATCACAGAGGGGACTGCATCTAGTGAGTTGATATGACTTACTTTGTTCTATTTCACTTTTAAGGATAAAGCTAAGTCTTGGCTTGAAAATTTGACTCATTTGAGCATAAATACATGGGCTGAATTACAAGCCCTATTCTTGAAAAAGTTCTTCCCCACACACAAAACTATCTCTTTGAAAAAATAAATCAACATCTTTACTACTAAAAAAGGTGAGAGGTTCCAACAATGTTGGGATAAATACATGGATGCAATTAACGCATTTCCTTATCATGGATTTGAAAAATTCACCTTAGCCAATTTCTTCTATGATGGACTTACTTTAAGTATGAAACAATTGCTAGTCTATGTGAAATGGAGGTTTCCTCCATAAACCCGAAAATGAGGCACTAGAATTCTTAAGTTCAATAGCGGAATTGACTAGAAGTTGGGAGGAGTCCTTAGCTAGAGAGATGTCCAGACCTATGCCAAATCATGAAAATAAGAGAGGAATATATCAAGTTGATGACAATACCGACATTATGGCTAGCTTAGCTTGTAACACCCCAAATTATACCCTAGTAGTTTATTATAATTTAGAGGTATAATAAAAGTAAAACTTGTATTTTTCCGGAATTTAAGTGCTAAGAGTGAAAAATGATAAACTCGGAATTTATCCAAGAGTCAAGGGTATAATGGTCAATTACAAAATACACCAAGGACATATGTAAGAAGATTATATACTATTATGGAATAAATGATAGGTGATTTGCAAATAGAATGAACTTTGAGGAATAATAGAAAAGGGAAAACTTAAGCTAAAAATGAGATTTTACAAACACGGCCTTACAACAAAAAGGATAAGACCACATTTTGTCTCATAGAAAAAGGAGTTCTCATTTTGGCTTAAGGGAGAGCTAGGGCACGGTTTGGAAGAAGATAAGGGAGAAGAAGAGAAAAAGGAAGAAGAAGAAGAAGAAGAGAAAAAGGAAGAGAAAAGCTAAAAAGAAAAGCTTTGAAGCTTTAAGGTTAGGAAAATCCTAACTTCCTCCATCTATGGGTATATTTTGATTTAGGGTTTGAAGTCAGTTAAGGTTTACTCTTCTTCTATTTTGAAGTTGTTGTATTGTGCTTTGTTTTGAATCCTCAATGGAGGAGTTTGGTGTGAAAATGAGTTAGGGTTCATATGGCTCTAAGGTGTTGTCCGTTTTTTTACCCTTGCTCTTTATTCAGAAGCCATAACTTAGCCATTAGACCCCATAAATTATGATTCCAATTCCTTGTGTAATCTAGACTTCTTTTAGAATTCCAGGAAGAAAGTGTAATCAAATCTGGTCCTTATGGTGCCCAAGAATTGAACCCGACCTGGGCGCTTAAAGGTGTTTCTAGGTTTATCCTCTGATTTTGGTATAGTCTTGGTGTTTGGGTCATAAGTTGAGTTTTACTCATCAAAATTGAGTGTTTCAAATTTCTGTGTAATCTAGACTTATGGGAGAACAACTTTCATGAAGGAAATATTTCAAAATTGTGTTGGGAGTGCTCTTTTCTAAGGACCATTTTGTGTAAAATGGATATGATAGAACTATAGGGGAAGTGCTGTCAAAATTCCCCATAACCTGTTTTCTTGTACTAGCCATAACTTGGCCTCCTGACCTCCAAATTGGATTATTCTAGTTGGGGAAGAACCCTAAGAAGCAGACCTACAAAAATATAGAAGGTACCGAGAAGCAATTCTGACCTAAGTCCCCTGTTTTTGAGACTAAATTAAGATACGGGTTTTGATTTCTTAACATGGGTAGGTTCTGTATTTTGGCCATAAGTTAAGTTATAATGATCCAAACGAGACGATCTCCAGCAATTTCTATTGCATTAGACTCATAGAATTACAACTTTCTATGAGCAGTTTTGCAAAATATGTCTTGTTTCTTCCCTAGAAAATTGTGCATGTTAAGGTGAAAAAAATGTTTTGGGTGGGAAAAGAATGATTTCATAATTTGACTCCTCTTGAAAAAAGGTATTGTTAATGTGCTGATAGTTAAGGATTTGAACATGTTGATATGTATGAAGAAATTACGATCATAAGAATTGACTTGGAAAATAATAGGAATGAGGTTAGACCTCTGTAAAATGTTCTGAATCACATATAATTATATGACTGCTTAAGACTAGATAGTGAATAAATAGGGACTAGTGCTACGTCACTCCTGCTTAGTGCTTTGGCACTCCTGCTTAGTGCTTTGGCACTCCTGATTAGTGTTATGGCACTCCTAATTAGTATTATGGCACTCCTATTTAGTGCTCTGACACTCCTGATTAGTGCTACGACACTCCTGATTAGTGCTATGGCACTCCTAATAAGTGCTACGACACTCCTGATTAGTGTTATGACACTTCTGATAAGTGCTTTGGCACTCCTGTACTGTACTGTACTATACTGTACCTACGAGTACCTACTATACCGTGTACCTATTATTCATTCTTACTGGTCTATGCATGCAAACATTTATATGAAAAGTACATGAATAATGATCAGTATGCTTATGAAAATAAGAATTTATGATGCATCAGCATACTTCTATATTGTATTGTAGTGTACCCTTGGGTACCTTCTATTCTGAACTGTATGATATGTACTCCTACGAGAGAGATGAATATGATGACCTACAAAGGATACAAACATGTATATATATATATATATATATATATATTTATGAACCTGATCAGCATTAATATGGTTAAATGTAATTACCTGAAATAATATTGCATGCTTGTTTACTGTATTTGAGAATAGTTATAAGTGGTTTTGTTTTTATGTATTTTCCTCACTAAACTATAAGTGTAGCATGGGTGTTTAATCCATGTAGGTGCTGAAGAAGTTGTCAGGGATATCCCGTGTTTGTCAAGGCCAACACAGCCTTAGGAGCCCCTTTGTAAGACCCTATTCTTTTTGTAATAAAAGTGGTTGTGTAATATTTTTTGTTATAGGGAAACTTGTATCAATATAAGTAATTTTTTTTAGACCCAAGCATATGTACAGGACTTTTTAAACACCGCTATGGTTGTAGTTTTACTTGGTTATATATTTTGTAGTCCTAAATTTTATAATTTAGACGTTTGAAGTATGATTATGTCATTTTTGACTTTTTGCTTGAGTTGTTCTCAATTATTTGCAAAAGGTAGGTTTACAAGTCTCAACTCTGTGTGGTGTCCCCTCACTTACCATAGTTATGGGGTAGGGGCATTACATAACTAGACTACATAGGAGACTTGATGATAGGTCCATTAAAAGAGAGGTCAATGCAGCTAATGAGGTATAAAATTATCCCACACCAGGCCATATATGCTTATCTTATGACCATCATGTGGAGAGATGTCCTTCACTCCCCGTTATGAGAGAAACCCTAGAGGGGCAAGCAATCTTTATTGAGCAAAAAAAGGCTCCACCCTTTAGGAGCAATAACAACAATGGTTATGGGAACACTTACAATTCAAATTGGAGGAACCATCCCAACCTTTATTGGAAACAAAATCAAGGGCTAAATCAGAGCAATCAAGCACCAACCCAAGGAAATTCTCTTACCAATGATATTTCGGAGATAAAAAAGATTATGCTTGATTTCATAGGAGAACAAAGAGCCATAAATAAGAGACATGACCAAAGGTTGGATTATTTGGAAAAAAATCAAGGAGATATGTCACAAAAGATGGACAATGTGCAACAAACCCTTTCCAGGCTTACAAATACACTTACCATACAAGAGAAAGGTAAATGTCCATCTAAACCCCAACAAAATCCTAACGGAATACACGAGGTAGAAATAAATGAGGGGGATTACAAAGGGGTCAAAGCCATCATGACATTAAGGAGTGGTAGGCAAATTCAACAACCTTCCCTTCCTACACCATTAGAGGAGGTTGGTGAGAACCCTAAAGAGAAAGAGCAAGAAAACACCATCGAGGAAGAAGCTTCTAAGAGCCAAACAAAGGAATCCGAAAGGATAGTCATTGGGTCGGGCGATT